>CM023483.1:7528796-8042554 GCA_013339685.2 Hyalomma asiaticum | reverse complement strand
AATATCGAGGTAACGGCTGCTTCAGCTTTGTTCGAATGAAAGCGCAGGAAATCAAGAAGTCCGGCTTCATTTAAATGGAAAGTAAATGATGTCAAAATAGCTTTAAAGGTTGGTATACGCACTTACCAAATCTATATCGAGTATAATGTAATCGCAAAGGAACTGTAGGGGTCATTAAGCAGTTCACCCAATGCGAACTTTCTTCCTTGCAGTGAAAGCGGGTAAGACTTTCGGAGATTGCAATAGGAACCGCTCCGGAGCTCAATTCGTGGCGGAGAACGCAGGAACACGAAGACCAGGAAGAGGTCGTGCTGTACACTTGGGCGACACGGGCAAGGGCGTTGTAGCCATTATCGTTTTTCACAGACACAGAAGGTTCTGACAGCCGCAGTGGCCCAAACAATGTTTGCCCACCGATTCACTGGGTCCTGTTTCGCGGCAGTGTACACAGTACAGCTACGGGGCGCTGCATTTGCTTTTGCGAGTGTACTTTGCAGGATGTTACTGTCTTCGCGAACCAGCTAGCTGTAAAACTTCACCGTCTCAACCACTAGTTGGCATGTTATCAGAACCCTATATGGTGAAAAGTGTACTCCCTCCTATCCCGGAAAAATTGCACCCCTGGCTCTGACAGAAAAAGCGTAGCGAATTGACATCACTAAGAACACACTGATGTGGAAAATAAAAGTGAACGTTAACCAATGGTTATGGAAATACTCATGCTATTATATAACGTAAATTATGGAATCATTTGTTTCTCTTTGACGTTGTTAATCTGGGTATTATATCAGTAATATATCCAACTACTCATCCTGCATATCATTCTATTTTCTAATGCACTGCAGAACTTTATACAAACGCTCGGCAAACTCTCCCTTCCTTTTCAGGGCCCTAAATGTTACTTGTCGCTGCTGTTTACTAAGAAAAGCATAACGTTAGTGGAAACATATACAGGCGCATTTGCATTACACATTATGTCTTTTGAATGTTCTCTAAAACACCACAGAAAACTGAACGCATCGCAACATGTCTTACAGCACTCTTTGAACACTGCCCGGAGAGCAATTTACATAATCAACCTTACCTAGCCCGAGCTATGAGAGGCCTCATCACAACAAATTGTCATTGAACTTCGAACATACTTTAAACTGTAAATTCATTCCACCAGCGCTATTCTTATTTCATTTTAATTTATTTTTTGACAAGGAAGCTATTGCTGCGACTGAGGTCAGTGCAGTATTATCACGTCAAACCGTTCGCCGTAAACTCTGCTCTAAATATTGATAGAAAAGCATCGTTCGTGAAGCACGACATGACGCAACGATAGGTAGGACCACCTCTGGCCTTCATAAAGACCGGTACGAGCACCAATGTGACAAGGAGCCTCATTTCCATTAGCAATCTCCAGCCGCAACATATATCAGATACGAGAAGTATCCATGGAGGTTGTCAAAACGTATTGTTCGGATAGCTCAGTGTGGTGCTAATATTAACAATGCTCTGTTTACATCGTGCAATGCTAGCGAATACCGAGGCGAGCTATACGCACAAATTTCTATGTGCTTTGGCAAAGCGCACCGGCTTGCCGCAGCTCACGGAGAGTGATATCAGGGCCCGGCATATAACCCTGCTGTTAATATTTATTTTAATATTTTATTCATTCTCTTCCAAAAGCCGCTTCTCCGTATAGTGTGTTGTCCCAAAATAAAGGACTTTTCAGGAGAACTGCGTCGTTTCAGAATTAGCGAAGGAACGTAGGAACAGATGTTGGCAAGAACAAACAACAGCTGGGTAAATTTGACACAACTTTTAAAGGGCAACTCTGGTGATTTTTCACTCTCCATGTATCTGAATGAGACTTGCAATATATGTTATTCTAGGTACTGTAATATTATATACCAAGCCACGCAGACGCAAGTCCCTAACATTTCGGGAAAATGAAATACAAAATTTTTTTAGCGGATTCCCATGCAGGCTACCCGGTGTTTTTGACGTCATTACCTTCAACGTTGCCTTTCCGAGCAGGCGCATGTTCAAAAGTAAAACGGCGATAACGCAGCGGTCAAGTCGTCGCTGGCAAGTTCAGAAAAGCTGGTATAACTTAGTATATTGTCAGATCACACCGCCGCTTTCATTGTCCTGGAACCAGCTCCCAATTCTGAGGGCGGGAAGGCTGTGACGTTATCGCATACGCTGCAAGAAGCATCTACCCGTTTCGGTTTGAACGCATCGTTCATTTACTTATTTAAAATTATTGGTAAATTGGCAAATAATTTATTCGCAAATCGGACAAATCTGCCTTCTACAGGACAATTAGTGCCATTGGAAAACAGCGATATCAGAGTATGGTGTATGGTGAAGAGAACCAACGTAGTTTCTTTTTAACCTCATAATGCGCGGCATAATTCGCACTGTTGGCTGTTGGCCGAGATGCATAACCCGGCGTCGTAACACTTTACCTTTTGCTAACTATTAATCATGTCAACGTCAAGATTGCAGTGAAATACGACGGGCAGTCTGATGAATGATGGCCGAGAAATATGCAACATTGGAAGGCGTGCAAGGGTAGCTGAAGTTTATTTATTTGAAGATGATATCTACGTCGGTTAATTTTAAGAACTACGCCATCGTTGTAAATGAGCGTCTGAAAGTTGTAGTCTTGTGCCTGTATAAAACATGCACATTCTGAACGTGAAAAGGACTAGATAGAAATCGTGAACTAATACGGCCAGTACGTGCTTTGCTTTCAACACCATCCGACACCTTTGCTTAACGAAATGGGGCGAAGGGGAAAGGGGGGGGGGGGTGTTTGAGGTAGAGCACAGAAACGCTCTGGGAAAATGCTACGTGGTCCGCGGTCCAGGATCCCAGAAATTCAGAGTGATGTGTCAATAATGCAGGAGTTAGCAACGAGAAGTCTTCGTTTCAAACACTTAGGTGAGCTTAGCTGAGCTGAAACAGGGTTTCAATTCTGCAGCGAACTTGACATAGAGCTACCTCCTCAATACAATTATATCGCACTGATACACCCAAACAGAACAACTGCTTAATCTTAGGGGCTTTTTTTCCTCCATCAATGACATCGAGTTAATTATTGCTACGCGAATGTTGCTTGCTGATTTATCAATATAATGAATAAGGTGTAATAGACAGCCGAAATTTTACACTCTTAACTATGTGAAAAAGACCATGGGTAATATTTAAAAAGCACAGCATGGCTACTAGAAACCACAAGAGAAAAAAATTGGCAGATCCCACGTGCAGTGGGAATCAGGGAAATGCGAAGCACGCATAAGGAACGTAAAATGGATTTGCATTGCTGTCTCGCTATAGCGAGTTTGGTACATATGAAGTTAACGAAACGGCCACAAGAGCACCAAGACTGTGGCATGTAAACCATGCCGCTCATACACGCATGTCATGATTCTAACGTTATGACTTGTCATTTACGTTCGTCATGCAGTCGTGTTGTGCCATAGCAATTTTGGTATACATCCCTTTAAGGAAACGAGTGCCATGTAGATCATGCCGCCAATGACATGCATGTCACGATTTTCATGTTATGACCTGTCATTTATGATCCTCATGCAGTCATGTTGTGCCAAACCAATTTTCGTATAGGCTCCGTGCAGTCGAGTTTTCCATGTGCGACATGAGCGCCAGAATGCACTGCCTGGTGGAGAGAAGAAAGAAAATTGGGCAGACTGTGACAGGGAAATACACGAACGCGATGCGCGTCTCCGGCTCTATAGCAGCAGCGACCGCCCGTCCCGGCCACCTTCTTTCGTTTTAGGGGCGAAGCTCCTTAAGGCGTGGGTCGTGGCGTCCGATGTATGTAGTAGTAGTAGTAGTTAGTAGTAGGTAGCCACCGGCGCGTGTGCCTGCCGGGGGGGGGGGTGGTTCGTTAGGAGGCACGCACGCGCCGAAGGCGAGCGCGTGGCTCCCGGCACGCGCTCGCCCGCGAGAGCCAACGTTGGCGCAGGCAGCGTCTCCTAGCGAGTTTCTTGATGAGAAATACCGACTGCTCGCGTTGGAGAAGCGTTCACCGGCAACCCATATATATATATATATATATTATATATATATATATATATATATATATATATATATATATATATATATATATATATATATATATATATATAGGCACTGCATCTTGACTTGCAATGAAGTGCCGGTGGGAGATTTCACTTGTGCATTGTGCATAGTTGAACCGTGTGGATTCGTAGCATGCGCGAGATGTTATAAAACTAGATGGCGGTACTTGTAGTTGATGATGAAAGATGCGAGATGTTATAATAGTTTGATGACATTTACTCAAGTGTTTCACTTTTAATTGTGGGGCGAATTGCACGGAAGAGTTTCACGGTTTACCGATGATTCCTTCCGGAGCTTCGCCCCCCTCATCATCATTCACCCCGTGAATATGCTGTGATTTTTTATTTCCCTTGAGACACGCGCTCCAAACCTGCGGCAAACTGTTCCAAAGGGGGACGCCGCGAGCGTTCGTGTGGTTCGCTGCACGCCCGCAAAGCAGCGAAGAAACGCGCGCGTCTCTGTCGCCTCGGTTTCCAGCGTGCGCGACTGAGCCGTCCGACGAGAGCTACGTAGCGCCCTCTCGTCAGTAGACGGAGCCCATACATCCCATTAACGAATGGGCAGCATAGCGCCAGGATCATGGCATGTAAATCATGCCGGTCATGACACGCGTGTCATGATTCTAATGTTATGACCTGTCATTTACGTTCGTCATGCTGTCGTGTTGTGTCATAGCAATTTTGGTATGCATCCCATTAACGAAACGCCTGGCATGTAAATCATGCCGCCCATGACATGCATGTTATGCTTTTCATGTTATGACCTGTCATTTATGTTCGTCATGCAGTCATATTCTTGCATACCAATTTTCTATACATCCCACTAACGAAACGGCCAAGAGAGCACCAAGACCGTGGCATGTAAATCATGTCGCTCATGACATGCATGTCATCATTTTCATGTTATGACTTGTCATTTACGTTCATGATGCAGTCGTCTTGTGGCATGCCAATTTTCGTATACATCCCGTTAACGAAACGCGTGGCATGTAAATCATGTTGCCCATGGCATGCATATCATGATTTTCATGTTGTGACCTGTCAGTCATGTTCGCCATAAAGTCCTGTCGTGGCATACCAATTTTCGTATACATCCCATTAACGAAACGGCCAGGAGAGCACCAAGACCGTCGCATGTAAATCGTGTCACTCATGACATGCATGTCATGATTTTCGTGTTATGACCTGTCATTTATGTTTGTGATGCAGTCATATTGTGGCATGCCAATTTGCGTATACGTCCCATTAACGAAACGCGTGCCATGTAAATCATGTCTTTCATGACATGCATGTCATGATTTTCATGTTATGACCTGTCATTTATGTTCGCCATGCGGTCATATTGCGGCATACCAATTTTTGTATACATCCCATTAACGAGACGACCAGGAGAGCTGCAAGACCGTGACATGTAAATCGCGTCGCTTATGACATGCATGTCATGATTTTCATGTCATGACCTGTCATTTATGTTCTTCAGGCAGTCATGTTGTGTCATACCAATGTTCGCATACATCCCATTAGCGAAGCAGCCAGGAGAACACCAAGACCCTGGCATGTAAATAATGTCGCTCATGACATGCATGTCATGATTTTCATGTTATGACCTGTCATTTACGTTCGTCAGGCAGTCATGTCGTGGCATACCAATTTTCGTATACATCCCATTAGCGAAACGGCCAGGAGAGCACCAAGACCGTGGCATGTAAATCATGCCGCTCATGACATGAATGTCATGATTTTCATGTTGTGACCTGTCATTTACATTCGTCAGGCAGTCATGTTGGGTCATACCAATTTTCGCATACACCCCATTAGCAAAACGGCCAGGAGAGCACCAAGACCGTGGCATGTAAATCATGCCGCTCATGACATAAATGTCATGATTTTCATGTTATGACCTGTCATTACGTTCGTCAGGCAGTCATGTTGTGCCATACCTATTTTCGCATACATCCCATTAGCGAAACGGCCAGGAGAGCACTAAGACCGTGGCATGTAAATTATGCCACTCATGACATGCATATCATGATTTTCATGTTAGGATATGTCATTTATGTTCGTCATGTAGTCATGATATGGCATACCACTTGTCGTAAACATCCGATTAGCGAAACGGCCAGGAGAGCACAAAATCGTAGGCGGCTAGATAGATAGATACGCTCAAACTCGCTGAAGTTCGCTAAGAAATGCTTCGCATTGAAAATAAGCAATGAAAGGTTCAACATTACGAAGAGGATATACAACGCTTCTGCATGACGACAGCAATGGCTAAGTGGACGAGACGATCCGTCGTATATCACGTGACAACAAGCGTAATCAGCGGAGGCTCAGATAACTACACTCCTTTTTCTTTTCTATTTCTATTACGTCGCAGGCTCCTTCTCCGACTTTATATTATTTAATTTTAAATTTTCTGAATGTTCCTCGGCAAATATCGCTGCCTAGTAATTTTTGCAGTTCATGAGACTTAACAACGCCTCTTCTGCAATACAAGCAGTCAAGCGACGAACACAAGCACGAAAAAAAAAAACAACAATCAAACAATCAAAACACTGCAAATCCTATGAAGCAAAGTAGAGTGCTGAAAAGCAGGGGCGTAGGGGAGTGCTCGCGCCCAAGTTCAGCACCACTCCGTTTTTTTTTTTTTTTACCTTCTTCCTTTCTGTTTTCTTAGCATTTCCGTTCCACTTGGCCGTGAGTGGGAAACGCCAGAGTTAGCGCTAGTGTTGTTTGAACGCCGATTTCACTGCCGCTCTAATCTTCCCGTGCCAGTCGTCATAAATTCGTTCATGAGCGAGGTTCAGCATCGACCGAGTTGGTGCGGGGCTTTGATCAATCGGCGCACTCGTGTTACGCCCCGTCGAGCGCGAGTACTTTCGTTTTCCTTCGACGCCAGGAGTCCGCGTCGTTGCTCTCGATGGAACCAATGAGCACTGAACGTGCTCGGGAGAATCATTTCCAGTTCCTTATGAACATGTGTTTTATATTTTCTTTTTTGTTTGTACACACCTACAGCGCTTTCCTGGAGCAGGCCCCATATACGACTGTGGCGGACTGGGGGGATCAAGAACTAGATTTATTACAAATTAAGCTCTCTTAACTCTGCGCGTCTTTATTAATTAAGCACACGCCAAGAGCTGTATGATGTGCCGGCTACTCATATTTTGGAACGTGCAGTAAAAGATGATGCTATTCGCGAGTGATGATAATGAATAATGCATGACTTCGGGAGCTTTAGGCACCAAAACCACGATATGATTATGAGGAATGTCGTACTAGAGAGCTCAAGCAATTTCTGCTCTTGGCGTGGGGAACTTTAGCGTGCACCTAAATCTATGTACACTGACCTCTAGCCTCTCGCCTCCGTTGAAATGCGACCCCTGCGCGAAAGGCTAAATGCGCAATTTTCGGGTCAGGAGCCGATCCCCGTAACTAACACCGCGGTGGCAAGGCATAAGATTTATAGCGATTCAAGAAGTGCTTGAGAACCGGCTTTCTTAACTAATTATCGTGCCAGCTTTCGCGTGGCAGCTCCCTTAGCAATGCAACGCTTTAGAGAAGAACACAAACGCTATAGTGGATCATATAATTGCCAGCACTTGGCACGGGATTGCCGCTCTTCCTTGCAATTCCGTGCCCGTCATAAACTGTCCGCATATATGGAGCTGCTCACCGTTCAAGGGAATCAGCATTAGTACATTTTGCAAAGTACACTGTCGCGCTAAAAAGCCCACAACTTTCGACATCGATCTTCCACTCTATAGTCAACCATGCCTGAAAGCGCATCCCACTAAGCGCCCTCCTCCCGCATGCCTCGCTCTTCGGAACCGCCTGGATTCACAGGCGCCGACGAATCCGCCGTGGTGCACAAGTGGGTAAGCGCGCTCAGTCAAGAAAATGAGGCAGAAAAACAAGGCATCATGCTCCTCTACCCCGCGGGTGTGGCCAGCCTCTGGCAAACCAGCCACGAAAGGGGCTTCAAGACGTGTTCCACTTTCGAGAGATCTTTTGCAGATGTGCTTCGTTTTACCTGCTCTTCGCATTGTGAGTGCGAACAATGTTTGCAGAAACAAACTCAGCCCCTGGGTGAATACCTCACAAGCTGCATCGCGAAGGCATTCTCCATTCATACAAGTCAATGCCCCCATACCGGAGTGTGATAGAATTAGGAAAGGTATGAAAGGCGTAACAGAGGATACATTGAACATGCTGCTTCCATAGAACCCTTCCTCAATGGCTGAAAGAACAAAACTGTGTTAAAAAATCTTCTGTAAGTATTGAGTACCCACATCATGCATTTTGTTCGGGCCGCTTATCAGCACTTTGCAAAACTGTACTTTGTGCAGTCACCTAGGAACCACCTCGCTCGAATGATGGTGGATCTCCAGTGAACCAATGGCCGATCGTCAGTGATTCAAACGTAGTCCTACAATGTTTGCTAGCATCCTTGTGGCTTAGACCATACGAGCAACTAGTGTTCGCGATCAGATGTCTCCTCCACACATTCTTTTATGATTGGAATGGCTGACAGCCCTCTTTGTGACACCTGTCGTCGTGGAGAGACGCTGCGACACATCTTATGCAACTGTCCTCGGTATAACATGCAGAGGCAATCACTGGCGTCCGCTCTTGCTCAACCTGACCTGCGACAGATGTCGGTCGATGCCGTTAGAGAATGTCGACCACACAAGCCGTCGCAGCTGAAGGTGACAAAGGCGCTGCTCCAGTTTTTAAAGACGACAGACTTGCACGAGCGGCTATAACAGTGATATCTCATAACGTACGACAGCGACAGACTCTGATATGGCGACATGTGCTTTCTCTCTCTCTCTTTCCTCTTCGGCTTTTAATCCCCCTATCCCTTTCCCCTTGTGCACGATGGCATACCTGTTGTCCTGCGCTCGTTAACTTCCATGCCTTTCCCTCTCTACTAATTCCTTACTTCCTTCTTTGTTGCCAAACTGCGATGAGCTGCGACGAGCCCCGTTCTTCGCCGCAGCGTTTTTCGAGGACCGAGAACGGGCAGGCTTCAAGTGAGGGTTAAGCCTACCAACGATTCGCATGTTTACCCGCTTTGGTTGTTAAATGGAGAATCTCATGATCTATGCAACGCCCTCACTGATAATGCGATCAGCTCACGTCACTAAGAGTGATTGTGCTACTTGCCGGCTCTTTGAAAGCGCAACCTCCAATGCGCCTGAACCACCAGCTTCACTCTCGCTTCTCCTATGGGACAATCACTGCCGTCGGGCCATTCCAAACTGCTGGTTGAGCTCTTCTCGGTGACCTACTGCTCTTCGTCTGATGGCCCTTCAACACAAACCGATAAGGTATAGTTAAAATCATTCACTAAAATCATCTACGCCCTCATCGGCTCTCACGGACCTCGGAGATAATGAATCGTTTACAATACGCAGTGCTCTATTCGCTGCTAAAGAACACGTATGGAACCTCTAGTTAGCGAAGAGCAACTATCCTTGCGCAATAGTGCAGACTTCGTCGTGGCTCGAAAATTTCTTCCTCATATTTCTCCACTTACCAATGCACTAGATCATCTTTTCTTTTGTACAAAAGGCCTCCGGAACAGTGGAACAGTGGAACGTAGTTGCATATGAAAATAAAGCACGAGTATATTTTAACACAAGAAGTTTTTCTCTAACAGCTCGGTGACCGATGTCCCGAACCGCCCACAGAGAGTCTGTGTGTGCCGCGTCTAATCGGAATTGCAGAATTAAATCGACGCGCTCTGTCATGACCAGATGCCTTGTGACGCACTATGGTGAAGGTTATTATCATAAGTTAGGCACGGTGTCTGCGAACTCGCTTCACAAATTACGTCTCTGCCGCTCTGTGCGATCTACTCTTTTTCGTATATTTATTCTTCAGTGCGGCTGGTGTCAGTTTGGCCGAGTGGGCCAGCATTACGTATGGAGTCCGTAGAAGTTAAAGTAAGTTGGTGACAATAGATGGCCGGGTCACTTGCGCATGAGGAGGTTAGAAGAGGGCGATGACTCTAGAGGAACGCGTATTTTGAAAATTCAAAGTATTTGTGTTGGGTAGACCTCCCTGGTTTTTGATGTACTGATGCTGTAATCAGGGAATGATTGTGACTCAACGCGGAGCAACCACAATGACGAAAATGGTGAGTAATCAGCTGTCGACATAAGCCTCAAGCCTACTGCATTTTGCGTGAAGTGTGTATTTTGTGTGTTGTTGTGCTGCTTCATTTGTGCCCTGCGCAAGTCTTCCAGCAGCCCCCTGATTACTTTCGATTGCTACCTGGCAGTCAAATACCAAGTGCAGTGTCAGGACAATCCAAAATTTATGGACCTTATCACTGCTTATATTCATAACCAAAAAGTGAGACTAAGTTGGTCATGGTGTACGTTCCCCTTGTGTTGGGACCACACGGCAAGTTGTGTGTTTGGAAATAACCATACCTACTTTTCAATATGACGAATTCAAGATCCAAGTGCTTTATCTCATGAGCGGTACGCGCCTCATAGCAGAATATAAGCTCTATATTTCACCGAACATACCACCGATTATCCGACGATGCCGAGGCCAGAAGATATGGTCTCTTCAATATCTTCTGCCTCGGCATCGTCGGATAATCGGTGGTATGTTCGGTGAAATATAGAGCTTATATTCTGCTATGAGGCGCGTACCGCTCATGAGATAAAGCACTTGGATCTGAATTCGTCATATTGAAAAGTAGGTATGGTTATTTCCAAACACACAACTTGCCGTGTGGTCCCAACACAAGGGGAACGTACACCATGACCAACTTAGTCTCACTTTTTGGTTATGAATATAAGCAGTGATAAGGTCCATAAATTTTGGATTGTCCTGACACTGCACTTGGTATTGACTGCCAGGTAGCAATCGAAAGTAATCAGGGGGCTGCTGGAAGACTTGCGCAGGGCACAAATGAAGCAGCACAACAACACACAAATACACACTTCACGCAAATGCAGTAGGCTTGAGGCTTATGTCGACAGCTGATTACTCACCATTTTCGTCATTGTGGTTGCTCCGCGTTGAGTCACAATCATTCCCTGATTACAGCATCAGTACATCAAAAACCAGGGAGGTCTACCCAACACAAATACTTTGAATTTTCAAAATACGCGTTCCTCTAGAGTCATCGCCCTCTTCTAACCTCCTCATGCGCAAGTGACCCGGCCATCTATTGTCACCAACTTACTTTAACTTCTACGGACTCCATACGTAATGCTGGCCCACTCGGCCAAACTGACACCAGCCGCACTGAAGAATAAATATACGAAAAAGAGTAGATCGCACAGAGCGGCAGAGACGTAATTTGTGAAGCGAGTTCGCAGACACCGTGCCTAACTTATGATAATAACCTTCACCATAGTGCGTCACAAGGCATCTGGTCATGACAGAGCGCGTCGATTTAATTCTGCAATTCCGATTAGACGCGGCACACACAGACTCTCTGTGGGCGGTTCGGGACATCGGTCACCGAGCTGTTAGAGAAAAACTTCTTGTGTTAAAATATACTCGTGCTTTATTTTCATATGCAACTACGTTCCACTGTTCCACTGTTCCGGAGGCCTTTTGTACAAAAGAAAAGATGATCTAGTGCATTGGTAAGTGGAGAAATATGAGGAAGAAATTTTCGAGCCACGACGAAGTCTGCACTATTGCGCAAGGATAGTTGCTCTTCGCTAACTAGAGGTCCATACGTGTTCTTTAGCAGCGAATAGAGCACTGCGTATTGTAAACGATTCATTATCTCCGAGGTCCGTGAGAGCCGATGAGGGCCGTAGATGATTTTAGTGAATGATTTTAACTATACCTTATCGGTTTGTGTTGAAGGGCATCAGACGAAGAGCAGTAGGTCACCGAGAAGAGCTCAACCAGCAGTTTGGAATGGCCCGACGGCAGTGATTGTCCCATAGGAGAAGCGAGAGTGAAGCTGGTGGTTCAGGCGCATTGGAGGTTGCGCTTTCAAAGAGCCGGCAAGTAGCACAATCACTCTTAGTGACGTGAGCTGATCGCATTATCAGTGAGGGCGTGCATAGATCATGAGATCTCCATTTAACAACCAAAGCGGGGTAAACATGCGAATCGTTGGTAGGCTTAACCCTCACTGAAGCCTGCCCGTTCTCGGTCCTCGAAAAACGCTGCGGCGAAGAACGGGGCTCGTCGCAGCTCATCGCAGTTTGGCAACAAAGAAGGAAGTAAGGAATTAGTAGAGAGGGAAAGGCATGGAAGTAACGAGCGCAAGAGAACCGTCAACGTAAGTTATTTCGATATAGAAATCAAGAAAAAACCGGATAGATGCGGTTTCCGAAACGCACACCGTTCGCCTCCAACTAAGAATGCTGTGCTAACATAGTATACCGCGTGGAACGTTATTTCTTACTGTAACGTGCTACACTTACAATTGCTCTTTTGTTCTACCTTATCAACGTCTAAAAAATAACAGAACATTTTTTAAGAATACCCGTTCTAAATTTTTTCAGGAAATTGAGGAACATTTGTGCTGAACTCATTAACCATTCTTTCATAAATGGCGTTTTAGTTTATTACCACAAACATGTTTGGAACATATTGTAAAAAGAAGGCGTCCAAGACACGGACACAAGGTAAGGGGAGTGGACAACACGAACGCTGTATACTGGCGATCGTATTGTCCACTCTCTTTACCTTGTGTCCGTGTCTTGCACGCCTCGTCTTTTCATTATGTACAATTACCAACCCACTCAGCCTTCTGTCCTTTTGAGCATGTGTAGAATTTTTGAAGTTGCACAGTGTTCAAGCGATTCGAGTGCCATCGTACGAGTACTTTATCAAGTTCACTGTCACACTAAGTGCCGACACGTTCTATAAGCCACTGCTGTACGAATGGAGGACCAACATGCTCAGGAATGGTCACTGGTGTAGAATGCAGACTTCATGAGTCAAGACGGTAGGGAGAAAATACACGTATATCAGACGGAGAGTTATAACAAGCTCTGTCCAATGTCTATCATGAAATATAAACATGCACTTGGGGTTAAATCAGCATTACTAACTACTCGCACTTGCTGACTAACGGAGAAACACTGCTTGCTTGTTGTCAGGCAATGTTTACCCAGTTACGTTTGCGGAATTACTTAACTGCGTATGCTCGAGGGGCCAGTATGAGAGGATTCAGAGGAATAAAATGTACGTTAACATGAACTAACTTCAGCAATCGCCGCCTAATTGGGACGAGCGGTGGCGCACACACACACACACACACACACACACACACACACACACACACACACACACACACACACACACACACACGATGCCTTTCTGCTTACAGAGGCAAGAAGACAGTTGGCTACTAAGTAAATGTCCTGCTATTATTTCTCACACACCACTACACGCAACCTCGTTTCCATTAGGTGAAGCCGCGGTACAAACAGCAATATAACGGGAGCAGCATCTTTTTGTAGAAAGTGCTGAGCCCAATCTTTTGGGCCGTCCTAATTAAAGCCCGTTCACGAAGAACAGAAAAGTATGTCGTTAAGGCAGAGAGCTTCCGTGTTTGAACAAGAACAACGTTACTGATGATAAAAACGGGCCTCTAGATTGCACTGAAGTTTCTTTCCCCTCTTTCCATGAGTTGCGGAGCGCTGAGCCAACAGTGGTAAAAGTGAGACAAAAGCCAATTTGCGTTAGATGTGCCCATCAGGGGCGCTTTATAAAATAGTACAGAAGCCTCAGTGAAACTATGGAAACTCAAATAATTCAAGTCTACTATACTTCTATCGATCATCGATAGAACTTGCCTTATTTTCAGTAGCTGCCTCGCAAAGGGTGCATAATTATTAGTGTACTTTGGCGAACCGCTGCCATATCAGGCTGCCGGCCACAGACTAGGAACCACAGCAAAGTATAACTATCGAGTGTTACGGGTGCATTGGCGTGAACGAACGCATTTTAACGGTGTTCGCAAAAAATAAAACAAAATAAAAATCAATTCATATCCCCAGAGAGCTATGTGATCGCTTCACCCGATGACAATATCTGAACTTCATTATTATGTACCGCGCCATCAACACTGATGGAAAAAAAGAAAAACTAGCAAGTTCAGTTTGTTTTGTGAAAACCAGCAGATATTCCACCGAATCTGGCTGGCTAGAAAGGATCGCAGTAAACTGCCCAGTGTCTGGGACTTTCATGATAAGCAACCTCGTTTCATTTTGCAAATAACTGCAGGCGAGTATAGTTCACACAGGAAAATTGACGTTGTAGTATGTCTTCAGAAAATACTACCTTCACTATACGGGGTTATTACATATCGCAATGCGCTGCTAGAAATCATTTGCACAATACGATATCTGCACGGCACATATAAAAGAAACGAATATTTCAAAAGCTAGGCAAATAAAAATAGCTAAATGTGGAACAAAGCTCCAGGAACTCCCCAATGGTCTCATTATACCAAACGAAACCAAAAATCATTAAACATCACGTCAGAAAGATTCCGAAAGAAGAAGAAAATAATGTACATTAAAACCTACCTTGTCTTTCGAGTTTTTATTTTCTCCGCGGTACAACAGCACATTCGCTGTTTTCATGGTATTGTCGTTCAGCGGTTCGACGAAGCACAAAATTGAAGTATAGTATTCCAAGCATACTAATTGAAATTTATAATATTTGTTGTGGAAATCTATTCCAGGAAATGCACTAGCGCATACGTGCATTTTATACATTTTTATGATGATCTTATTTTTTACAGCACTTTCACGTTAGAAGAAAGACGCCAATGTTCAAGAATTTATTGCCGCGCTCTTGTGTAGCATTATAATATAATAAATGTAACAGAAGTCTTGTGCTATGGTTATGCACATTTGGCCATACATTGAAACATAATATCTGAGAAATCCTTTCTTTAGCTTTTCGCTCACGGGTGTGTCGTGAGAAAGTGGTCTTTATAGTGTTCTATCTTTCTCTTTTTCCGGGTGCCCACCTGTGCTTCTAGCTTCAGTGGTTGTGTAACATTATGCGTATTTCAATAAAAACGCAGTCCCCTGAAAACAAGGCAAAGAGAGTATCATGAAATGCAAATAAGCAATTCGTCAACCTCATCGAGGCCTCAGTAAACCGAAACATTCTTCTCGCGACACCTATAAGCTGCCACATTTTCTTGTGAATATATAGTGCTCTGAGATAAATTATGGTGTACTAGCAATTAATAAGGATTGTTTTGTAAGAATCACTATTGAAAACCTGAACATGTATGCAAAAGAGTGAAAATTCAAAATTTTTACCACCACCATCGTCATCTTGTTCACCGCAGGAAGAGCGCCGCTCTGGATAATTACCAGTGTGCCTACCTTATCCCAAGCGAACCGATTTCAATATATGCCTGCGAACGTTCTAGGTTCCTCACTCCCCTTAACCGTCTACTGTTCTAAGCTGCGTTTTCCAGCCCTTGCTTACATTCTGTTGTTCTGAATGACCGCATGTCATCTGTTCTACACCGGTTAGATGTTTCAACTACCTGCTGTCTGTGGTACATATATGTTGTTGCATGAGTGTGCGAATGTGTGATGAGGTATCACTTACTTCATGCAGATAAAAGAAAAGGTTTGTTACGATTGACGACAGTCCGGCAGGACCTCAGTGCAGCTAAAGAAGAAACCGTGACTACCATCCTTATTGATAGATAGCTTTCGTTCCCCATCAGATGAGGCGCAATCATGTGAGCAGTTGTAATCGATATTGCATGGCCGACACAACTCTCAGTGGACTGGGAAAAAGTTTGAAGCTTTCGGCAGCCTGCGTACTTTGTTTTGCATATTGAAGCTTCCTCTTCCTATATGAACCGCAAGCCTTCATAGTTAGTGTTTCACAGACACTTTCTTGTTATTGGAAACACTTTTTGACGCTGTAGAGGAGCTGAAAAATCGCGAATACTATACTTTTATGTTTTGCAGTTGCACATCTCAAAGAAGACGCCATACACAGACTCGCATTTTCTGGTCTTTTTCTTAGGTAAGCTAAAATACAAACTTTTGTAAACACTGTAAAACGGTCAAACTAAAGCACACTGCACGTAAGTCTTTAGTATACAGTCGCGTGCTGTATAAATTAAATCATAAACGTGGGCAAATTGCATGAATTAGTTCCATTAACGGTGGCGTAGAGTGCATACTTTAATTAATTTAAGGCGCAGCTGCACTTAAAGCGTGAATAATTCCGAGTGTCCTTTGTTTCCGCTGCTATTAACTATTTGTTTTGGCGAAAAAAGAAAAAGATAATTGAGCGAGCGCTGACGAGAACTTGCCTCCGTGGTGCTGTCGGAAAGGAAAAAAAAAAAAAACTGAAAGATGAACACGCAACAGACGTTGAAGCCCCGTGTATGCAATAAGCGTTGCAAAAGCCAATTTTCTTCGCGTTTTGTGACTTTGTGTTCCTGTTACCTAATTAGGAGCTTACACGAGCATTACGGCCACGGACAAACTCAGTTAATTAGAGCCGGTCGGCCTCTTCAAAGTAGTTACCGCACTAAGGGCCGCCGAGAGGTAACATAAGGACTTTTTTATTTCCTGCTAGAAGTTTACGCTCAGGTAAAAAACATTTGCAAACAATGAAACTGCCGAAGTATGTGTACAATATAGATGCACGTTCCATACGAGCTTTTTTTACGCGTTGAAAGTTTCCTGTAGCAAAGAAGAAAAGACAAAAAGCCTCGTCTTCAGCTCGACATTCTATTCGCCATCTGAAGCATGCTCCTTCATCAACGTCCACAGTTCGACTAAACCACTGTCACAGCCAGACGGCTCTCTGCAGCTCTACGCTCTCCGCTAATTAGAGCCAAGCTTCTCCTTTTGACACACACGGAAGATGGTGTCGTTAAAACTGGCGGCTTCACAAAAAGATGTCAACGCTTCCTTGGCGTCGCTTGTCGGGAGGAAGCCCGGTGGCTGCGTTAAGTACTCTGGAAGAACCGAGATTATTCTCCCATTAGCGGCTGCGTCGCTTGCTTCTGACATAATGTAAGCGCGACTTTAGAGTACTTATATAAGCGAACCTACTCTAGTTTCAGTGATGTCGGCTGCTACTAACGCCTGTATGCATTCACGACGCCGCATTAAACAGTAGACGCTGCGAAATTCTACTCGGTGTTTGCGAAGACTGTATAACGCTCCGTTCGCTTTTTTAAAAAAAGCTGCCCCCCCCCCCCCACCTCTATTTTGTCTGATTGCAGCAACAGATGCGATAAAGGATTTCCTTCAGAGTTGATGTCAGCGCAGCCAACAACAAATAGGATGACGTTGACCACATGGCTCTGTCCCATTATCTCATGGAATGTGTTGAACGATGGGATGATTCCCGATCTTCTGTGTTGTTCCGCCTTTACGTTTATATAAAGATCAAGATTGTTGGTTTAAAGACTGTCACTGTGATAGCGTAAAGTAAAATGTTCAGAGATATAACCTAGAATGAGAATAAAGCGCTGGTTGTCTAAAAGTTGCAGAAAGACTATTAGAGTCTGAAAGGTCTCGCAAGGACAGCGCTTCAAAATTAAGAGCCATAAAGTGCTCGTTTCATAGTTGTGTCTCAGGCCAAAGTATGCTACAGGTTATCCCGAGCTTTAAGCGGGAATATCTCTAGGAATCTCCCCAAAGTACATTATCAAAATTGTGACGTCGAGAAACTGTGCTTGCGAGGGATGATGTGTCCAGCAATTATTTCGAGCCTCTAGGGCTCTACCACGCGCACATTACAGAGTAGTTCAGGGTTTTGCAGTTCGTATGTATTACACTGTGACAGCCGAGACCAAATGCGTGATCTCGCTCTCAAGAGCACAACCTGACAAACGAACTAGCATAATAGAAAAGACAGAGCCAAAAAAAAAAATAGCATTCCTGTTCTACAAACGTTAATGAAAACGAGGTGTAGCCATAGCACGAAATACAGACACATTCCCTGTTTACTTCCGCAAAAGAGGTCACCATCCAGACTGCATGCTACAGTATTAAGAGATTCAAGCGCAGTAATTGGATAGAAATGGGACGAGTACTTCTAGCTCTACCTGTGAGCCATGTATAAAAAATACAGAGCCTAAAAAGTGGGAGAGAAGGTGCTTATTACCTGAAGACGCTTTGTGTATAAATTGAGACGTGATGCATTACAAAGGTGTTCGCTTTCATTGTAGTCCTAAGGAGTCATTGCGTCATGGTGACGCAGGAGGCACTGAAAACCGTGCTTTCCGAGTACCGTATTGCATCACCGGGCATTGTACAACCTGTTTCAGGAAGTACAATGCACCCGGTCTTCATGATTTAGCCCGCGAATTCGCTCGCGCAGCGTCTGCCCTCCTATATATCATTAGAACTGACTCCGCCGTACTCAGTATAGCCTGGTTAGTGATGACGTGCCTTAGTGGGATCTCAGACTATAGAACACATCCACCGGTTGTGCCTTCAACTTGAAGTGAAAATCAGCTTGTCGTATTAAAATTTACGCAATAGATGGCTTTCAAACGCAGGACTCGAAGACAGAGGTTTTTGAAGTGCCGCATTAAGATATAAGGGGACAGCATGGCTTTTATGATTCTCTTTCTTTCTTTTTTTTTTTTTGAAATGCGAGTTCGAACAATATCTCGTTGACGTATTAAATAATGCTTATTTAGCGCAACAGAACGCACACATGAAAGACAGCAGGACGGAGCTCTCTTGAGTGCGTGTTGTTTTGTGCTAAAATAAGTAACATCGATTTGCACCAACTAGCCCGCAACACCACAACGCCACATACTATTATCACGTGTGGTGGTCAGGCCAGTCAGGCCAAACAACCGCTGGTTTAGCAAAGTCAGGCAAACGTTGTTATTACACCAGGCAAACGCCATCAAAAGCGACACCAACGCAGTTTACTATGTCGGTGGAATGGGTGTTATTAAGGCAGACTCTGCAATACACTTGTCGCCAGATGGAGGTACCACATGCCTCGCTCATTTTCAGGCGTTGTTAACGTACCGTTTCCTGCAAGAATGTATATTCCTTTATCTTGTAGTGCATACGCACGGGTGTGCCCGCATGGATAGCGAATATTCTTCGCGCTTTCAGTGTACAGCCGACGAATGGTACGTAGCGTAGTTTGCGGAAAAGTAGTGCTGGCGTACTTATGACACTAGCTTCATACAGATGTAATTGCGTTAGCCCGCGCAGGGTGCACGGTTCGCGGCAGCTGCACATTCTCAGCGGAAGTGTATCGCGCTCTCCCGTAAGAACCTTGCGCCACGCACCGTGAATCACCTTCTCTACACCAGATGACAATCGATGAAATTAGCAGCGCGGCAACAGACGCCGTTATTAGATTAACGGGCCAAGTCGAAAGAATCATTCGCGTCGCATTTTCTTTCTTTTTTTCTTTTCGACCCTCTGGTGCTGACCATCTGCGATGTCGGTATCGGTCGCTACAAACTAGGCCACGTTTTCGCACGTAACTGCGCCCTAAAGTGCTCCAATACTTGGCCTAATATGTTGCGCATGTTCAGGAAAAACACTTGGTTCCATCGTCTCAATTCCTGGCAATACAAAATTTACCTTCACTGCTTTTTATGCTGAAGCACAACTGCGATTACCAATGTCGGTATATCAGACTATTAACCGCATCTGTATTTTTAATATTCTCAGTTTTCAGCTTGTGTCTGTATGCATTGTTCTCTCGTCGCATGCATGTTCCTTAACTCGGCACCGTGGCTTCTTTATGAGCAATTTCAGCTAAGAATATGTATTTATCTGCGTTGACGTTCGCAATAAAAACGAATGTTAGTAATAAAGAAAGTCACTGGTTAGTTGGCCCTACTTATTGAAGCTACGTGGTTGGCGTGAAACAGCGTAATTTGCAGCTCCGTAAATGAGTACCTGTCCGCGCCGTTTACTTGGATGAAATATGGTACTGTACTGGCGCCGATAGCCCTGCTTCCATCACGCTGAACGTTTTAAGCAAAGTGAAAACCGCAAGAAAAGGAGCCCTTGCCCAACCGCATTTGGCAAACCTCCGTTAGTTGTCTCCTGGCATGCTACTTTCTGCACTATATTTCTAAGCCATATAAGAGTTATGCGCGAATTATTATACTGATTAACATGCAGACAAACGGCCCGTACGAAGGAGGTATAACATCTTTTTAAAAACTCCTTGGTCAGCACTGGGCTAAGCATTGGAAAGTCAACCTGTTCTCTTCTCTTGCAGCGGTCATCCTCGCAGCACGCGACTCTTGCTACGGTCAGGGTAATATTTCCTGAGCAAGTCTTAACTCGATATTAAAGTCGTCAAGGTAAATGGGTATTATTTTTGCTTGTACCATTTACAGCGTATCCATCTGCCCTGTGCTTGCAGGGCCATTCTGAACTGCCAAATATACTTATTAGAAGCGATCTGTCGAACGATATTCTAATTACCTTCTAAGTGCTCGAATGCTCCTCTCGCTATTCAATAACATTAATTATCAAGTTGCTTCACTAACAAATCTCGTGGCTTAGTGTAGCTTAAACGAAATTACTAGTTACGCGATAAAGCAAGTTAGGTTGCGAAGTGCTGGGATTACTTGCACAGAAGCAAAGCCAAACGCTTTGCCTGCCACATGACAGCGAATGCATTCTCGCAAGCGTTACTCACATTAGAAGTGGCAGTTCGCGGAACTAGCAAAAGTAGTTATGCAACCGACTGAAATTTGGATTGAACGAAGCTGCAGTAAGCGTATATGTTCTTTGGAAAGCAATGCGTCGCTGTAGAAAGGCACAGATATGATTAGAAACAGGTAAGCAGTAAAACCAGGTAAGGGAGTGTTATTCGATCTCAGTATTCCATCTGCAATTCGGCAGTGGTATAGTAGGAATAGTAAGTTCTTTGTTAACGAGCAGGTGCAGTGGTATAACAGGAATAGTAAGTTCCTTGTTAACGAGCAAGTGCATACACGCACAAAAAGAACATGAAACAGGAAAATTGCGCTAACGATGATATACTGTGCCAGAGACTGAACGTCATCGCTTAATTGGAAGAAGAAATAGGATTATCAAGAAGAGATTCCAAGAAAATATAATAGAGAAAATGTACAGGATGGCAAAAGATGGCACAAGAAAAGAAGCATGATCACGAAACACGCAGTTTTTTCGTTTGTGGGCCAGTAGTTTTATTCATAAGGCAGAAGACACTGGAGACGTTGCACCAACCATCGTCTTGGACTGAGTGTGGCATACACGAACAATTATCTATACCGCGTAGAGGGTACCACTTGCCCCTACCGTGGTAACTGCGGCAGCATACAAACAGCGAAGCCCGTATTACTTCATTTCTCCGCCTACTGCGACGAGAGAAGTTCTTGAGCAACCAATGAACATAATATTCGACAATGAGTTAACGTTTCGGAACATATTATTTCCCCTGCGTAGTGCCTCGAAACAGCAGCGGATTTTGGATTTATTCTTTAATTGACTCTGAAATTGGCCTATTTGGAAAAAAATTCAAAGAATGACAATTTCAATAAAATGTCTTTTCCTTACTCGCCATCTCGCCTGTAAATATTGGCCTCGGGTTGATCTGTCATGTTCATATTTATTTTTATTTCTATTTATTATTTTCTATTTCTTTCGTCTCTCCTCAGAGATCTTTGAATCTCCTTCCCCATCCGTTTACAGAGTACCATGCCCACGGTTACATACACGCCATCAAAAATATCCATATTTTCAAATAAACAGCCTATTTCTCGCTCTATTTCTCACGATATATTTTAGAAAGGATAGCTTATCTAAACATTCCAGAAGATGAAAGAAAATCATTTGTTCCAGCAGCCAGATGTCCGCATAATAGCTCTATGCCAATTTTCCTTGATAATATAAAAGGGGATGTAGAAGTTCGTTAGAAAAGCTGCTAATGAGACTGTTTGGCGTTTGCTTATATATATGGTGGTCAGCAGGTGTACGTAATTCGCGAAATCTGAGATAAAATGCCCCTAACACGTGTTTGCTGCTCATGGCTACTTACTGAGAAGTCCCAAATATAAGTTCACTTGTGACCACAGGATACTTACTGCCACTCCATATGTCACGCATTTGGCATCATGCTTCAGGCTCCATGCGCCAGATTTATATTTTCGCTCCCCGACAAGCAGGAAGTCCTACAATAAATGTTCAGCGGTCGGTCCTTTAAGTTCATGGTATGCAAACTAATTATCAGTATCATGCAGCTGGACTCAATACTCCAATACTGACAACAGTGGAAACAACCACTATGCCTCTGGGGGACTGCTCGTCTGCATTAAGGATATTAAGATGGATTTCGAAAAGTCCTTTCAGATTTTTCCGCCCTTTAGGTGCGCTAATTAACACGCATTGAAGTTCTTACCGTGCGTGCGCCTTAAGAACAAAAGATCCCGGAGCACACTTTGGGAGAGTATTCGCCTGTCCCATACAGTACTCTTTTTCCCAAAGTGAATGCACACTCGTAGCGTCGTTGAATCACACAATTCACTCAACAGTTACAACAGCAGCGGCTCGTTAATTCAACACGGCATGCACAACGCGAATCCCAACCACAGCGGCCCGTCCGTTCTATATATCGGCTCAGTCAGGGTCTAGACAAAGCGACAAGCAAGCACCGACGGGGGATCCGGCACCAAAATTGAAAATGCTTCGTTTCTCTGCGATATGCCAACGGCTGAACAAAAGCCAAGCGCAGGAGCATGCGGTAGCGTAGGTGGTTCGTACAACTCATAAAACAGTGAATTCAAGATTGTTGGAACTTACCATGCAATCCTTTCACACGTGTCGTCTAATCCACAGCGCTGCACGGCCGGAATTTTCAGAAAGACATCGAAAGAAGTGATAAAACCTGAAGCAGCTGCTGCATGTTCTAACGGGAACGCGGGAACTACTGCTTGCTATACCGCCCGGGCACCGGCAGTGTTCTTGCGCGAGGCTTGGCCGCGGCGGCTTTGCCGCGAAAGTTCCGAACAAAAGGTACGGCATTTGAATTTTAACACTGCAATGTGGAAACAACTATAGTACGCGCCCTTTAAAAAATCGAAAAACGTAACTGTACTCCCAAAGGATGAATCACACTAAGCGTGACAGCTTATCCTACCCCAAACTAGCATTCTGTCGCGTGGAATGTTCACAACCATCGAACGGACGCGGCACGCAGTTCGGGTGGTCCGTACGGCAGTAGAGTGAAACAATCTCTTACTCTCACAAGGCACGGAGTGAAACAGTCCTTCACTCTTTTGGCCGAGAAGGAGTGAAAATGCCATTCACTCTTAAAGAGGGTTGAACAAGGCTTGCGGGAGAATCCGAGCTTTTCACTCTCACTGAAGGAGTTCCAGTTATTAGACTGTAGAGTTGGTGGCTACTTTACTTCGGACTCTTTTACCACGGTTTTTACATATATATCGGATGAATACACATTAATCAGGCAGAAGTAGCTTCGCCATAGCTGGAAAAACCAATCTCTTCGCTAAAGTTTTATCGGTTTAGCAGGGAAAAGTATATGAAAGCGGCTCCCTACTTAAATATGAGCCCTTAAACATGAGTCATCAGTGCCGTGTGGTCACGAATTTGCGTCACACGATTTGTGCCGCTCGACGTGTGCCCATCAGTGTTCGTGAAGAGAAGAGTTTGACCAGAATTGATGTAAGAGAACAGCATCTTTAACAGTGAAGGTGTTCTGGGGGGAGCCTGCGCTGTCCGATGTCCAGTGACCGATGTCACGCAGGAGAGAAAATGGGATCCCCATTTGCCCTCGACGCACTATGAAATGGGATCACTCTTGTCCGCCGCCTACTACAACATGGTGGTGGTTATGCGAAATTCACACATACACTTGTTTCATCTTTCGCGCTCGACCCACTCTTGTCCTCATCCCACGTCTACATGTAGTGGGCCGATTCAGAAAGCGATGCGCCGTTTGAGGTGCACAATACCTCAGGCCATGGGTGTGCATGTGCTTTATGTATTTAGCTCGACGTTTCGGGTTCGATCCCCGCAGCCGCACTTTTGTAGCACGAAACGCAAAAGGAAGGAAGGAAGTGCATAAGTAGCTACATTAACGTGCACGGTAATAAACCACAACTCAACGTTAATCCGAACTGCTCCTTTAGAGTTATAAGCCATGCATGCTAAGACAACGAAAGAAAGAAAGAAAGAAAGAAAGAAAGAAAGAAAGAAAGAAAGAAAGAAAGAAAGAAAGAAAGAAAGAAAGAAAGAAAGAAAGAAAGAAAGAAAGAAAGAAAGAAAGAAAGAAAGAACGCACGACCTGTTTGGTAGGATTGCCACGGTGTAGAGAGAGAGAGAGAGAGATAATGGGCGGAAGGCAGGGAGGTTAACCGGAAAGGTAAATATCCCACTGAAACGTGATGTCATGACCTTTGTCGGTTAATTGGTGATAGAGCTGTCGTGTTTGAAGCACTAATTGGTCTTGCGGCCCGCTACGTAAGGCCGATAAAAGGCACTGAAGGGCCGACTTAGAATCTGTAAAGATTGCCCATTTCTGTGGTGGCTCCCCATCGATCACGCAAAGTGCGGTGCGTAGTGCCTCAAGCTCCACGGCAGTCGATGTTGTGCCATGAGACGTCTTGAACATTACATCTACTGCTTTGGCAGGGAAGGTCACAGCTCCTGCAGATCTGCCTGCTGCTGTTGAGCCATCAGTGTAAAGCTGAAGATGATTCCTGTAGACCTCATGCAGCATTAGCAGGGACAGCTGTTTTAAAGCCGGTGGTGACAGCTCCGCTTTCGTCCGAATCCCTGGCACTGTCAGCCGGATTCGATGTCCGACCATCCTCACAGAGGAGAAAGAGCCGTGATTCTTCATTGTTTTTGTTTTTTTTTTTCTCTCTGGTCGAAACCGACCGATGAGCATACCTTAGAGCCCCGCATTAGATCAAGCCGAAGTTGGCCGTTCATTTGCCCACTAAACTATATCCTATAAATCTTCAGGAACAACCGCAAAAAAGGCAGATGTGGAGGAATTGCGGGGACATTACAAGAGACATAAGCAACACAATTATTTGCATTTATTTCTGCAGAGACACATGCAAATAAGAGAGAGGGCGCAGAGGACATCCCCTCTAAATTATGGTACTTGTCCTTACAATCAATTACGGCCAGCCTTGGTCCTATGAGGCTGGCTAGTACGGCTACAATTGTATACCCATCGACTAGAGACCCTTACTGCCTCTAAGAGAAGCTAGGTTTTGTAACAAGATCGGATTTTGAAGGTAATAATACCAATAATCAGTATGTCTTACTTCCCCAAACCACGATTAGATTATGACAGACGCGGTACTGAAAGGCTCCGGAAATTTTGACAAACTGCGGTTCTTTGACGTGCACTGACATCGCACAGTACCAGCGCCTCCTCTATTTTGAAAAAAAAAAAAAATAGAGGAGCTGACAGTACACCGGCCGCGCCCGGGACGTTATCCCGTGACCTTCGGATGAGCATCCGAGTGTCAATGCGTCTATACCGCAGTGGCGGAACGCAATTTCAAAACTCAGCGGAGTGGATAACTTGTTACTGTGAAATAGAAAGGGTTATTGTTCGAATGAAAAGAAGGCAAGAATGCAAGAAATTAACTTTACAATAGGAAGGCGCGATAAATATTATGGGATCTCCTGATAAAGTGATACGTTTCTTGCATGTATTTTCCCCCTACCCAGAAGCACCTATGTGGTAGGGGAATGAGTTACTGCATTATGTAATTGGGTAATTGTATTACGGATCTTTTGAATCTATCAGATAATAATAGCACGTTAGCAACAGCTAGGATACCAGCTACTCCATGCTGTTCTTGCGCTACTGCTTCAAAGAATGCAGTACCAACTCGCCCATCAGTCTACCCTTTTAAACTACGAAAAGTCACACTTAGCCTCGCTAAGTCCACGGGAAAATTGTCATTTCCAGTTCTCGTCCACCCTTAAGTTTGGTTATTGGAAAACTACAATGTGTCCTTTTCTTTTCTGGCATTTCCAGTAACATCGGCTTAGCGCCACGCCTGCTCGCCCTACCCTGACAATGCCACAACAAACATAAACACTAAATCATTGCCCCCAATCCTCTATGTTCATTTATTTTGTCGATGTTTCTCTGTACTATATAACTCGGAGGCACCATTCGTCACGATAACTTCTGAACCCCACGTTTGCTTGGTCTATCTCTCTCTCTCTTTTTTTTTCGCCTTTCGCGCATGGTTGCCTTTCTCTCCTCTCCTTCCGAGGTTGGGCGAGAGTACCCAGAACTTATATCAGCCTGACATCCAGGAAAGGCAGCGTTCTCCTGACGAAGACAAGTCCACTTGTAGAAACGTCGGCCCTAAGCGGAATTCGTTGTTGTGCGGTGACTTTAGCAATCTATTCTTCATTATAATTATATACGTAGTAATACAGATGATGCTACTACAAAATAGAACTTTTCTTTGATAATCTACTCATTTTTGTCGGCACAACTGTGGCTTCAGGAACTGTCAACACTAATGCTAGCTTTTGTTGTTTCGCGCAAGTGTGCGAGCCTGGTTCTATATTAATATCTCCTCAGAGAATAAGCTGAAAAAAAAATAAACGCTCACAAAGCGTAAAGTACCGGGAAGTGCTGCGTAACGTTATGCAATATCTGAGAAAAAGCTTCTGCCTATGTAGGATTGAGAATCGTCACCGTAATGAGGTTAAGGATGTGAAGAACAGGGCGTAATGAAATGATGAATTCTCCCATACGTGTCGCGCTCTAAAATAGAACGTTCTTTTGCTGATCACGAAAAATTTCATTCGCCCCCCAGATACTTTTTTCTTTAGCTTTAGCGCATGTTGACCACGCGCTGCAAACAGCCAAGACAGCAGTTCACAACGAATGATTCCGATTCCTAACTTCCGCATTGCGCTTTACTTTACTGCAAGCTCAACGCGTCTGCCTTTCTTTTTCCGGACACTTGCTGACAGCTGCATGTCGCTGAAGGAATTTCGAAGAGAATTCCAAGAGGCGGCCGCCGTCTCTCGGAGCTGCGCAAGGCATTTTTTATATCGGCAAAACGGTCGTGGCGTGTACAGGAGACGCATTCTGTGGGTCAATTCATTCGTGCGTTGGCAGCAAAAGATTGAATGCAATACACGATATTTCATTTCTGACCTTTCGACATGCAATTTACGTTTCGCGCGTGTGCACCTTTATATACATGGCACCTTTTGGTGTGTTCTCTAGTTTCGTGTATGCATGGAAATTCTGCACCAGGCACATCTATCTATCTATCTATCTATCTATCTATCTATCTATCTATCTATCTTTCTATCTGGAAAGAGAGAGCGAGAGAGAGAGAGCTTTTTTGTATTGCACAAAACAAAAAATTGAAAAGGACTGCCCAAGAGTGTCAAGTGGGATTAAGAAGTCAAGCTAGAGAGAGAGGAGTGACTTTATTTGCACCCCTCAAATAGATGACGGGGTAGAGGCGTCAGCCTACACGCACACTCATCCTCCCTAACCGTCGAGCTTAAAATCCTGCAGATCCCACGCATCGTGGTAATCTACGTCATGTGAAGAAGTGAGCGAGGAAATTGCCTATTGCGAATTGTTTGGCATTCAGCCAAGTGTTATGAGGAGGATCAAGGTCTTTGTTCAAAGCGCACGAATCACATATGCGTATGCTTAACGTTGGCTGATCGGAACGTCCACAGCACCGTGGCGACTGATTGATTTCTGGGGTTTTACGTCCCAAAACCAGCTCTGATTATGAGATACGCCGTAGTGGAGGGCCCTATAAATTTCGGCCAGCTGGCGTTTTTTAACGTGCACTGGCATCGCACAGTACACGGGCCTCAACATTTCGCCTCCATCGAAATGCAGCCGCTGTGGTCAGGATTCGATCCCGCGACACTCCGATCAGCAGCCGAGTACCATAGCCACTAGACCACAGTGGCGGGGTACACCATGGCGACTGAACGGCACATGGTTCATGGTACGACGTAACGTTGGCACTCACCTTAGTCTAAAGCACGAACTTCTGTTTTGTTGAAGAAAAACGCACTACACGGTGCGTTTATGTGCAATCATAAGAGATTCCTTGAGAAGTTTGTTCATGATATTCATCAAAGTTGCACAAAAGCATACCAAATGGCAGCAGTATTCCTAAGATAGTGCTGATAACGAAAGGGAAGGGAACAAGGGCTCGTTGTTTATTTGTTAGAAACAACTTAATGAGCAAACATACAATGAATCCTAGGAAGCCTAAGATAGTGCTGATAACACATTAGAAGCGCAATTCACCTTACACAAGCATCATCATTACAAGTGATGGTGCAATACATTTACGTGCTCTATATACCGTGTCGGTGGAGCCGCTGTACCCTAGTGGTAGCGTTCTTGCTTGGGACCTTGAGAGCCCGTGTTCAGTACACCCATGCCGCTTCGCAAAGTGCATGCTTGTCTATGACTATGTGGTTCTTATGTCTACATTCCTGTCGCGAGCGAGGACAAACGGAGTTCCTTTCCTGTTTTAGGAACAGAGCTTTTTAAGCCGGGCGTCCGGTGGCAACCGCAAAGAGGAAAATGTGGGCCGATCCTGGAGGACGTGCACCGTATGAGGCACAGAACACTTCAGACGCCGCTCGAAGTTGCGGGTTCGATCGCCGCATCCACGATGCTTCATATGCCTATATTTCCCGAAGCAGCCACTTTTCATATGTAAATTTAGCTGGTTCTTGAGAGACGCGGACTCTATGAAAGTTAAACACTTGTGGGGTATCAGACTCTACTCGTTACCGCAGTATCGTTAATCGTGATGTGCACGGTGAATATATCGTTTGCGTGATACAACGAACACTAATTCATGATCGTCGTACATTTATACCCTATAGCTCCCAAATCTTTGGGTATACCAGGTGAACGAGACGACCAGAAGAGTACCAATACGCAGGCAGCGTGGTAGATAGATAGATAGATAGATAGATAGATAGATAGATAGATAGATAGATAGATAGATAGATAGATAGATAGATAGATAGATAGATAGATAGATAGATAGATAGATATGGTCAACGTTACCTAAGGTCGCGAAGAAATGCTTTGGATTTAGTGTGCGTGGTCGGAGGTGAAATGGATCAGAGCAACACGTGAATCTAAAGGAGGCGCGTTTATAAAAGTTCAGAAAGGCGCTAAGCGTGCATGGTGAATTTGTCTAGCTCTTGAGTGAGCACCAGCATCGAACGTTTCCTGAACGATCACCGCGTCAATCCTTATGTGATGCGGCGCTTACGAACCAACGTGCCAGAGAACAGTGGAGAAAAAAACTACGTTTGTTGACACCAAGGAAAAACAAAGTTATGTGGCGACGATGCAAAGACGCATCACGCAGGGAGCGCAAGCCGCAAAGAAATCGTGCTTATAGAGCACTGAACCTAAATTGCTTGTATCAGCAGTGCTAAGCTTCCGACATGAAATTTGCTTTAAAAATTTTAGCGCACCTCAGCAATCTCTTTTAAGCTCTCCTGTCAATCTTCTGACGTGAGATGTTGAGATGTTGGCTTTATAGTATAATAAGCTGTGTATTTAAACCTACTTTAACAAAGCATGGTATTATCCTTTCCGCGATCATGCAACCATTCTGCTGAACAAAGGAAAACCGCAGTGAGGACAGTAAGAGGTACTTTCCTATGGGGTGGCATAGAGCAATGCTATCCCTTTTTTTTTTTTTTTTACGTTTTTACGATAGAGGTAGGCGAGGCCGGTAGGGGTGTGATATAATCCGACCAGTCAGCAAAGTTCCAGTTTTGTTCACAGCTCAGCGCTTTAGAGAGCGGGGGCGTTTCAAAACGTCAGCAGGACGCTATATGCTTGGACTCGTCGTGGGGGGTTTTCACTGACCGCTGTAGGGGCACGGCACGGGCCTGTAAAAGCTACGTTCCATAGTAAGTTGAAAAAAAAAGTGTTATCACCCGCTACATATTTCTCTCTACACAAGCGCATACCTAATTGATATATAACAAAAATATTTGTGAAAGTTTTTTTTTATCGAACTATTGTAATGCACACAGGCATCGCTCAAGTATAGCTAGTGAAATGAGTGTTTTTTTTTTTGTGATGTAAAACGATAGCGTGTTACTTTTTACCTGGTGCACGTGTTTCATTAATTAGCAGGAATCTACATGGGCAGGCCACGTGATGAGAAGGCTAGATAACCGATGGACAGTTAGAACGACGGAATGGATACCAAGAGAGGGTAAGCGCAGCCGTGGGCGCCAGACAGTGAGATGGGGGAACGAAATTAAGGAGTTCGCGGGCGCCAAATGGAATCAGCTCGCGCAGGACAGGCAAGGATGGCGAGGATTGGGAGGGGCCTTCGTCCTGCAGTGGGCATAGATGGGTTGTTGTTGTTGTTGTTGTTGTTGTTGTTGTTGTTGTTGTTGATGATGATGATGATGTAAAATGTCTCTACCAGGCTAATTACTTTTCCTTAGTACTCTTATGATATGCGGAGCACATCTGTTCCAATGACTCCGTTACGAAGACATGACATATTTTAAAGGAATTCTTTTTGCTAGTTCTTTGGTTTTGCTTTAGCCGCTCCGGGAATTGGCACAACTTGTGTATATACACCAGACCGTCTGGGCAGCTTTTGTTTTTCTCAGGCCCCATAGGCACCAATACATATGCAGAGAAAAATAAAGCTTTGATTTCACTTGAATGTCGCTTGCGCATATAGCGGAAAAGTTCTCCAGAAAGAATGAAGCAGCTAGGCCACAGTAACGGTGCTCAATGTGTAGCTCCCCCTGCGATTGCGAGGAGTGTCGAGCAATAAGCACAATCAGCTACAGGTTAAATCCAAGGTTAAAGAAAAGCTGCGAAACTCAGCTTTTCTTTATCCTCGCTTTCTATTCCACATGCTGCAAACTTAATGAATGCGTAGGGACATATATATTGCTACGAGATATGAGGTATGTCTTCAGGGCCTTTATGTCGCGTCCTTGAAGTAAATTGCGCTGATGTCTGGACGAGAGAGCTCAGTTAAACGACTGTAACGTGCGTCTGAATTGCGAAAGAACGCGAGGATTACGATATGCGTTAAAAATTTGCTGTTCGGAAAATTACACAGCCGTGCACTCACTTTATATTTCGCGGTGCATTCACATTGCGGTTATGGTTAATCCTAGCAGCGCTGTTTCTACCTTATCTTTACGAACGAACAACCGCTGGCGCTTTCGAATGTGTAATTACGAGCGGATAAGAAGTTACAGCTTGTAGCGGACGTCGTTATACAAGCTAGCGAAAAAGTGTTTCACAGGAGTCAATGACCACCATTAGCAGCAGTCCCTGAGGAATATTGCTTAGCTGCGCTACCCACAATATACAAACTGTGATATTTTCATCGAGGAGCTCATTTCAAAGAGCCCCAAGAGTTCCCTCATCACGTGCTGTTCAATATTTTTTAAAGAAAATTTGTGTGCATCTTTCTTTTGCTTGAGTGTTCACTTGCACCTAAGGGATGCTCCAGTGATTACGTGCTTGCGAAATGCATCTGTCGCAACTACTTCGTTGGATAAATTGGTTTTCCAGTAATGATGGCAGCGACACGTGGAATATTAGAACTTTTTCTGCTAAGGAGCGCGTGTGCTTTCTGATTGAGCGGGCATGAATTTTCCGAATGCTGTTCAGGCAATTCGACAATTTGCCAATGCTTGATTGAATCACACAACCAGAGTTGGAAAGACATTGCGCAATCGACGCACCGTAAGATGTGGGCCCTGCGGTGATGGCGACAGATTGGAATAACCAATCGATGGAAAATCATGCTGCGGCATCACACGTAATTCTTTCTGAAGTGAGGAGGAAAACCAAACTTGAGACAGAGATATCCTAATCTAGTGGGCGTGTTCAAATCTATGTGACGATAATGCTGCGTATCATTAAATACGATTGATTGATTTTGTGAGGTTTAATGTCCCAAAACCAGCTCTGATTATGAGAGACGCCGTAGTGGAGGTCTCCGGAAATTTCGACCACCTGGGGTTCTTTAACGTGCACTGACATCGCACAGCACACGGGCCTACACATTTCGCCTCCATCGAAATGCAGCCGCCGCAGCCGGGATTCGATGCCCCTACCTTTGGATCAGCAGCCGAGTGCCATAACCACTAGACCACCATGGTGGGGCCATTAAGTACGTTGTCCGAGTACAGGAGATTCGTAAAGTTGTGTCTGTTTGGTTTCAGTGAAAGACCTTCAGCTCGCCCCAATGCTTAGATGCAGTGATAGAGCTTTCGAATGGAGCTGCGAGATAGCTCAAATGCAGCGCTATAACCATTCACCGGATAATGAGTTCATTAAGTTTGTTGAGCGCGAAAATGTTCTCTGAATCAATCGCTACCGAGGTTCATTCGCTGGTGAAACCGCGTCTTTAGGAGCATAAAACGCGTCTTTATAGAATCGCTCGGCAATTCGCTTTGATTTACAATCATCATCTCTAATGCTGCAGAACAACTTTTTTTCCACACTATAAAAAAGGATAAGCGTATTTCACAATGTTTAATATGGCTTATCTGCTTTGTCGTAGACACGACTGCAGTATGTATTAGCCAGAGAATACACTTGTATGCAGAGCTCTCTGGTGCACACGACGAAGCGCTTAGTAGATAGCGTAGGTGCTCAAGGCTTTTAATATGTTGACGCAGTATTTGTGCACACTTGCCTGGCAGTACATAAAATACGTGCTTAACTATCAACACTGTGTTGTTTCATGGAAATAGACGCAAAGAGCAGTGCTGCAGTTGATATATCTATTGAACCATCTATGCAAAAACTTCCACTTTGCGGAAACGGATGAAAATAGCGTTTTTTTTTCTCCTGTTTGTGCCGCTGGTTTTATACCTCCCAGATATTTATGTCAGCTCCTAAGGTGATCTGGCTCCCGGCAGATAACAGCTATTCAGAAAGCATTACGATTCTCCCCTCTACACGAAATCTGGGCCGTCGCGCCTCAAAGCGCCTTGTATGTTGTAAAGACTAAATGCGTTGTTTGCAGTGGGAAACATTGAAATTTAGACGCAGGCTGCAGTGTTACACGCGATTTAAAAGGCTGATAAGCCACACAGCATTCATGTTTAGTTAATATTAAGGCATTATTCGCGGAATAAAAGACAAATACCGAGAAGTAAGTTTACAGTAGTATTTTCTTGGAAACATTTTATGAGGTTACCGCAATTTAGAATAGAATAAAAAGTTTATTTGCCTTTCACGCAGTACAAAGCAATACAGGGAAGAGGGCACACTGGGCAAACAGCTGCTTTTGCACTTCCAAGCCGTTTCCTTTCTGTGTTTAGGTCGTCGGCTGTGTTATTTCCAATAGAAACTTATAAAATATTATGATACTAGTTACGTGATGACATGAGAAATATCACTCGGACATTATTCAAGAACGCCTACCGAAACTTACACGTTTTGCCCATCGTATGTTTTATCATAGTTTTTTTTTCGCATTTAAAACACAGAGAGTGAACGTGATGCTGTAACTTCTTTAAGCTCCAGAGCAAGCTCGCCGCAGGCATGTAGCAATTGTAATTTCAACAGTTCAAAAGGCGAAGAATCATGCAAGCGGGATCCTCAGGTGGTAAACATAGAAGGTGATTATGTGAACGTGTGTTGATGGATAATTAAATGTTGTCAGTTTATTTGTACATAAGTTACTATGCGGAGAACTCTAAAAAATTCGGCATTTGCTGAATAAACCAGTTCTTTCTTTCTTTTCTTCTTTTTTTCTGTAAGCTCGTTCATAGATTCCCAGCTGAAGCTTCAATATCGACGGAAAGTTGGAAACGTACCATGCGTGGTATATTGGCAGAATATCAAGAGAAGGGACACGAGCTGAAGCGACGCATCCGATCGCGAGGATTGTCAGCTCTGCAGCTATGAGTTGTACGTTTTTCACTGTGTGATATTTAAAGACATTACCTTGTAAATTTAAAGACATTACCTTGTAATATGATACACACTCCATACTCTCTTGTAATTGCTCACTACGGGATCACATCTTCGTTCTCACATAAATTTATTACGAACAACGAATACACGAGCTATATGGGCGCACAATGTGACAGACACGAATATTTTTAGTTTTATGGGTGCAGTCTTCGACAACCTATGCTGGCATGGGAGAACAACCTCATTTAAACATATTTTAACCTGGCCCCCCTGACCCAATAATATAAAAATTCCTTGGGCGCAATAAATAAGTTTAATTTCTTGAGGAGTCACATGATGTCCGAATCAATTTATCCCTATTCATCTGAATGACATCCACTATACCATTAGCATGTACAAGTTCTCCTGCCGAGACTATAAAGCATCGGGAGGACGCTTTTGGACATGGGAGGCTATCTCAAAGCTATAGTCCGTAGCAACGCAGTCGAGCAATGCGGTCCGCCGCAGTGGTGTAGTGGTTAAGGTACTAGGTTGCCACCCAAAAAGCACGTCACAGATTTCTTGGTGGACCCCTGCTTAAAACGCTTTCGTGTTAAAAACGCGGGTTCAATCCCGGCCGCTGCGCTCGCATTTTCGATGGAGGCGAAAATGCCAGAAGCACGTTAGTGCACGTCAGCGTCATTGCATGTTGAAGAACACCGGGTGGTGAAATTTCCGAAGCTCTCCACTATGACCTTCCTCTCCTTTCTATCCCTTTCGGTCCCCTTCCCCCTCCCCCACGAACGCTTAGCCGTGCACCCGACATGGGCTGCAGAAATTAGCGCCCTTTCCTTAACGAACCACAATCATCATCATGATAATCATCATCATCATCGTCGTCGTCGTCATCATCATTGAGGAATACGAACTCAGAAACACGAGGTACACCTCCCGGCCTTCGAAGGAAGATGGAGTTGGCCGGTCTGCCCATGTAGGCTTTTCTTGAATACAGATCATGGTTCTGCTTTGCCGCATGTGGTCCCATTTCCTGTTTGTTCCAACTTTCGACACTCATACATTTACCACGTTTTACACATAGCAACTTGTAGGGAAAAAAAATGCAACTATATATGCGGCTGAGCCCACGCAGGCAATTCGTTGTCTATCGCCCTATTATCCTTATGCACATTAAAGTCAGTTGCTGGTAATATATATTTGCGCACCCCCAGGAAAAGAAAGGCGACCGTGACACCGTGTAAGCACTGCGTGCTTTCGGTTGGATACAAGCCGCCGGCCTCCTTGCACCGATTCCCGTCGTGAGCCAGCGGATCATTTAGTGTCTTCTCAAAGGGATGTTTGACACGTTGAAAAGAACTTAAACGAGGGACTATGAACCAGCGCAGTATACGTCCAATGAGTCAGAAGTGGTGTTAGCTTCATTCCTGAAGCACATGGCCGTACCATAGACGGTCCACCTGAAGTCGTCGGTTCAGTGGCGCTACGGAGATTGTTAAAGGGCAACTCAGGCGATTTTTCAGTGTCCACTGATCTGAGCCAAATTTTCAATGCATGTTCTTCTCGGTACTGTAGAAATATATGCCAGGACAACCTATTGGAAGTCATTTAGTTTTTCTGAAAATGAATTTTAAGAAATTTTCGCGGATTCCCGCGCGGGCCTCCCTGTGTTTTTTACGTCATTACTTTGAAGGATGCCTACCCGTGCAGGCGGGTGGTCAAAAGCAGTACGGTTACACTTCAGCGCTCAAATAGTCGCTGTCAAGCTCAGATGAGCTAGTATAGCTCGGACGACATTGCCACAATCATTTTCCTGGCTCCAGCTTCACATTTCGGTAGGCGAGGAGGTTGTGACGTCACTGCGTACGCTGCACGAAGCTTTTCTACCCGTTTCAGCTTCAGTTTGAACACATCATTCATATTACTTTTTAATATTATTGGTGAGTCTTGGTGTAAACTGGTCACTTTGTCTACTACATGTATCAGTACCATCGGAAAACAGATATATCTGGATATGGAAAAGAAAAAGAACATCGGATCCCACCTTTAAGTGTTTCATTTCAGTGCATGTACCCTTATTTCAACAATGCTCTCACGACAGAACATCTAAAATTATTGCTAGTTAAAACGATTTCGTAAAGCATCTTAAGCTTCGGATGACAAAAATGATGTACGAAATCCATCAACTATAGAGCCACGCCGAAAACGCCATCTCACGAAAGTCGAACTTAATAGCGTCGTTCTGCCTCCACCGCTAAAGGAAGTGCCATACACGCACCGTGCATATTATACTAACGAAATCTGCACTAAACAGAGCCCAATGAGGCCGTGTTTAGAAAACACAGCACGGACTGCCGCAGAGAGGGGGAATGCAATTTCGCTTTTTATGCGAGAAACATCACTTTCCCAGAAAATTCGTAACATCAGGGATGAACGAACAGTTTCTTGCAACTCTCTGGTGTACGTGCCAAAAAATACTGCTTAGATGTCTTTTACATCTTCAAGCTCACTTTCCTTGTTAGCTCACTTTCCTGATATTGTTCCTGCACTCCCTCAAACTCATTTGTACTTTGGCAGGCATCTCAGGATGTGGAGCTCAATTGAGATCATTGCGGGCCACCGACGTACGCTATCACTTTATTTTTGCAGTTAGGCTTTCATCCGCGAATCAGGTAATTGAGGAAGAGGTGAAGACGATGCGCGTCTTCAAAGGCTCCCGACGTGTGGATTCCGGTCATGTCCACGTCACTATGTTGCCGAATGACATAATTCGCGATATGCGACTTTTTCCGGCAGCGCAAACTAGATTTTCCGGATCTCTACGAGTGAGCTGTTGCAGACAACGGACTTCTCCTGCTTCTGCCGTCAGTGATAGGTAGAAGGAAAGTAAAGCGACGGAAGGAGCCCGGAAGAACTGCCGGCAGATGCGTACCGTAGAAACAAATATGCAGTCCTTGTACTTTTTTTTTTCTTATTAATCCATTTTCGCTCCGGCAGCAGAACGTGACCGCTTTGAAGTGGAAAAGTCGTACATTATCGGTTCGTTTCCAGATGGCTACGGGAATTTGGTGCATATAATTCTACCTCGCTGAAATCCACCTAAAGTGACAGTGCGAAGAGTGTAGAGACCATTTTGTTTTCCGTGACATTCACAGGCACCACTTCCTCGCCGTTCGGATGGGCCCTCGCTTTAATAAAGGCCCTCGCCTTTGTTAAGGCGAGGGCCTTAAATATCGTGTCAGTCGAGAAATTCGGCGTGCAAGTCGTTGTCGCCGTTGACAGGAATACAGCAAGAAATACCTTAAAGTTGCGTCACAAACGTCTCAAATGGTTTCAGGTGCACCAGTCTACGCAAGACAGTTTAGGTGCGTGTCCACGTGAATTAGGTTAAATTAGGGCATACGCACATTACAATCGTGGCGGGTTAAAGTGGAATAGAGTATTGTCAGATAATGACTGGTAGCCTACCAGTGTCTCTGAAGAGGAAAGTGTATAGCAGCTGCACCTTACCGGTAATCACCTGCGGGGCAGAAACTTGGCGGCTTACTAAGAGGGTTCAGCTTAAATTGAGGACGACGCAGCGAGCAATGGAACAGAAAATGGTATGAGTAACATTAAAAGACAAGAAACGAGCGGGCTAGCTTAGGGAACAAACGCGTATTAAGGACATATTAATATAAATTAAGAACAAATGGATGTGGGCGGGCCATGTAATGCGCAGACACGACAACCGTTGGTTATTAAGGGTAACAGAATGAATCCCTGGAGAAGGCAAGCATGGCAGGGGGCGGCAGTAAGTTCTATAGGAGATGCCTTTGCCCTGCACTGGGCGCAGAGAGGCTGCTGCTGATTATGATGAAAGTAGGTTCATGCGTTTATATGGATTAAGGCCGATTAAAGAGATTAAAATAGGCTAAAGTCAATGAAGACCGTTTTTACTGAATTAAGAAAGTTTACGTGCATGCCCAGGTGAATTGTGGATAATTAAGGGGTAGGTTGATTATGACGCATGTCGAATAAATTAATTAAAGCGAAGTGAAATGGACTAGGTGGATCAGGGCAATTTAGCCGCACATCAATACAAATCAGGAGTAACGAACGATATATACCGATTGATAATCATGGTGGCTTAAGGTGAACTGAGTCGTTTAAGGTGCAGCAAGGCGGATTAGGATGTATCGTATAGGTAAAATGTATTAGAGGTAGCCAAGCGTTAACCAGTGTTAACGGTTGATTAGGTTGGTTAGTATGAGTTGATCCCTACTGAGCGTAGAGCTTCCACTTTCGTTGACCTTAGAGTAAGGCAAAGTGATTGGGAAACCTTCCGTTCTTTTCTTTTTCATAATTTTCGACCGAGAAAAGCTCTTGTTTTCTAATAAACTTGTCAATGTGTGGTGCGGCTAGACAAATCCGTAAAACAAGCATACATAGAAAACAATGCACTAGGAGAAAAATGCGCATTCCGCTGTTCAGTAATGAATTAAATAATTCCTTGGGCTTTCCGTTCCAAAACCACAATATGAGAGACGCCGTAGTGAAGGGGTCTGGAAATTTCGACCGCCTCAGGTTCTTTAACTTGCGCTGACATTGCACACACAGCACATGGACCTCAACATTTCGTTTCAATCGAAATGCAGATCTCGCGGCCGGGATTCCACCGGGATTCGATCCCGCAACCTTCAGATCAGCAGCCGGGCGCCATAGCAGCTAGACCTCAATGGCGGGGTGTAATAAAGTTCGAAACACAATTAAATGGAACATTTACAAAAGCTATTGTAGGACACAACTTAAGAGAGGAAAAAAAAAACAGTTGGCAACAAGGGGCGAGGAACCGCGCGCGTCGGTGTTTCGGGCAAGTCAATCACAGAAGCAAACGAAGTCGTCGTCATGCGACCTTTTCGAAATGGCGCTGTATTTATGCTACTGGTACCTGCTGTTCTTGGGTCCTTTTATCAGTATGAGTCATGCGGTATTCGGGAGGCATGGCCAAAAATGTGTAGAACCTCAAAGTTTTCATCGGCAAAAGGCCACGGTACAGTTCATTTCGCTTCCAAGACTGTTTTACGCTTAAAACTTCGCTCATCTGAGTTGAAAAACTATGGTGGGGGCATTTGTGGGGCGCCGGGTTTTTCCATTGCAAGTTCTTGATTTCAGCTCAACAAAGAATTGCCTTTTTCATGTTCCACTGTAATAAACGAACGAAGATATACAAATCTTTTCTCCTATCAATTACTGTTGCCACCTTCGCTTTATTTTGGTAAAATAGAAAGTTGAAAGAAGGAACTATTTGAATCATCGCGGATGTGCAGTGGCTGGCGGTTATAAAGGCATGGGAGGGGCTTCACTGCAGACTTGAGTTGCACCCGAGTTTTGATGGTATTCTCAAAATATAGTGGAACGGTCCAGCAGGGAAACTAACTGCATAACCAAAGATGTCTTACTTCCTGGTTAAGTTGAGAGTGTTGTCGTTCATACTAGGGCCAGTTTTTGAACTTTTTTAGAAAGAGTAAGAGGAAAACGTAATAACCTGACAGCGCGATATAGGCTGGTAAAGTTATAGAAGATTGAAGACTTTATTGCACGGTAAGTAGACAAAAGCGCTTTAGTTTCAGTGACCTTAGGGAGTCGGTGAACGAAAGGCTAGAAAATCGGTAGTGTAATTTTACCGCAATTGACCTTTTTGTCGGTACAGCAAAGATAATTTAAGAAAAACAGCAGGATGACCTCAGTACAGTCTCCCGCCGGGTCATCAGTCAACATCATGCGGTGGACTTCTTATATTTTGTTACAATTCGAGTTTTTTTTTTTTCTGAAGAAAGCGCCAGGTTTAATTAAAACAAGGACGATACAGAACAGGTGGAGCGATCTCCAACCCCTTCCAGCAAGTTTTCATAGTGGTAAACATGAAAAAAGAATGTATCAATAGTTGCCAGTGTCTAATGAAACGTGAAACCGCGAGGCGCAGTATGCACTGCTCTAATGCTAGGGCTTGCAGTCAGGCTGTAGCCTTTGTACACGAGCTGCGTGAGCACGAAGAACCAACAGCAAGGCAGGCTTTGGAGCTCAAGGCTAGTGTACCTTAGGCGTTGGAAGGAGCACCCCATGTAGTCAACGGCGCCCTCCCGCCTCACTCGGCAGAGCCAATCAGAATGCGTTTAGAATAGGAGGCCAACAAGAAGCCGCGAGCCATGCGCTGTTAGCTAAAGGGAGGAAACGCAGCGTGGTTTTCTGGTCGTCGGACAGTTTTAAAGGCGCTTTAAAGCATGTGATACCGCCGCTATTAGGAGATCGTCATGGATAATTCACCGGGTCCTTATGGATCAGTCGAAGTGGAGAGAGAGAGAGGGGGGGAGAACTTTATTGACCAAGGGATCTTCGGGTCCCCGCACGACCCCACTGCACTACACGTTCATGAGTTCGTGGAGCTCCATGACGCGGGCAGCCCGGTCGTTGGCGATCTTCTGCCTGACCGGGTCCGTCGAGAGCAGCAGGGTCGCCCATTCCTCCCAGGTGTTCAGAAGCTCCGGGCCCCGCGGGGGAAGGTCCGCAGGGCATTCGAGGAGAATGTGGGTAAGGGTAGCGTGGGGGTGGGTGCACTGTGTGCAAGACGGTGGCATATGCCCCTGGGTGGATGCCGGACAGCAGGTAGGGGGAGGGAAGGGTGCGGCTCTGGAGGTGGCGCCAAAATATTTTGTTATAATTGTTCAGAGAATGGTGGGGTGAGGGATGCTTAACCTGTGCTCCCTACATGGGCTGCAGAAATGAGCGTCCTTTTCTTGACCGAACCACAATCATCAACATCATCCAAGGCCACGGCAAATGCGTGGCCTATGGCGATACCCGTGAACAGTGGCCACGCAGCGTAGAACCCAACTTTGAACCTATTAGACATACACTATATAGCGAAGAAACGATGCTAGGGCACATTAGTTAAGGCTTTGCGCGAGCTTAACCATCAACTGAATATTTTTTTTTCCCGAGCACACTATATAATGAGTGTAGGGCCACGTTCCTATAGGGATAAATGCTACGCCCTAATTTGCGTACATGCGCAACTACTAAATCACGCTTTTGAACGCTTAGCCGAGTCCAAAGATAGGTTTTCGTTTGCTTACAATAATATAACGTGTCTTCTACGTCCTAATTTAAGCTTCCCACGCACGGCTCGCTGCTTTTATACGAGCCACATTGGCAACTCACCTAAGCTCTTCACACAGCATGCCGAGACTTACAACGCAGTCAGTGGAAGGCTGTGGTGTAGGGGCAAAGATATATTGAGTTAAAGGCCAATTCCGGCGATTTTTAGAGCTCAACTGATCTCAATAAGTTTCACTCGGTACGTTAATTGGCACACTATTGTCATTTGTGCAAAATTACTGGCGTGAGAGATCAGCAGATGGCGTGAAATTCAATTTTTACTACTTACCTCAAACCATCCAGCTGTCTTCCAACAATTATTGGCGTCATCATCGGCAAAGCGATAGAACCGCACCGGTACCATACCATGGCTTGCGAGACCTGAGCGCGACGCCTACCTTCGCGACACCAGCACCAGACCAAGGGCGCACCATGCAAAAGGCGGGTTGACTGATTTGACGTCGCTGCTGTGTTGGGTTTAGGTTCAGGCTTCGCGCTTTTTTGATCATTAAAAATTATTTCCGCGTTCGCCGATCATTCCTGCTACCAGGAGTGTGACAGGACCGCCTCAGCAACATAGAATCACCGATACCTTGACCCGGAGTTGGCCTTTAAGAGTGGCAAGGCGTGGCTGATCGACCGTGCCGAGGCGCTGCATGGTGCAGTGGCTTTACGGTCGCGGAACAGCTCCGCTCTAGGGACTACCTAACCGACTATGGAATGAGGACACCTTCTAAACAAAATACATAAGAAATAAAAAAACAGCCTCTTTGAGTTCCTATTTCCGAGTTCGTGACGAACGCGGGAACATGTCCGAAGGTGAATACTCGAAGGAAAATTATGATGAACACTGCTGTACGCGCAGCCACCATACACCTTTCGACCGCAGTGCTCCGCTGGTCAGCGCGCCACTAACGAGGAAGCGTGTGAAGAGGCCCCTTTATACGACCAAGAAAGGAGTTTCTCAGGGTACGTATAGTGTTCTAGCTGCAGGAAAAAGTTCTGTCCACTCGAGCAGGGACCGCACCTCTCTAACACCATAAGCTTTTTCCCATATATGTGGATGTGCTTTTTTGCTCTCCCTATTATTCTCGTATACGCAGCTATACGCGTTGTAAATGGTGGTCCTCGTTAACGTCACGCGCCGAGGCGAAATGCTTCAAGTATCGTGGATCCTCGCAAGTATCGGTAAGGTAAAAGGCGCAATACTAGCAGCCGTCAGGATGATAATCGGGCAAGGCCTAGAAGGTAAAGTATGCCCACCTCATGTTTTTCGTTTTCGTTATTCTTCCTGCTTTTCCCCGCATTTCTTACCTCTTTGTCTCCCGTTCTAGTTCATGTCGATAAATGTGGCAGTTATACGCAGGTTGCATTGGTAACATACGCAGGTTGCGTGGGTAACACCGCAGGGGTTTTGAATTAAGGACAGTTTAATGGAGGAAGGTGTAATAGGCATGCAAGGATGCGCGTACAGAAACAAAATGCAAATCTAAGTGCGGAAAACTGTGCTGAAGAAATGGCCTTCCGAAATTATCGGGCCGTCCTATCGTGCATTAACTGAAAATACTTCATAAGTTCTAGTTCACAAAACTTCTGGCAGGAGAATTCTTCTGCATTTACCGTTGCATTTTGTACTATAACCATTACAGCATTCGTTTGTCTGACCACACGAAGGGTAGAATAAGGCAGAAAGTATAGTCACCTGATATGTTATGCTCCTTTTTTTTAGCTCCCTTGTCACTCTGTCCTACACTATGGGAAGCTAATTCCCCGGAAGGAGGCATATCAAGCCCTTGGGGCTGTATTTGCTGTGTTACCATCTCCGTTTCATTATTATCGTTGCCTGATGGTGAGCAGTCTGTGTTGCTGTAGCAGTGGGTCAAGGCTGAAGATAAGGGTCTCAGTAGCAGATCGAGGGCAACAACGTCACCACTGTCCCCTTCTGCGTGACCGCGGATAACGCCGACATGAGGGACGACGGATATGGCGGGCCCCTAAATAGCTCCGTTGTTAAATGGAAGACGCAACCAGGCAACCCTTAAAATCAATTAGAGAGCTCTTCAACTGCAACCTCTTTCAGTACCCCGCAAATAATGAGCGCTTATGGCACAAACCAAGTAGTACTAAGCTCTTGCGAGCGTCTATGTTAAAACGAAGTTGGCGCCACATGATCGCAGGGAGCCCAGCACGTAATTATCCTATAGGAAATGATCCTGGAACGACGAATACGTGATACAGAAGCCTAGAAGTTAACTGACATTGATTAACAAATCAGATAATGACTTCAGCAAGCTAATGCCATAATTACCATTCGAGGAAAGCTCTTTCGAACGCCTACAGGCAATGCTAATAATATTTTTTAAATCAATATGTTGAGGACATTTCTGTCATAAAACGGCATGCAGCCACCGAAAAGAATTCGCATTGAATATATTTGGGGAGATCGTCAATTCCCTGGCTGTCAAGGTGATGCTTCTGCGGTGAGATTGTTTTTACGGTGAGATCTGAGTTCGCAGTATTCTTGATTGCGAGCGTTGGGCTTCACCTATTGCAACGAACACTTGTTCGTTCTCGTGGACATGCTGACCGCCAGTTTTAAGATGTGACGGTATGCACTGCGGACAGCTCGCGTCTACGTTTACGCATTATTACATATGTCAACTCCTTCTCCCCGAACCTTCTCCCCAAATATTGCAATGTATTTTTAGAATGTCTAAACAGTTGAATGCTTTAGTTTCGGTTGATTTGGGCAGACTAAAAGAGCATTAAAAAAACTTGTATAAAGTGAAGCGCATAAACAATGAGTCCGCTAAAACCACATCAAAGAAATATTTCGCCTGGATTACGACCGAACGAGGTTTTGCGCTTTCTTGTTCCAACGACGATGGGCGAACGACGATGCAGTGTTCCTTATATGGGACATGCAATACCGTCAATACCTCGTGCGGTATACCAGCGGTATTTCAACAGCGACGCGGTTTCATGTCGTAGTTTGCCCGTCCCTTAGATGGGGTAACGTAGGAGGGAAAGCTGGACCGCTTTGGACCTCTACCCACTACCACATGGCGGTGGTTATGCGAAGACCGATGCGCGGCATTTGCGCGCGCACTTCTTTCGTCTCTCACGCTGCACCTACTGCTACATATGACAGTAAATATACGAAGGCCAGATGTGCGACGAAGTGTTGAAAATGGTGATTATGTGGAAGTCAATGTGTGATAAAGTGTAGACAAGGTTTGGCTCTAACATACCTCTTGGATCACTGCACTCGCGGCAGCATTTCCGTACCGAGATATGGAAAGAAAGAAAGAAAGAAAGAAAGAAAGAAAGAAAGAAAGAAAGAAAGAAAGAAAGAAAGAAAGAAAGAAAGAAAGAAAGAAAGAAAGAAAGAAAGAAAGAAAGAAAGAAAGAAAGAAAGAAAGAAAGAAAGAAAGAAAGAAAGAAAGGCATGAGTGCACTGTGGAAGATCAGCTACGCTCAGTTTACGATAAGCGGTTCACCTCTTGCCCTCGAGCCCAGTGCTATACGATAGTGATTATGTGAAGGGTAATATACGAAGAAAGAAAGAAAGAAAGAAAGAAAGAAAGAAAGAAATAAAGAAAGAAAGAAAGAAAGAAGGAAAGAAAGAAAGAAAAGTCGCGGGTCGTGCAGGAGGAAGAAGAGGAACCGCGCTTGCCCTCAACCAGCTTCGCTGTGGCAACAGTTTCCACAGCGTGGAAACTGGCTCGAATTTTCTTTTCATCCACAAATAACCCTCGTGGTTTTTCTTTACAGAGCTGAAATTAGGCCGCTCGCCTCTGTTAATTGCGGTTGTAGTGAGACACTGAAAACGTGCGCTTTACTCACGCATCACCATCGCAGCCTTCTCTGGGAAAGAGAGAGTGAAAATTCCCCCATACGAAGAACAGCACTAGAAAATAATACCTTATACTCCTACACGACTGTGTGAGCTGCACAAGAAGATGGAAGTCGGGAGAAGCGACAGGATTCGAGTTCATCTCGTTTAGCGGGGACTCTCATTTGCATAAGAAACAGAGCCGGTTAAGACTCTCGGAGAAGGACGAGGCGTCTGCTGACGACAGGAACGAGAAGGCGACTGGCACACTTAACACAGCGCGGCTGCTTCATCGAGCGAAAGCAGCGCAGGGTACACAGGCTTACGCAAAGGCTTACGCTATACCCTCTTCCTGCGTTTCCGCTGTTTCCTTTGTCCGTATTGATTACCTGCGATACTCTAGTGGTGCAGGTAAAGGCAGTTCTTTATGCTTCGCTCACTTTTCGTTCTGTCCATATTGACTCTCCTCTAGCTGTGCCTGGATATACCGTACTTACTCGATTCCAAGAGGTCCTCGATACTATGGCACAGCCCGATTGCCATACATCGAAATATATTTAGAACGATAATGGACATGAATGCTCCTTCATCATGCTTCTTACGATAAGAAGACCGAGTAAGTAATTTCTTACAACTCGGAAGATCTGATCGCATAGAACACGTGCAGTCTCACATGTTTCACAGGGTAGCAAAAAAAAAAAAAAATAAGGGGGAAGAAAGACGGCGAGCAAGGCAAGCACAGACAGGCGCACTCGTTTGCGTACTGTGGAATTTCTGTTATCAAAATGGAAGGACGCCATCCAGCCCGGTCGCATACTTTACCACAGGTAATACAGTAATGGAACTACGGGGCCAAGATTCACAATCACAAAACTCGTAGCCACGCATGTGCTTTTATTAGCGTAATTTTTCTTTGGTCTAACTATTGCACAGTTGCTTGACGTTCTTGTCTATAGTTTGTAAAACGGGCTTATTTCATAAGGCGAGAGCTTTGCGGTGAGTGCTGCAGCGAAATGGAAAAAAATGTTTATATATCACTGCAGTTCCCACAGGCCTTGAAGCTTTATGCCTGCTGTATAGCTGGAACTTTATGAGCCTATTTATAAACAACCATAAATGCGCAGTCGGGCATCACATGTGGGGAAGGACATTTACAAAAGCAAACGTGGAAAAATTAACATTTGTATAATACAGTATTAATTATACATGAACGCGATTCCGTGAACGACTATCCAGCACGCGTACGATGCTGGCATATACGCGTCCAATAGTAGGACGCTGAAAAGGCTTATGAGCTCTTTGGAGATTCGCCTTCACTTACTCTGTAATTAGACACTAATTGCACTGGCGTATATACGGAAGCAGGTAGACAAATGGCGACCGCTATGTACATCTGCGCATACGACCTGTCTTGTTATTTCAGAGTATGTAACGCTACACCGGCAAATATAAACAGCTCACCCACTCTATGAATTTGCATATACTGAGCGCTTGAATCGTCATAGATGGTGTGCCTACGCATTAGAGGTACTGCGCTATCGGCGATAATGTCGCTATGGTTCATAATCTCGGCAAAGGCCATGGTATCTCTCTTGCAAAGTAAACGAGATGTCTGAAGTAAGGAACACATAAATCAATGCAAACAGCATCACCTCGTAGTAGTATGAAGCACTGCGCGATGAAGCAAGCTAAGTTCCACGAAACTTGTCATAGGCAACAGATGATTGCTAACGTACCCCTTCTGCTCCTTAATCAAACCATGATGTGTACTAAAGCGCATGCAAAAGTAAGGATGACTGAATATGTGAGCGATCCTGCCACTTCCCCTAACAAAAAAAAATAATAAGAACGGCTCAGTCACATTTGCGTACATGCACTTTACTACCTCCTGTTATGGTGGCAAATGCACAAATATTATAAAAGAGACAAAAAGATGGACCGTAAGGAGGCTTCAACTTTGGGCACTTATCACATTTTGTCATTTGGATTGAAGATGTACATAATGCAATACCTGGGAACGCATCGTAAGCGGTTGGCCATTGCGCTACTACTGATAGCTCTCGCCTGCTCTTGCGAAGCCCAAGCACCTGGATGTAAAAAAGGAAAGTGCTCAGAGAATGCACTTTGAAACGAAATCTGCCGGAAATATGGGCCCTTTGTTTACGATCCAACAGGCCATCAAAGTATTCGTTGCATTAGAGACACCACTCACGGTGGTAGTTACATGAGCCGCTGCAAAGAAATGGGTACCGACTCCATAGTGTATTTGCATACGCATCGCATACTTCTCTGGGTACACACGTGTACCCGTTCTTTGATGAGCATAAAACGAAGCCTCAAGATCACGTGACATCAGTGCGTCATTGCCCCTTTTTGAGCACTCACCTGATTTGGTGCTGGAATTTCAGCATACCTTGCGATGGGCATAATGCATGCATTAGCTGCATTATGTTACGAAAAGCATACGCATGCATTATGCGTAGAATATGCGGGTCGCTGCGTGAAATTCTAGGTTGCATGAGACAAAAATAGCCGCATACTTAGAGATAGCTATGTGTATTATAAAAGCAGATGATATTGTTTGGCTGCCGTGCAGGGTTAGGCAGAGGGCATGTCTTTTGTGCACGGAAACTAGAAAATGCTTTTGCGACAGGTCAAACCTCACTCCCTCTATGCTTGTCTTGTTCTCTTTTTGCGCTGTGTTTAAGAATTGCTCACATAGACCACAGAACCTAAAAATAAAAACAGCTATAATTTAGCCTCATATCTGCTACCTTGCGAGTGTCTTTGCTACCGTATTTGTTCCTTGCGGATTACGCGACGTAATCACGACCAGTGACTAATTATATACTCAGTAAACTTTACCTTAAATACCTTTTGAGACAAAGGACGTGACAAACAGGGCCAAACCTATAGCGCTGCTCCTTGTTCCCGTCATCTGTATAAAGATGTTTTGCGCTTAAGTTCACTGTGTATGGAGGATCAACATTCTGAACTTACACGTACTTAGTTGACTAAATAAGCTCGTTCCAACAAACATACGCCTTCAAGAATATATATATATATATATATATATATATATATATATATATATATATATATATATATACATACATACATACATACATACATACATTTGGAATTTGACGTTTCGTTAAGCTCCTAGGTGAGGAATAGATTGAAGAGTGACGTAAACAAGCTGCCTTTTGTGGTTACCCTTAAGGCTTACCTGTTGCTTATCGCTGCATTGTGGCCATGCGAGGTAAGTATTTATTTTATTTATTTTTTTTTTGTTCAGCGTCCTGAATGACCTTCCAGTGCACGTTGCTGAAAGAAGGCAAAAACATGGTTACGCATTATACCGTGCAGCTATGTCTGCAGATATTTCTTCGTTGATCTTTCTCTTTTGCTCGCGGATACACTTGATGTTAAAGATTCAATTTTCAGATCCGGAGAAAATATGCTACCGGGGCATTTGTGCTGTACACTTATTGATGAGATGGAACTAGTGCTCTATAAAACAACATGACTTGAAATGACGTCGGTCTCATGGAGACGGAAACATTTCCAGTACAGGTAATTCATTGCTGTTGATCAGCCTTCTCAGGACTATAACGCATTAGCGTTTCCTGAAACTAAGTATGTCTGTTCATGAAGAAGTCGCCTATATTCTGTAGATGTCCGACAATGGTCAGTGAAGCAGCACTCATGTGGCCGAAAGCGACGCAAAAATAATAAATTCGGAAATGCAATATCTATGCAAAATAATTTATGAAACTGGCATACTGTACGCTATGTCGCCTTTTCAGCAATTTCTCGCGATGCCAGCGACATTGGTTCCACACCATATATGCGTGAATATCGCAACCATGTGTTCAAGGCCCCGATACCGAAATCTTGGAGCAAGCAATGCATAAAAACCGAAGATGTTTCTCGCATATGGGGCAACGCTTTATCACACTGGGAGGTCTAAAACACCCCTGCTTGACGACAGATGCGTGGAACACGAAACAAAGAAGTGCCATAATAACTACAAAATAGCTATCATTGCTATCACAAGAACTGTCAAAAAAAAAGCAAATAAACTAAGCATATCACTATTGCTCAACTGACACGGTGCAATCTCGGGAGAGCATTTCTTCCACAGTATGGGATATGTGAAAGCAAAAAGGGATGAACGAAAAGAACGAGAAGTTTTAGGAGAATTCGGGGGAAAACCGGAACTGTCCTTTGCTTCGATTGATTTCCTTGTGCCGACGAGAAAGAATATCTAGGCCTGCAGGTGTTGCCGAGAAAGATCACGTCTTCAGATGGCTGCTTTGTTGACAGTGCCTCGGGGGAAAAAAAGGAGGGGGGGGGTGATAGGACTGTGGCATTCGTTGCGCCTGCGCAAAGGGTCAGAAGTGACGAAAGCGTGGTGCCGGCTGGCAAGACTGCAGCTACGATATAAGAATCAGTAGCCTTCATGTTTCATGGAGTAGAGGTGGCAGGAGAGCGGAAGGCGTGCTTATAGGTGACACACGGTTGGTGCCTGCCCGAGGGGCGCGGTGAGGCCCTCGCTTCTTGCACAAACGCAGCGGAGATGCAGAATGTGACTGCCACGTCCAGCCGTGGACACTAGCCCGTTGTCTCTAAGAAGGGAGCATCGAGGACACCGGGAACACATTTGGCCACGTTCCAGAGCAAAGGTGCAAAGTGCTCCGAAGATATTCCGGAAAGGCTCGACTCATTTTTTCTTCTGTGTTTGTTTTCATCTATGATGCAGCGTTGGCTGATGGGAATGACTACCGCAATCTGCTGGCTGTAACTTTCCTTGCAAAGTTGCTTTTTTTATTTTGTATTGTTCAGAACACATTTCTACCTTCACTCGCACGTCTTTGTTCAACGAAAAAAAAAAATATAAGGGGAAAACAGCCGATTCACTTCAACAGAAACTTCGACGGGCGCATTTGGCAAAATATGTACTCGGCGTCACAGCTCCGCCAATGCACGTAAATTTCGTCGCCTACTTTAGTAGTGACAGGCGCAGAGTTTTGTTTTAGCGAAAGTGGAAATACGAAGGCGCGCTTGAGTCATTCTGATGAGGACACTTTCGTGTTCGACGTGACATCCGTCCGCCCATGCGCACATAGCTTGCCGTTCTGGGCGGGTTGTGCCTTTGTTCTCCATCAAAGTTCCTACTGTTTCTGCATGAAGTATCTAATTAATATTTCACATTTCGGCAGCAACGTCAAATAAAACCCTAAATGGCTGTCAGGAAATTTCGTCGACATCAAGTATTATGGCTCCCCGTAGTTATACGGCACTGCGCGCGTTTGTAATGCATTGCCCAGGAAGGAAAGCCGCATATTGGGCATTTCTTGATCTGTTTCTTCTTGGCTCAATCCCTATTCACACAATCCCACTTTGACTAACAACTCCCGATTCTTGGCCTATCCCCCTCATTGGGTGAGAGCCATAAAAGAGGATCATCATCATCATCATCATCGTCGTCGTCGTCGTCGTCTTTGACAGAAGATCGCACGCTATTATTTCATGATGATGTAGCATGGTGATGATAATTTGTTGCCTAAGCGAGATGGGGGATCGCCCAGCGTAAACAGCGACGCCGTCAAAGAAATAGTTCATCGCACTGCCGCAGATGCTATAAAGGCTCGGTGTTCATAGTAAAAAGCTGTCGGTTAGTCCTACGGCGTTCAGACGCACTACATCAAAATCAGCAATGTGGGAAGTTCGATATGAACGACCTCAGACGTTTATGACATCATCCCGCGACGAATACTGCTGTAGTTCACGGCTCATGACGCCGAGTTCTCAAGAACTTCGCTTCTGAAGACTGGCGGAAACTAGTTGGATGACATCTATACTTTTAACGCTCTTCGCTCTGTCGTTGTCGCCACGTGACTAGAAGCGCAACTGCAATTTATAAAGCATTGATCATGGCGAGAATTTGCGTGTCGTCCTACTTGAGTTTATAAGGGACAGGCCAAGTGTCCCTAATAATGCCGTAGTCTGACGGATGCAAGGCCAGAAGGCGCTATAGTCCTTTCGCGTAGATGCTACGCCCGAAAACGACCACTGAGATCAATCAGGTAGCTACGGTATACTAAACGAGAGGCCGGCTGATAACCACAGCCGGTGTACATGCATCCTAAATCAGGTAGTGCGGGCACGCAATAACCACAATAGAGAAAAGCTATGAAGTTCACGTCCTGGCTCAGTATAATCAACATCAACCTTCACTATATGAAGGAAAGTTTCGTTTCCTCTTAAAAGAGCGATTCTTTATTAAAGACTTCAGGGAGCTCCTGAACTCTGTAATAAAGATCACCGATGACTATCAGAAGCCTACTGGCATTTTATCAGAAAAACCAGCCAGTAAGATTGGTGCTATAGAATAGTTTGCAACAGGCTTGAATTGTGGTTGTGCTGGCGCTTTTTCACGTGGTGAAAAATCATCGGTTAGAAAGTTGTTTGACTTACACATAATGAATTAGTATGCTAAAGAAGGAGTAACTTAATGGCGACAAATCAGACAACCATTTCGTGTTTCGTTTATTAAGAGATTTTTTCATCTGCCTAATTCTTAATGCATCCTGCCACGCGCACGTGCCATCTCAAAAGTAAGAAATTTCGCACCCCAGCTGCAGGACATGACTCTATCTTACTGCGTCGATCCCTTCATCTCGATTTCTAAACTCAATATCTCTAATAGGCGGGGCGCACCACGCTTCGTGATCGTGTTGGATATTTTGTGACTTCTTGCTCTTTCTCGGGCTTTCTTAACTTTGGCTATTTTTTATTGATATTGTAAAAGGGTCCAGTGACTTCCTTAACGACACCATTACCACGGCGTAATACAGGCGCGTGCGTTTTCTTCCCGTTTTATTAGAACCCTTGACTAACGTATAACGACTGCGATAAGACTTGGAGACATCGCGCTTCGGCCAGCGTTTTTGTCAGTGCTTCTTTCGCGATCTCACTGTCGCGGCTCACTGCCTTTATAATAAAACGTTATTCGTGCTAAGTTATAATCAGCTCTCTTAAAAATGAGTAAATCATAAGTCGTAGAAAGTCTCTAGTTTAGTAACGGCTGTGTGTCCACATTTGGATGGACGGGCGGAGGGAAACGTTTATTGATTTATACATAGAAAGGAAGAGCCAATGCTAGAAGGGTAGGGTGTGAGGGAGCGGGCGGGTTCCACAAACTTAATATTTTCTTGCAGCAGGCGAAATCTTTTTTCTATGAGCAGCCGTTGATATTGACTTGTCTACTATCGGTTTAAGACAGAGCCATACTAAGCACGAAAATGACTGTAATGTCGATCACCAGCGTCCTAACTATAAAACACCATCCCAGTCGTTCGTCTGCCCAGAGGCAGTTAAATCACTTTTCTGTTTCTTGAGCATGTCGGGCTTGTGCGAACGCCTTTGACTAGTGGCGTAATCCGGCAAGCGCCTCTTTCCCATTCTTCGTTTTGATCGTCTCCCAGCGTATGAAGGCCAACCGAAGACCTTTTTTTTTGTTGTTGTTGTCAGCCCCTCTGCTTTTCTGCGTTTCCCTGTCGTTCCCCTTTCGTTTCTTTCTCAGAAATTGAACGACCATGGGCTGTAGCAAGAAAAATCTAGCCAACATTGCTGGCTTACGTAATAATTAAACAGTTTTTTTTCTGTTATTTCTCATGGATGTGTGTCTTTCAGTGCCCGGAACACAACGTTGAGTCATATGAAAGAACAATGATAGAATGAAGTTAACAACAGCAAAAAAGGCGAACAACTTGATCGTATATCATGTTGCTGTCGTGAGGGACAATAGTGGCGAAAGATCGCCAATATAAAGTCTTTGTAGAAGCAACGATATGGTCAGCCTAACGCATGAACTCTAAGTGACCGTTATCTCTCTGCTCTCTCTCTCTCTTATATATATATATATATATATATATATATATATATATATATATGGTAATGACATGATATAATATGGCAATGATGGGGTAAGTGTAATGCATGGACTCTAACTCATATATATATATATATATATATCTGTTTGCTCACTCAGTTGTTTCTAACAAATAAAGAACGAGCCCTTGACCCCTTCCCTTTCGTTATATATATATATATATATATATATATATATATATATATATATATATATATATATATATATATATATATATATATAGACTGTATATGCAAAAATAGCTTGGGTTGCCGCTAGTTTATAACACAATTGACGATGCGCCTCTTAGAGAACGACGGTTTATTAAGTCAACGTTTCGGTGTGAGCCCGACCTTTTTCAAGACATGAAAAAGGTCGGGCTCCGACCGAAACGTTGACTTATTAAACCGTCGTTCTCTAAGAGGCGCATCGTCAATTCTGTTATATATATACATAAGGCTGAAGCGAATTACTCAGTCACCGAGAAGGAATGTCTGGCGATCATTTGGGCGACTATATGCGCCGCTTTCCACTCTGATCCTCAGTGCGCACACGCTGGTCTGCTTAAAGCATACGCCAGACTGCGCCTTAGGTTTTATTGGCGCGCCATGTACACCTTTGTGCAAAAGTACATTCGATCTTGCGCAGAGTGCCAGCACCGCAAGCCTCGTCCTTGCCGCTCTTCTGCTCCAATGCAGCCTTTGCCGTGCCCATCACGCCCATTCGACCGCATTGGGATAGATCTGTACGGACCCTTGCCATACACTGCTGCCAAAAATCGCTGGGTTATTGTGGCTATCGACCACCTCACGAGGTACGCTGAAACTGCTGCCCTCCCATCCGCGACAGCCCGTGACGTTGCTTCGTTCCTTCTCCACCGCTTCGTTCTCCGTCACGGGGCACCACGCGAACTCCTCAGCGACAGAGGCTGTCTTTCTCGCGGATGTGGTTCAAAATCTCCTTGCTGAATGTCGTATCATTCACCGCTGCACCTCCGCCTATCACCCACAAACAAACGGTCTGACCGAGCGCTTTAACCGAACTCTTGGCGACATGTTCTCGATGTACGTCGTCTCCAACCACACCGACTGGGACGTCATTCTTCCATATGTAACGTACGCCTACAATAACGTACGCCTACAATACGGCGCCTCGGGCGACTACCGGCTTTTCCCCTTTCTTCTTGCTTTATGGCCGAGAATCATCATCCCCGATCGACAGTATCCTGCCTTATCGTCCCGATTCATCCGAGGCCACACCGGTTTCCGAAGTCGCTCGATTTGCTAAAGAATGTCGCCGACTAGCTCGCTCCCTTACGCGTCTCTCATAATCAGAACTGGTTTTGGGACGTTAAACCCCACAAATCAATCAATCAATCGCTCCCTTACCACCCAACAACAAGCCCTGCAGAAATTTCGCCGTGACGATGGCCTGCCTAACCGCCAGTTTCCACCCGGCTCTCTCGTCTGGCTGTGGGTGCCCTCTCCTTCTACGCCTGTTATCACCCCGAAGTTTTCTTCGAAGTATCATGGCCCTTACCGTGTCCTGCAGCAAACTTCTCCCGTCAACTACATCGTCGAACCAGTCACATCCACCACGGACATGCGCCGTCGTGGCCGCGAGACTGTGCACATAGATCGCCTCAAGCAATACCATGAACCGCTTGTTCTCACGCCGCCAGCCCACCGGATTGCCTTCGTCTCTAGGGAGGGGGAAAGATGTAGTGAAGAAGCTGCTTTGCTGCTTGGGCTGGTTAAGCCTAGACGCCATCGTGTCTGCCAGGCGGTGCCGACCTCGTCATCCACAACTGCGGTTGAGCTACCGTATCGCAATATATATATATATATATATATATATATATATATATATATATATATATATATATATCTCAAAAAAGTTCTTCCTGGCTATCGGGATAAATATACTATCGGAAAGTGACAGTGACAAACATAGGATTTATTCTGACGTTTCGGCCGAAACGTCAGAATAAATCCTATGTTTGTCACTGTCACTTTCCGATAATATATATATATATATATATATATATATATATATATATATATATATATATATATATATATATATATATATATATATATATATATTAAAACAATAGCCTCGTGGTAACAACCACGTCAAATAACACACTCTGCAATAAAACCCTATAATGTAATAGAGCAAATATGAAGGTCTTAGCTTACAGGTAGCATCAGCTTTCAATAAGCATGGATGAGGAAAGTTCGGATAACGAGAAACAGCGGCCACAATTATCGCGCATCAAAGTGCGAGGACCAGCTTTTTTTTTTCCAAAGTGTACAAGAGGACAGATACCTCACCACCGTCGTAGTGAAGAGGGCAATGACCCGAGAGTTTTCGGGTGGGTTAAGCCGGAGAGGCACGTGTACGAGCACGGCAGCTTACGCCCACCACTTGAATATTATCATGGGCGCGTCCACTCAACAATAAGCTACGGCCCACGCTGCTCCTCTCGAACATGGATATATTCCGCATTCTTTTCCACCATAGAAGCACGCGTTGCGCATGATAGTCAGAGAAGGAAAAACGAAAATAAAAGGAAAAAAATAGAAAAGGAGTGGGAGCAGCGGGAAGAACATGGCAGCCGCTCAGAACGGCATGCAGATGAAAAGTTTGTGTCGTTCTCATGGATCGATGGGATTTCAAATAGAGGCGTTGACATTGCTAGTGATATGGCGGAAGGTTACTAAAGTATTCTAAGGTCGCGGGATCGAATCCCGGCCACGGCGGCTGCATTTCGATGAAAGCGAAATGTTGAGTCTCGTGTGCTGTGCGATGTCAGAGCACGTTAAAGAACCCCAGGTGGTCTAAATTTCCGGAGACCTCCACTACGGCGTCTCTCATAATCACAGCTGGTTTTGGGACGTTAAGCCACACAAATAAATCAATAAAGTGTTCTGACAATGCCCTTGTCAGTTTTGACTCTTATGATTTTTGCTCTTGTTGAGCTTGAGCATAAGGATGTTTCTTATTGCCCCTCCTGCTTGGGCCATGTGTCCTGCAGTATTTCTGTATGTAAAACAAAACAAAAAAATGAAAATGAGCCAGCATGTGTTACAGTTAAGGTCCGGAGTACTAGGCACGTTGCTAGTCTAAGTGGCCCTGTATGAAACGTTCTATTCTATTCATGCCACAAATATTACAAAATGATTTTGATCTAGTGTTCACAGGCAGCGCATCTCACAATCAGGCGTGATAATTTAGTCTCTGTTGTGAAATACTCGGAGCTATCTCTGCCGTTTGAGTATATATGCATTTGCCTACATTTCTAAGTATGTCTTTATCTGACGAGGAAGCCTTATTGTTCCCTCAATAGCTATAGGTACTGTAGAAACTCTCGTTCTTTTATGGTCGGCAGTACTAAAAATGAATGTAAAATTTCACTTCACTCCTCTCTTCCCGTCTTTGTTTTTCCTTCCCTTTGTTTTTGTTCTCTTTCACTTTTAATGAAAACGTTAGCTAAGTCATTCTCATCAGCGTTAGTGCGTTAAGGCATATAGGCACATCAGTCCGGTACGTATCATTTTGCAAAGCCCAAATATATTGTCAAATTTCTGTGTTCTTACGCGTGATTTTTCAGCACACATACATACGGGCCTATTTTGTGCACGTCCTACGGTCCATCAGCTGAGGCGTGACGTACGAACAACGCAAACGGCTCGTTTCTTGCAGATCGTAATGGCTTCTCGTCGTAAGATAACAAGCAGCGTCTTTGGAACGGAGTGAAGAGCTGCGAGCACTGGCTCAAGCTATGCTAGGCTATTGAATTTACCGTGCTACCGTGATAGATAGCCTAAATTTTCGGACGTTATTTCAGTCGGCGCTGGCTGCACAGTTCCGTACCTCTTGTGCCTCGTTCGATGAGCCGATAATCCCGAAACCATCCACCGAATAGACGTGCCTGGCTGCGCTGTTCAGCTCCCTCCACGTTCTCGCTCGTGTATGTTTTATTTAACGTCATCACAGTGTTCGCTTATTGAAATGCTTTCCCTCCAACAAAAAGCGCCGTTGGCAATACCATCGAGGGCGGCTTGAAACGTGACCTGCTTTTGCGGTTACGAAATATACTTTGCCAACAGTTCCTCCGATTTGAGAGTTCACTTTAATATACGTAATCTCATCTACGTGGTTCCTGCACATTTTGAGGAGCTGAACACACACGCACCCTAAAAAAAACCAAGCCTATAATAATGCAAGGATTGCACGGAGCCTACATTGTTTGAGCAATAGAGCATATATTCTGCTTTTTTTCAGCCACCTATACGGGAAGGCGTCCTCAAATGGGTCCATATTTCCTTTCTCCTGGAGTGTTAAAAATTACGCGATATAATTGCGCGGTTGGCTGTGTAATAAACTGAATCATCTAATAAATGAAAGAAACTTGTAGCTGGGTTAATCGTTAAAAGACCCTGAATGTTCTCGAGGTTTAGTATCCGTGTTCCACATGCGGGCTCTTACATCTGCGCTTAGGTATATTTTTGAGATAACGGGAAACAAAACTTGCATCAATTTGGTCTTTGTATTCGACATGACGGAGACGGCGACGGAAACGGCGGTGGCAGAAACCCGTCCAGGCTGTCCTTATAATTGCTATCGCAATAAAAAAAAGAAGAAGAGACTGCCGAAGAACAGCGACAAGGCGCGCGTCTGTAACACGTGAACGCACTTCACTGCACGCTCGGAAAACGAATGGGCATTTCTGAGCTATGCGACTCATGTGGAAAGTTCTACCAAAGGAAGAAAAGAAGCACACACACACATACATACATACATACATACATACATACATACATACATACATACATACATACATACATACATACATACATACATACATACATACATACATACATACATACATACATAAAGGAAGAAAGGAATGAAAGAGAGAAAGAAAGGAAAGTAGGTCAGGCATGCATCCGAAGGTTCGCTCGCCCTTATTTTCCTGAGAGGATAAGCGCTCGCAAATTTTTATTAATTACCGTGATGGTTAAGCGACCTTTTGTACTAAATACATGTTCGCATATTATACCTACCTCGTACGAGTACACCTCTAAATCTGTGAACAAATCACAAGGTACGATTTAAAACAGGGAATGTCGCGGGAGCCAACGTTTCGACAACCGGACTTGTCTTCGTCAGGGCGGCAACTGCCTTCTCCAGCGTTCGTTTATGTACGCCTTTGCGCACTCTCCCCCGTCCTCAGAAAGAGAGGAGGAGAAGAGCAGCACGTGCGAACACACACACACACACAAAAGAAGAAAGAAAAAAAAAAGGGGGGGGGTTGGGTGCAGGGGTATTTGGGTGACAGGTGTTAGCGTGACTAATATAAATGGCAAGAGCGAAAGCTTCCAGAGAATCCGCTCTTTGTACATATCTTGCAAATGCATTGTGTGCACAGGGCTAGAAAGCACGGGAAGTGACTATGTCCATCATGTAAAATCAAGTTTCACTTGCACTAGTTCGAACGTTATTTACATGTTGGAATGTTCACTCTGTCACAAGCAGTACGTCGGCGAAACTGGTCAACCAATTAATGTTAGATTAAACGGGCACCGCGCGGACACCGCGAATAACCTGCCGAAGGCAGTGGCGCAGCATTTAAAAATGACAGGTTATAATTTCGATGAACTGAAACTCTACATACTCCAAGAAAACTTCCGCTCGCCGAGGGACAGAAAATACAGGGAATCGTATCTCATATACAGGTTCAATACTCTCCAACCTACAGGCATAAACCTTTCAAAGGGAACTCTTGAGTCCATTAGATACGGTAGAGTGTTAACAAAGACGACAAAAGGTTGAGGTATGCACAAGCTAACAATGTTTCTCCCAGAAAGTCTACTTTCAGGTGCTGAGCCCCCATCCAGTTCCAGGAGAACAAGGACGTTAAACAGTGTAGTTACTTTTTTTAGCCCCGAGCTTTTGGTGAAATGCATTGTTGGTGCGGGGCAGGTGGTACAGGGTGGAGGGGGGGACACATGACATAGGAGTAACTTCTGTTCCGAGCGTGTGTTCCTTTTTCCACCCTGCTTTCTAGCCCTGTGCACACAATGCATTTGCAAGATATGTACAAAGAGCGGATTCTCTGGAAGCTTTCGCTCTTGCCATTTATATTAGTCACGCTAACACCTGTCACCCAAATACCCCTGCACCCAGCCACCACCCCCTCCCCCTTTTCTTTTTGTGTGTGTGTGTGTTAGCACGTGCTGCTCTTCTCCTCCTCTCTTTCTGAGGACGGGGGAGAGTGTGCAAAGGCGTACATAAACGAACGCTGGAGAAGGCAGTTGCCGCCCTGACGAAGACAAGTCCGCTTGTCGAAACGTTGGCTCCCGCGACATTCCCTGTTTTAAATCGTACCTTGCGATTTGTTCATCGATTCAAGCATCCATCTTCCCCTGAGCTTCTCTTCTAGTTTGGACCTCTAAATCTGATGTCTTATATGATTTTGTTCTTCAAGAGCCTTTTTGCTTCTGTAGTAGCCCCCCTCCGTAGGTGAATGGGAGCTGTTAAGCAATAAGCTGTTGCTAGCCGCAGACGCCATGAAACACACTCTGTTCAAGCAAGGATATTCTATTACACTTGAATGAAAACGATTTTCTAGTCGTGTTTTCGCGCCACAACTTTCGAACACATATAACTATAATTTATACTCGATATCAACCCTGACAAACACGAATGTCACTTTAAAATGTTTTACAGTAGTTTGCCTTCCCGCATCATCATTCAGCGTTGCTCTATTGGCGACAACACGCAGTCCCGAGCTCCCTTTGCCTTCCTTCCTTCAGAGTCCTGAGGTAGGACTCTATTTCACGCTCCAGTCAACAGCTTTATCCAAGCATTTTTTTCACGAGAAGATCGAAAAGCTGCACGCGTTGTATACGCTGCAAGTAAGTTGAACGTCGGTGTGCTCATTCAGGTCGCCTGGTGGCCACGACAAATCACCCCACAAAGCCGAAAATGCAACGCGTTGCACTTGAAATAGGTCGTTCCACTGTCTGGCAACACGGTTTTGTCATCAGAACGTTTTGACTATTCAGAAAAAGTTTAAAAGCAAACTGTGCCCTTGAAATTCAGAAATTTTAAATTGGTTCTGAAAGGTAGCTGATCACTGAACTCTCCTCGTGGAAGTTGGATCAGAACTTTCCGTACACCGAGCATTGGAAGCTGCGTAATTACGCAGTTCGGCTTCACTAAATAACTCGTGGTATGCAAATAACCTGCATCAGCATTTCGCGAAACAATTCCTGTTTTTGCGAAATAGATGATTCGGGCTTGGCTCGTGTTGTCACTATTTGAGCAAGCAGGTCCTTGAAGATAAATGTGTAGCAAGGTTCGCTTGCACCAATGTTAAGCGGTAGCCTCTATTACTGCCATGGAGGCTTTCCTCGCTCTTGCTAACCTGAATGTCCACAAATGCCCCCACATCAAGCTGCTCGGTCGCGATGATCACCGTAGTACAGGGATATGAGCCTGTAAAGATTGTGTTTTCTTAATTAATTTCTGGGGTTTTAAGCCCTCGAACCGCGCTACAATAATGAGAGACGCCGTAGTGGAAAGCTTTGTAAATTTCGACACCCGGGGCTCTTTAACGTGCACCGAAATCGCACAGTACAAGGGCCTCAACATTTCGCCTCCATCGAAATGCAGCCGCCGAGGTCGGGATTCGACTCCGCAACCTTTGGATCATCAGCCGTGTGCCATAGCAGCTAGACTACCCGGACGGGGCTATATTTCCTCCCTTCCGTTCGTTAACAACGGTAAATGTTTATTCATCATCATTTTATCCTTCGGCTTGAGACCGGTGGAAAATTTTGAATTTAAAACGAATAGGCTGACGTACGCCGAACACAGCTTGTTAATGCGATATGATAATTACGGGCAATTGCTAAGCGAATGCACCGAGAAACGCACAAACTGGCTCCGTGAAACGTCTCGCAGAAGGTATAGGAGAATTGAACAAGATTATATTTTCTTGCCGCGCCCATTTAAATGTGGTCCAGCGCGATGTGATAACTCGTTCTCTGAAGTCTTGCAAATGAGTGTGCATACAAAGCTGCAACAGCATAAAATAAAAAGAAGATATGCCGAAATCAAAGAGGTTGGCTGCAGCCTTTAAGGTGTAAACAAAGGGATATACGCCCCAACGTTTTCAGAGAGAGGGGAGGGGGTGAGGGGGGGTGTATGTATAAAACAAGCAGGAGTTGGCGATTTTTCGTCGACGAGCTGCAAAGCGCTGGAAAATTGATTCTTTCGAACGGCAGGTTGTTAAGTTGCCCGCTGGATTTGGGCATCCGAATTCATCCGTATTCGTACTCTTGCGCTAGGGGCCGGGAAACCATTTTAATGCCAGTTTAGGAGCCTAAATGAAAACAAACTTTCAATCCTAGGACCCTCGGAGGCATTCATTTTCATCCCTACAGATATAAAGCACCAACAAAAAGGCGCAGTACTTAGTTTCGAGAGAAGAAAAAGAGAAAAGTTTGCAGGGAGCTGGCGTTGTGTAGGGGATTGAATCGAGTTGCCTTCATACAAGAGCACCGCTTGGAGCAGATCTTTACACATGTTGTTCAAGGCAACCACTTACACCATGCTTAAGAAAGCTAGTCACGAGATCGACATGAACGATAAATTAGCATATGTCAAGCAATAAATAAAAACAGGCTTGGCCTACTGCTGACTCTATACTTCGTAAGTTAGTAGCCCGTACATGGAAAACGTGAAAATGACAATGGCGTTTGACAATATTAGCGTTTAAAATGTGTAATATTCGAAAATCATAAGATAGCGTCAATATAGGAACCAAATCGGTCTGAAATCAGGTACAGTCCGCAAGAAGAGCAATAGGTAAAGGAAGCATGATATTAGTGGCCACATGTGTGATCTTGAGCCCCTACAAAAATGCGAAGTAGGTATTAAATATAGAAGGTGAGCCCGCATAATTTGATCTTTATGAAAAGCCCTCCTTGGAGCTATTGGAATGCGACACAAATTTAATTGGGTCGTACGTTCTGACTGTTCCTTCAAGAAAAAAAGAACTGCTGTGTAGTTATGCTTCTTTTATAATTAAATTCACCTAATTAGAGAGCGCGGTGTGTTCTTGAAGGTACGATTAGGAAGGCTGGATCAATACACTGTAACTCAATAAATATATAAACTGTATTTTCTATGAGCACCGTACATGTCTGCTTTTGCGAAACATCGGCGAACTAAGAAAAGACAGTAAATGATCGTGGTCGTGCCATCGAATCTCCTTAGGAGATTTCCAATATCTCTGCGAATGAAAGCAGTAGAGCGCATTTTTCATATCGTATTCCATATTCGCTATGTCTCTGATACACCACAGTTCCGTAATGAGCGCTAATTTGGCTCACCGTTACGTAGGTCAGCTTTCAGGCTGGTTCTGCTCACTTCAGTCATGCTTCCAATAACCTGGGTCCTTCCAAATGTAATACAGGACGTGCACTCTTGTCTTCGCAAAATCGGCAAAAACACGGTGGCTAATTTCTTGCGCCCTCCGCTTGAGGACGGTGGTATCGACGTTCGCATATTTTCGTTACAGTTGGTTCTTCTTTGATGCCTCAAAGAAGCATGGCCGAGACATATTCAACATTGATCGAGTCACCCATGTAGGTGAGTCTGTCAGACTTCATTTGCTCCTATTTTCTTCTCCCTATTTATTTTTTTTGCTCCCGAAAGATTTCGCAGGCTTCGTGTTCGTCAGCACGGCAGCTGTGATCTCGCTCCCTCACAATTTCCTTGTTGACCTTTGCACACTCGTTCCTGTCCGTGTATAACATTATAAAAATGAAGTAATTCATGAGGAACAACACCTTTCCTTATTCCGCATAATAATTGAATGCAGATAACTTTTTTGAACGTAGAATAAATTCTGCTACTCATCCGTAAGTTTTACAAATGAACAGAATACGTACTGCCTAAAGACATAGCAGTTATGTACTTTTCGAACGCTTAGGCTGATTGGTTTGGCATGGTGTATTTCACTCGGCGTTGCATGTGTAATCCTATATTCATATATTATTATGATTATGCTATTCCGTGAATGCCTCATCATTTCTATGAGTCAGTCTTTATAAAGTTACGCACGTTAGGGCCTTAGCCAGTACCATTTACACTATTTCTGAATCATAAAAAAAAGTACTTTAGGCGCAATATAGGAACATTGATGACCTTAACGAACGCTTTGCTCAGGTACATTTCATTTTCTTTTTCTGCTGACTCGCACAGTGCCGTGAGCATTTGTTTCAGTGTTCTTGAAGAGTCGATGATTCTCGTTAGCAGCTGTGTTCCTCGCTGTAGTTAGGTTGTTCCGTTGGGTCTTCCGCATGCTATGTACTCTTCGCAAATGACCACAACGCTGCTCTGTAATATCAACAAGAGCGGAAAATAAGCAAAATCATTTAGGCAAATATTGAGGGGAGGGGGGGGGGGGGACACAGAGCGCACCCAAAAGACGCCCAGCGAATGTGGTCGCAGTGTACCGCGCCTCGGCAGGAAGCACAGCGGTCATGCGTGATCTAGAAGCGGTAACGAGCCTCCCAGCGCTGTGATTAAGACTCGCCTATCGATAGCTGTTGTCATCCAGCGGGGCGCCAGCTTTGTCTTGCTTAGTGTTGCTAGCGTCCACCATTAGTTGTGGCTGTGTGTTCCTCCTGGCGCCATATGCCTCTGCACGGTCAGTGTTCTTTGTCGAGCTTCTTTTCCCCGCGTTGCTTTCAGGCACACACGTAGTGTAGTTCTTTCCGCATCTGTAGGTAGTGACTTTAATGACGTTTCCCTGCTGCCTATGCTTACGGGTAGTGGGAGCTCTGCCGCTGCCGCGACGTTTTTCTTGATTGTGGCACTTCCTTACCGAAGAATAATAGCTAGGGATAAGGCACTGAAATAAAGCTACAGTTGCAATCATTTCAGCGTCATTGTTTGCAGGCAGTAAGCCTTCTAGGCGACTTCTAGACAGAAAAAAAACTGAAGAACAGCTCCTGCACATTGTCTTTAAGGAACATAAGCAGAGATGGGTAGTTTAACTTCAACCGGGAACATGAGGGGAGGCTATTCGCGAAGTCCTCTCCACTTGCTCCATAAACAGAAACATGCGCTGCCCGTTGCAGTGCACGTTACATTTTGCTCCACGTTCACAGTAAGTATTGTAGGTAAAACTGCAAACTTGCACCTCAAAGTGAACGATACACTTTGCAGCTTAGTGCGGAGATTGTCATGGTTTATAACTTTGCGGAGTTAACTTGTCCGCAGTTATACGTGACATGGTCGCGCCGGCTCAGTCCCCCTTGTGTGTACGGTTTAATTTGCCCGTTCTCTGTGCTAAACATGCTGCCTGTTCGGCCCCTGAAGTTTTCAATAAAATGCCTCGCTGTATTTCCCTCCCTATCTATCCTCTAATTCCTGTGGTTATATCCCACAGCAATAAACAGAGAGTATTTACGAGTACTAAGAATTCTTGTCTGTGGAGTTTAACGTCCTAAAACCAGTTCTGATTATGAGAGACGCCGTAGTGGAGGGCTCCGGAAATTTCGACCATCTGGGATTCTTCACTAAGACCAAATACTAAGAACAAATATACGAACAGCACAGATCTGTGCTTAGGTAGGTTGCTAGCTGCAGAAGGATCATCGTCATTTATTTACCCTTAAGGGCCCTTGACAAAGCGTTACATAGGGGGAAGAATATATGCACTAACACTGACGTAATTAGTGTTGCGCAGTATGTAAGACAATTGATATCGTCACTTGCCCTTGTACACCGAAATCTTTTCTTCATAATAATTGTGGGTTCTCATAGAAGCCGAGTAGTGTCGTACAGTTTCAGGCAAGCACTAAGGGAGACCCCATATATATTTCAGTACTTCGTGATAGCTTAGTTGTTCTCAAAAGACAGCGAAATCCTGAATTTGCTGGAGACTTTCGAAGGGATTGAAGAAGCATGCACTTGCAAAGGTGCCTTGGTGAAAAAAGTTATTAGATGTACATACCTCGTTTTTGTCTTATTCACACAATTTCATGCATGATTTTGCCTTTCGAATGTGTCCATTTCACAGAAAGTAGAGTATTTTCAGATGATCTAAATGTTGACATGAGTTTTATGTGCTCAGTGGGAGTGAGTTTCGGGTGTTTCGCAATAATAATAGAAGATAACAGGCGGACCAACTTTCCCGGTCTTCAGGATTAATCGTGCGACATTATACTGCTGAATGCCGAGGTCGAACACCTACTTCGAAGTAACTGCGGTAAGTTTGTGCTAATGCAGAGCGGAAAAAACTGTTGTACCAATGCAAATTCCTAGGTCGCTCGCAAACATAACCACGGCAAAACACCGCAGAAGAAGATGGGCGTTAACGCTATTTATGACCAACTAAGCTAAAAAAAAAGGCTTTACTGCATCATGTTCCTGTACCTCGCTGTACCTCGCACGTTGAAGAACCAAGCTTGTTTAGAGCCTTTCGAACATACCTCGTTTACGGACTCTCTGAACAAAAATGCCGTATTCAAATTCGCAGAGATGCATCGTGAACCACGCGAGACATTGTCTAGGACGACATGGCGTTAACATTCCCCTCTCTATTATTCAAAGCGCGCACAAAAGGATACGCCGATGTGTGGTCACTTCCCCCCTTCCTTCCTGATCTCCATGAAAATGCGGCAGCAAAAATGCGAAACCGAGCATGCACTTCGCTTTAGTAGCGTGAGAGCGTAGTTAGTTCTCCAACCAAGTAAACCTCCAATATTCCAACCATATAAGCTCTGGCAACAGGAACACTCGACGATGTGTCTGACAGTTGCTCTGCCGCTCTCGAACTTGAAGCGCATCGGTCGTCAGACTTGACGTGCTTTGGAAGCTCTTCATAGAAAGAGAGAAAGAGAGGCAAAAGTTTCGCGGAAGGCAGGGAGGTTCATAATCTTCATAATAGAAGCCTATGCAACCGTATAGTCTCACTGTTCAGTAAGAGAAAACGAAAGGTTTCGGTCAGTAGACCAGAAGTTTACGATTTTACTCAACTTGTGCGATAAAGCGACGTTCCGAAAGAATGCGTGGGCTTATCACGAGGCCCGCTTTGTGAGGTACGAGAAGACCACGCATATTTCACGTTCTCTGACACCCGTGCACAAAGGATTTCTCGGGGCGAGTTTTGCGCACCGGTGGTCTGCTTTAGAACTTAACAGAGGCGTATATTCATTGTTGTAGGGTTTGAAGAGGGTAGAGTGATTTTTGTGCGTTTTTCTTTTAGCACAAAGACGCCCGAGTTGTAGATGACAGACGTTGGAACGCTCCAAAACACCGGACTGTCAGGCCCATGCCCACAGAGTCACGCAGGGTGGGTATTGTTGCTCCGCCGATGAATTCCTGTTTCTTTTATTTTTCTCTTCTTCTAAAGCCTCGTGATTTTGTGCGCAATCGCTCGTTTTAACAGCGAAGGTGTTTAAGCTGTAGGTTAACTAATACCCCTGTCACACTGGACGTTTTAATGTCATTCGAACGCAATGACATTCGCTTCGAATGACATTATTCCGTTGCTACACGGCGACATTTAACATCATTCGAATCGAATGACTTCTGAAATCGAATGAGTTCGAGCAACTCATTCGCATTCGCACTGGGACTGAATGTGTACTCTCTACTCCAGAGACAACGTAAACATGCGGCACTGAGCATTCCTAATTTGTGAAACGTCATGTGAAAATGGTATTACTTTAGCGCGTTTGCCGATATTCATCATCTTAAAAAGAAAACAGCCAGGCAAGCCAGTAACAAAATGTGTTTACTCTCGACATCAGCGGCGTCTGACAGGCTTCGGTATTTCGCCACAGGATGCAATCGCGAACGCGGTTGCTTGAGCGCAGCGCTTATTACACTGAGTCTTAATTTAGCGTCTGTGTTTCTCATTAACGCGCTTTGCTTGCAAAAACAGTAAGTGAATGGTTCGCCTGCTGCAAGTCAGCGCCCCCTTTGAGCGCTGCCGTATCATCTGCAAATTGTTTTGTTGGTGTAATTCAGTGAAGCAAAGCCCTGTGTTTATTTTAAATAAAATAGGACGACTTTTCAGCCACTCTGCACTTACGCTCTGCAGCTTTTAGGTCCAGTTCCTTTTGAACTATCGTCACTGATATCGTAAACGAATGACATTACTTCTTCGTGTGTAGCACAACCGCGGGTCGAATGACATTCGCTGGACCGAATGTCATTCGAATCTAATGACGTTAAAACGTCTAGTGTGACCCCTCCCGCCAACTACTACTACCTAAAGGCGGAGCCGGTTCATAGCGTAGCATAGTCTAGTATAGGGTAGTGAGGGGGTGGGAAAGGGAAGTGTGGTGAACAGGAGAGGAAAGAGTAAGGTACAGCATAGCTTTGCATAGTACAATATAGCAAGGGGTGCGAGAGGTAAGTGGAGGTGAGGAGAGGTGAAAAGAGGATGGGAGAGAGAGAGAGAAACACAATGTAGGCGTGTACAGCATAGGATAGCAGGGTTGGGAGGTGGGCGTGAAGAGGGGGTGGAAATGAGCAGGGGAGAAGGCATAGCATGGCGTACGCATGTACAGAATAGTACAGCAAGGGGTGGGAAGGGGACGCGAGGTGAGGAGGACTGACATGATGGTGAGGAAGGAAAGGAGGAAAACGTCACAACCACACACCGCCCGCCAAGCCATTTTGAACCTAGACAAGTGACCCAAATCACGTAACATGCGATCGCAGCTGGTCACGTGACATATTACCGCCAGAACGATGTGACAGAAAGTCACATGACAAATCACGGGCTTGTAGAGGCCTCAAAAAGCTAGGTTTGCCACAAGCTTCGCCCTTAGTCAAGCCTTGAACCTCTATAATGCATGCTGCCCACCATTTCATCTTCACAAGCACTGAAAGAGACCAGGATAGAGCGCAGTTGTGTTTGAGACAAAAAAAAAGGAAGTTTTGTAAGTACCATGCCATGAGGCTGTGGCTACCTCATGGCGAGGTTCAAGGAGGCCGCAGCTGCTGCGGCAGAGGACACCTAAGTAAGAAAAAATTGTCATCCCTTACTAACCAACTTGCGTGATCGTGCAGAACTGATTTGCCTAGGAGATTTATATTTGCGATATTAACGTAAGGCATGTCCGGAGTTTCTTTAGTTAAGTTCACGTTTGAGTACTCGTGAAATAGAAAAAATTCTCTCTTTGTGGTGTATTGATACCACCCTGGCTACACCCCAATAGCTGCTTGAGCATCCGTACATAAGCAGCTACTTCAAAGTGTTTTACACGTAAATCTAACACAAATAGCTCTTACGAGGCCTTCCTACTACTTTCGAAGCAAGGTGCCAATACACGTCGTTTTTCGACCCTTGATGTACGATCTTGACACTATAGTGCCAACTCGCTAATTACATTCGAAGGTTCATATGTTCAAGGGATATCACTAAGCCCTTGCAAGCATCAATAACCTCGCTGAAAATAATATGCGCTTAAAGCATAAATACAGGGCTGAAATTGTTATTTATTAATTTTAAATAATAATTAGAGAGGCTAACGTGGATCAGTGTTAGCTCGTTAGTTAGTCGGAGTGTCCTAATGGATGTGCGTTATAGAAGAACGGTAATACAAGCACATACAAGCACACATCGTTCAAAATAAAAATGAAATGCAACTAGTTTCAGAACTCATCGTGTTTAGGCGGCTTCATTGATGTTGCAAAGAGAATACGTTTCCATCGTCATCCGCTTCTCTATTTCACCTGAGTACATTAAGTCTATACGCCCGGAGCAATTCGAATTTTACTGCAGATAGTTGATCATTTTATTGGGATTCCCTTTGTCCAGATAAAAACAGGGTAAGTTTGAAAAGAGCAATTCACACTGGGGCACTTATATTTGAAAACTAATGAGCATTTCGTATTTGTGACAGTAACTTCTTTTTTGTATTTATATTGCTACGAAGCATTTCTGCAACAGCGACGAAAGCGAAATCCCACGAATGACAGTATGCGCCAGTGAGGCGCAGTAGACGACCGCAGTGCACTGCTCCCGTTGTTGTTTGTCCATCTTGAACGCAGCTGCGGTATATGTATAACTTGTGAATAGGTAGCTTCCTCACTCTTGATGACCCAAAATACATCCCCGCCTGTGGCAATATTGTATATATGTATGTCCTGCTAACAAATTACCTTGTCATCGTGTATCATTTTCTTCGTGTTTACGCAAGGTCCTAAACGAACCACTGAATACGATATCTGGTTGCAAGTCTCGCAGCATTTCGAATTCTTTCGGTGACTGTGTATATTATGCAAAATGTGACTTTTGTTTCTATTGAAAAATATTAATCCGTTTTCAAAAATATACAGTCGAGGCTTCACTCGAACGAAAATTAGAAGAGCGTCAGGCCCACGCAATTTTTTTCGACACTGTAAGGGTGGTGTTGAATTTCACACATTAGCAGCGCAAAGGTTTAGACACGGACGCGGAGAGACTACGCAGGACGGGTGCTGTACTCCAACTGGGTTAATTGAAACTGCACGTTACACCCGGCAGGACTGAGGAAAATATGTAAGGTGTGCAGTTTCAATAAACGTAGTTGGATTACAGCGCTCGTCCTGGGTAGTCTCTCCGCGTCTGTGTAGAAACCTCGGCACTCCTAATGCGTGAAATTGAACAATGCGCGGCCAACTAGCACCACGACATGTTCTGCTAAATGTAAGGGTACCTGCTTGTTTGTCTAATGCAAACATTTTATCTACATAGTTATACTAAATCTGCGCTGGAAAAAGGGTTTTCGTTGGCCGCTACTTCGCGCCGAACTGGCTGCTGCCTTACCCTCTCTGGGGATGAAAATATCAGGTTTACTACATGGCTGCTCTTTGACTACATTGAACTTCTACTGTAGCGTAACAAATAGCAAGTTTCAAGTCCTACCGTTGGCATCCCTGGCTGGCACTGCAATCATGTTTTAACGCGAAAGCATTTCTTGGCTAGGTTGGCGATAGCGCGCTCCCAGCTCCCGTCCGCAAAAAGCGTCCGCAAAAGCTGTAGCCGGAAAGCACGTGACCTCTCCCACCGGAAGTGACTCTGGCGCCAACACTCGCCGCAGAGTCAGTTGGCGTGCGCTCTGCTCCGCTGCGGTACAGTACACTATAGCTGCAGCTACCTGTAGCTGCTTGCGGCCGCTTAGGCGCGCTTCTTCGCTGTGTTAGCGAAAGCGCGCGCCCAGCTGCGCGGCGTCGCCGTAGCAACACTCGGCGCGCGAACGCCCCAGCTAGCCCATGGTTCCTCGCCGCCATGCGTGCCGAGTTCAATCTCGAATTGAAGACGCCTACTGAGACCATCACGACGTCGAGATGTACGTGCATCGATCTCGCATTCACCAACGACCATTGTGCGAGATGTGATGTATGTCTCCACCTACTCGGATCACGAGGCCATAGTAGTGTCTTGTACACCGGCCCAAGTACGCCGTCACCGGAACGATAAGTGGGTGACGACATCGGTGCCTGTCTAATGACACCACCCACAACTCCGCGGCAGTCGTACTACTTCGATATGCCCGAGGCATATACTGCCTGGACGACGAAATAGAAGGGGACATGTGAAGTGTCGACACCACTTTGATGACATCAAATCATGTAAAGAAATAAAATCCGGCCTCCCACATTGCCTCATTCTTTATAACACAACTCCGCAACACCAGTTTGCACCCCTCCTCCTCCCCCCCCCCCCCCCCCCGCAACGACAATCTAGCCAAAAGAAACGCTTTCGCGTTCTTATCTCAGAAGAATATGCTTAGTGATTGCCGAACTTTTTAATTATGCGGTTCCGTTGGCGTCGTTAACCTGCTGTGGTTGCTTAGCAACGAAGTGTTGACTTGCGAAGCTTGAGGTCGAGGGATTGAATCCCGACAGCGGCGGCGCCTATGCGCCGTCACGAGATCGATATAACCACGTAGATATAAAGACAATGCCAAAAGCCTTTTACAAACGTGGACGAGTTGCACCCGCCCTGCAGCTTTCCTGAATAGGATACCAACGAGACGGAAAAGAGGGGCAGTGATTGGGGAGAAATTGTACACTGACTTGAAGGAAGTGATGGAGGAAACTCTATATCACAGTGAAATCACCACGAGCTCTTTTCAAGGAAGAGAAGTTTGAAAGCATCCACGTATGCACGCTTTCGTTGGTATAGCGGCCTCACAAAGAACCTTATTTGTATGACTGGTCACAGCAGTGCCATGACGTCAACAAACGCGCCCTCTCTTCCGTAATCAGCAAAGGTGAGGTACCTCCCTTTATGAGCTGTAAGTCACATCGATGTAGTTAATGAAGATCCTGTGTTAGACGCATTCATGCTTCTAATCAAAGCATGAATGCGTCTTGGAGTGCTTGAATAGCCGACAACGTGAAAGAGACTCTAGCCCTCGTTTATTATAGATGAGAGGTCACTCTTCCGGATATCTCGTTCCCACTTCACAGCGCACATTAGACCACCGGGACACACACTACGCCGAAAGTATGTGGCTCCGATAGCGCGGTCTAATTACTCTATTTGTCCCTCGTAGTCCTGCCGCCATACAACTTTAGAATTTATTCGGCCCAATTCACAGAACGACGGTCATAGCTGGAACGGCGAGTTGTTCGTGTTGAACAATAGAAACCTTGGCTCATCCAGAATTCTGAGCTAATATGAGTGAATTAGGTCGTGTTTGACCTAGGCTGCGAAATAAACCGAAGCAGATACATATCGTTTTTCTTAATTCCAATGTAATCAGCGTATATGGTAAATACCAATCGCTATAATCACAACTCGATACGTACCCAGCTGCTGTGGTTGCTCTTAACGAAACGTGGCTTTCAAAACAAAGGGTTCATAAGGAAGTAGTTGACTATCATACCAAATATGACTTCCCATTTTGGCGATGGTAGCATCTCCGTTTTAATGGCGTGTTCACTGAGACTCCAGACACTGGCTACGTGCAGAGCCGTAGTTATTCCTACAAATCTAATAGCCGTATGCACGACAGTCAGCATTAAAAGCGCACTTTACTGATCATGCCACGAGTCACAATATTCAATCGACATGTTGTGTAACAAACTCCACCACATGGCAACGTCTTCAAACCAGTCGTTCACTCGTAGGCATTGTTCTACTAGGCTATTTCAATAATGTTTGTATTAAGTGAAAAGTTAATAGCCCAGTCATATGAGTAATTGTTTTCGGAATGATTTTTATTGAATAACCATTGCTGTAATCTCCACCTCACTCAGTGTTGGCAACGTACGCGAGCTTCGAACAAGTCTGCCAATATTTTAAAGACCGTCTCAACCTCGGCGTCATACCTCGTGACCGGCTCTCAGCATTGACCGAGACTCTTTGACCGTTACGTGCTGCTTCTTCACTTGCACACTTTGTGCAACTTCTTTCGAATTGTCAAACTTTTCATGCAATTTATTTAAATACTAACAACTGCGATATGCAAACCTTCGTTGCTGAGGATATTTCGACTTTCCGTACCAAGATGGTTGAGGGAAACTGAAGTGTATTCAAGCATGAGGCAACGTTCTTCACGAAAAGATATATCCCTGAAAAGTGCATTCATTAAAGTCACTGTCCCCTTCCTTTCGACGCTGCGCTTAAAGACTGTTAGACAGGCGCACAGATCGCAAGAACGCTTGAAATACTTCCGTCCACAGCGCCTCCACAAACGCAAAACCCGCAATGAAGTCCGTGTTACCAAGCAGCGCTACGGTTATTATTATAGGCCAACCCACAAAAGTTTAGTGCATGTATTAAATAAGTGCTTTGCTACCAATCTACAAAATTTCAGCATCAATAGATTAAGAAAAAAAAGACACTCTGGTTCTGCTGGCACAAACAGTATTAATTCCTAATTTCGTAATTGTACTGTGAATTGTTCGGTTACTCCATCGAAATATGTTCTCATTCCGCGGTGTATTTTGGCACGCTAAAGGCTAAAATGTGGACACAGCGTTTCCACAGGACACTTAGTGCTTTGACACTAATTTTGTCCATCTGCATAAACAACTGCGCAACGGCAGCCACGCTATACACGCAAGCGTTTCGTTTAGACAGCCAACGGCCTGAACACATGCGTGTGAATGTTAGATATGATATTACACTGGCCCAACGAGGCATCGCTTATGAAAACGGGTCTTCTTGAGGGTAAACAAAGGCTTGTTGCAGAGAACAAAGGGCGCAGTGCTTCGTAAACTGTCAGGATTGTTATGGGCTCCATCCTCACGTAGGGAAAGAAAGCCTAGCTTAGTTTTCTGGGGTTTAACGTTCCAAAACCACGATATGATTACGAGAGACGCCGTAGTGGAGGGCTCCGGAAATATTGACCACCTGAGGTTCTTTAACGTGCGCCGACACCACAGAGTACACGGGCCTCAATATTTCGCCTCCATCGAAATGCAGCCACCGCGGCCGGGATTCGTTCCCGCGACCATCTCGCAATCCTGTAAAACTGTTTCGTTTGACTGAGTGCCAGATGTTTAATAATCTTCCATAATCATAATCGTCCTTTCGTTGCCATTACCCTCCGATTCATGCTTGGACATGAATTTTCTTAAGTGAAACGAATATAACTGCTTCAACTACGTGTTTCAGCCCCTAAAGAGGGCCCTGCAGATCTTTTCAAATAAAGTCAAAAAACGGGGCCGATCAGTCGTGGGGACTCCTGCGAACATGTGAGGCTGTTATAACCGGCAAGGGACGCACGGTGGCGTCCCGGTCTTGCGCGGTCGGCGTTCCGCATGGGCGCGAACGCTCTCCTGTGCGTTGCTTGGAGCGCTCATCGCGTTGCTGTCGGACGCAGTCTGCGTCCAGCGACGGACGCGGGACAGGTGGCGCGTTCCCGACAAGCTATAAAAAGGAGGGTGTCGGGAGTGCTCGGCGTTGTTTGGTTTTCCGACTTCTGGCCCACGGGTGGTGGTGCGTCTGGGCCCTCTGATGTAGAATAAAAGCTTCTCTGATGTCCCTCGTCACCGGAGCCTGGAGGCCGCCTCTCATTTGCACGGTCACATCAACTGGTTGGCAGCGGCGGGATAGTTCTGCTCTTTCCGGCTACCGGCGCTGGTGAGTGCTCGCTTTCCGTAGGGGTTCTACCAGGTGTTTTGGATAGGTGGTAACGTTTATCCAAAGGGGTAGATTGGTTGCTGCTTTGTGAAGGTTGAGGTTTATTAGGGTACCTTCACGGCAGCTTGAGCTACGGAAGTCTGCACAGGGTGGCCATGGATTTGAGCAAACTGAGGAAACCGGATTTAGTGATGCTGTGCGAGGAGATGGGGATCGAGGTAGCGACGTTACGTAGGAAGCCTCTTTTAATACAGGCCCTTGAGGATTCCGGCGCCGATGAGGAGGAGCTGTCCGAGTGCTGGGAGCTTATTCAGGAAAGGATGAAAAGGGAAAGCGAAGACAAAGAGAGAGAGACTGTCAGGCGTAAAGAAGAAGCGGAAATCCAAATAAGGGAGATTGAGCGCTTGCGGCTTCAGCTTCAGATTGTCGAGGCGAAATGCGCTAGTAGTGTGAGAGAAGAAAATGCAGAGATTCAGGCAGACGCACGACTGAACATGAGGGACCTCTTGCAGCCTTACAAGATGAGTGAGGACATTGCATTGTTCCTCGTAAATTTCGAACGAACTTGCGCGAGGGTAGGATTTGATCGTGCCACGTGGCCTCAAAAGCTCCTAACGGTGTTGCCCTGCGAGGCAGCGGACACTCTTGCGCGTTTGCCAGAAACAGACGCAGATGATTACAACAAGATCAAAGCGGCGCTCCTAAAGAAATTCCGGCTTTCTGCAGAAGCGTTTCGCCGCCGGTTTAGGGACGCTCAAAAGACTACGAGCGAAACATTTCAGGAGTTCGCGTTCAACATGAAGGCCGACTTGGTAGAGTGGCTGAAGGGAGAGGGCGTCTACGAGGATCGGGACAAGGTCGTGGATTTGATCTGCCTTGAACAGTTTTATGGGTCCATAGATGAGGAAATGCGGCTATGGATTCAGGATAGACCAGGGGAGAGAAACATTGAACGTGCGGCTGAGCTAGCTGATGAGTACACAGTCCGTCGCCAGTCAGAGAAAGCCCGTGTTCGCCCATTCAGCAAACAGCCGCTAAAAGATCGCCCTGAACGTAAAGGCCCCTTCACCGTAAAGAATGCGACCGAGAACGAAGCAAAGGAAAACTCGGAGAAAGAAAAGAACTTTGAATCGAAAAAGCCACTGCTGTGTTTCCGGTGCCAAGAGCCAGGACACATAGCGGCTGGTTGTAGGAAACCGAAACTAGTATTTTCAGTTACGGGTAGTGACGATGAAAATATGCAGCTCTTGAGACCGTACCTTCGAGACTTAGTCGTAAACGGCAAAGATTGCAAGGTCCTTCGTGACTCTGGGGCGACAATGGACATTGTTCATCCTGATTACGTGGAAGCTACACATTTCACGGGTGAGTGTGCGTGGATAAGGCAGGTAGCACAGAAGAACAGCATTTGCCTGCCTATCGCGAAGGTCACGATTGAGGGTCCGTTTGGAGTACTGGAGACTGAGGCGGCAGTATCTCCGAATCTACCGAAACAGTACCCGTACCTTTTTTCGAACAAGTCTGATATGCTTCTGAAAAAGAGAGGTCTCAGCTTCGGGGAATTCGTAGTACAGGCCATTACCCGTTCCAAGGCACGCGAGCTCGCCGCTGAGAGGGCTGGCGAAGGCGAGCAGCCACGAGCAGTGGATCCCTGTGAGCAAGCATCCACTAGTGCGGGTGAGGACGGAAGTAGGTATGTAGCACCAGTGACACTGGGCGATAGTAGCGCTACAGACGCTCCTATACCGTTATCAGCAAAAGAGCCTGCATGCGACGTAGTGGAACCGGCATTTCCCCGTATCGTGCTACCACATTCTGAAAGTTCACTTGATCTCCTCAATGTCGACGAGGATACTCTAATGCGGAAAGCACCCATAGAGTTGGTGCCGCTAATCACAGAGCCTTTCAAACTTCCCGTAGATGTAGTAGGGCCTCTCCCCGTGATTAAATCAGGCTATAAGTACCTTTTGACAATGGTCTTTCCAGCCATAAAGTTTCCCGAGGCTATTCAACTGAGCGAAGTCAATGCCGGTCGGCCTGTGTTGAAGGCGCCTGATTTTGATCGCCCGTTTGTACTGCAGTGTGATGCTAGCGATAGGGGAACGGGAGACGTGCTTAGTCAAAACGACGCTGATGGAAACGAACACCCCGTGGAATTTGTGAGCAGAAAACTCAAAATTCGTGAGCAGGCCTACAGTGCATCCGAAAAAGAGTGTGCGCGCCTCGTTTGGGCAATACAGAAACTACAATGCTACCTGAATGGATCCCACATCGTGGTCCAGACAGATCATTGTCCCTTGACATGGCTGCGTAGCATGTCGTCGAGAAATGGAAGGCTGTTGCGGTGGAGTTTAGCGTTACAGGAGCATAGATTTGAGATCAAATACCGCAAAGGAAGAGAACGCTAACGCCGATGGCTTCAGCAGAGGATTTCCAAAGATACCAGCTAAAGGAAACGCAGTAAAGTGAAATATCTTTTTAGTCTTATGGCGGGCTGAAGTGCAGCTATTTAGCTTTGTGTGTGTGTGCGTAGGTTTTTATTATTGTTTTGCTTAGAGTTTGCTTGGCCATCACCATAGTGCAGACTTCTGTCTTTAAGTAAGGAGCCTTGCAGTAAATGCACCTGGTGAATCTCGGGAGAGCTGGGTGTTCTCAGTGTGGGTGTCCGGTATGAGAGCACACTTCCCCGCTAAAGTCAGGCAGGAGAGGAGCACAGCTAGGCCTACACGGTCTACATTATGGCAAGAGGAACTTCACGAACTAGACACTGCGGTCTGTGCAGCGCTTCGTGCCACCTTCAACCAAGGGACCAATGGGTAGTGGCGAGCGGGACTTGCAGTTGTGGATGGTCCCGTGAGACCGAGTGGGTGGTGTTGTGCGGAATCGTCGTAAGCCAAGGTGTGCCACCGTAAGACGGGATGTGCGTGCTTCTCTGTGGTGTGGTGTGCGTGCTTATATGTGGTGTGGTGGATCATCAGTGTGACGCCTACGGGAACGCACAACGGCCACTTCAGGGAGCAGCGCCACTGCAGCCCTTACGTGACCTCTTCGGGCGGCGGACGGGCTGTTATAACCGGCAAGGGACGCACGGCGGCGTCCCGGTCTTGCGCGGTCGGCGTTCCGCATGGGCGCGAACGCTCTCCTGTGCGTTGCTTGGAGCGCTCATCGCGTTGCTGTCGGACGCAGTCTGCGTCCAGCGACGGACGCGGGACAGGTGGCGCGTTCCCGACAAGCTATAAAAAGGAGGGTGTCGGGAGTGCTCGGCGTTGTTTGGTTTTCCGACTTCTGGCCCACGGGTGGTGGTGCGTCTGGGCCCTCTGATGTAGAATAAAAGCTTCTCTGATGTCCCTCGTCACCGGAGCCTGGAGGCCGCCTCTCATTTGCACGGTCACATCAAGGCAATGTTATCGCGCTAAGCATGCCAGGGAACTTGACATTTGCCTTCAAACACACCTGAAACGAGCATAGCTTCTATCGATGAATTACTTCACTGGTGGCCCCGATTAAGTCGCTCGGGGCAGAAATAGCATTGGCTGATTTCATGAGAAAGATCATCTTCTATGCTTTATTTATTCGTTTATAATTCAACAAGAAAAAAGTGCGTATTTGCCTTAAAGAGCAATGAACGAAGTCAAGCGGTGTAGTCGGTGCCCCTAGCGACGTCATCTGTTGAAATAAGAGTGGGCGTTTTCAGCTGTTTTTGGAACCAATTTACGAATTACTTGGTACATGCAGTGCAATAATATTTGGCTGACATGCTCACAGGAGCCTTCAATACCAATGGGCACTGTCCTCTGACTATCTTCAAAAAAGTGTCGCAGGGTTCATTTAACAGCCCACGTAACAGACCTCTATCTTTCTTTTGCTAGTAGCAAACCAAGCACACAATGCGACTGTCAAGTACCTGTCGGGAAGAACTTCATGTGCGAGGAATCGCAAGCGGCATGTGCCGACAGAACACGTCGTCGTTCTTTGCAACAGAACATCCTTCATATGTATAGCCCTGCTAACCTGTAAATTATGTAAAAGGGATAAATCGCCGAAAAGGCTACAATTTCGATTTATCAGCTAGTCTGCAAGTCCAAAGAAAGCTTCCTCGTCCATCATGCAGTTTACTGGTGAGATCAAGGTAGCTAGGCTTAAAGAAGGAAAAACGCAGCTGCAGAACCGTAAGACGTAAGCAGACTGCCGCATATACTATGAAGATTGCAGGGCAAAACACGCTAAGGTAATGGTCAAGTACAGTTGAGTAGCGACACCCACAAGACGAAGCTGCAATACAATCCTACAGAGGCTCGGCTTGCTCCATATCAGCGAAACAAAGGGAACGTTTTGATGGATGAACGGCAAGGCGACAAAGAAATGCTTCCGTATGTTTTCTGGTTAAGCGCACCGGAAAACAAAACGGTGGCGCAGGACATTTGCGTATGACGAATGACTGCATTTCGTGGGTTTGTTTCGTGTTAGAGGAAACGTCAGAATAATGGCAGGTGGTAGAACGGTGCAGCGGTCTTCATGTTTTATGTAGTGTGGTAAACGCACTGTGCAATTTTCGCTCGAGAAGGCGCATATATACCGACTAGACAAACGCCCACCTCTATGAGTGCAGAACGTCGTGGGACGTCCAAGTTTTCTTTATATCCGTGGGCGGGATGACGCAGCATACCAAAGGTAACGCGCTATGCTTTCAAATAGATAGTAATAAAAGCGTACGATGTTCCTTGCTACCGAACATATGCTAATGTGCTTCATGAGTAATTAAGTACGGTACATGAACGCCTTATTGTCTTGCAAATGTGCGTAGCACAAAAAGATAAACATCTGTTGGGATCTATTTGGAGCATTTTCATAATAACTTTTGAGGTTCTGCGGGCCACAACCGCGATATGATGACGACGAACGCTGTAGTGGATTACTCCGGATATTTCGACCACATGATGTTCTTTAACGTGTGCCTAATTATGACACATACTTGCCTCTAGAGTATCACCTTGACCTAAATGCAACCGCCACGATCGGGAGAGTTATCAATAGACATGCTTAAAAGACGAAAGGGACATCATCACAGAGTGCCGACAAACGATATTCTAGATCCTTCTAGGGAAATTTTAGTGTGGTCTGGCACAATAGGATTGATAAACAAGGCGGTGCGTTGCCACTGACATTATCCAGGGGTGGACTCGAAGCGCTGTGTTATGCACAATGCAGTCAGCAGAGCGGTTAAGGTGACGCTCACGTTGAGGTCACAATTTTTCAATTTAAAGAATAGAGTGTTGTAGCGAAAGCACACGGAGAAGGCAACAATTAGTTTTCGAGAATTAGACATGCACGGTGGCTTTAAGGACACTTCGTGATATTAGGAGGCATGATTCAAATAATAAATAAGTGTCCCCATGACCTGTTGGTGCTCCTAGAAAACAACTACTCGAAGTTGCTGATCCCCCAATGCCATATGAAGCAGGAATATAGCTAAACAATCAGCACCTTACAGAATCAGCCCTGCTGAAACCAGTGGTTATAGAAAGGTGTTATCATCTCGAACGTCCGCCTTTAACTTGGGCTACAACTTTACTGGTTTCTAGAACGCCATTGAAGGGATACTAAAGCAAATTATGAATTATCTTGCATAAGTAAACTACTTTTCACGTTACCAAGAGGACCACTATCACGCGGAGAAGACCCTTGGAGAAAATTCGCAAAAGGAAAATACCAACGGCGACGCTTGCTCTCAAGTTCCCGCATTAATATGGGTGACGTCACATATTTCTGACAAGTTTTACGACGCTCTACATAACTATCTATGGATAAGGAAGTTATACACTGCGTTTTAAGGAAGCCAGAGACTTACCAAGGCGGGATTCAGACAATTTCACTGAGCCATTGTGGCGGGAAAACGCAGAAAGAAGGAATTGGTCGTGTGACATCATATTAAAGTGTTGGCGCAAGATTTAAAGATGATACTGAGACAAAACATCGATCTTTCATTTTTTCTTCTAATATTGAACATAAAATGTCGAAATTAACTACAGTGTAGTTCCCAAATAATAATATGTTCTGTTCTGTACTATGTAGAGTGCCGTGGAGAGGTTGAGGTCTATCACCTCGGCTACTCCATTTCCCTTTGTTTTGGAGCAAAGAGTGATATAGAAGTTACACGAAATAAATAGGCATGTAAGGACACTGATAGCTAACTGACGCACACAAAAAAATGCCAATGGTCAGTTCACTGTCCGGAGTTCATATTGAATTAAAAAGTTCACATAATATCTCAGTCTAATAATAATCTATCAGTCTAAACCATATTGTTTCCCTTTAGTGTTCCTTTAAACTATAACTCCCATGCCCTATGCAAACTGTAGCTTCAGAGTTTGCGCAGTGTTAACCAATTAAGGGTCCGCATTAATGCCGAGGCGTGCATTGAGAGGTTGTTTTCAGATTGTGCGCGTCTATATAAGAGATGGTGCATTTTGGCAAATTACGAATGTAAGGGCACTTTCAGGCGAAGACCTGGACGGCAATCGGGGAAGCGCACGCAGCCAAATTGCGGCGAGCTTTCCACGTACCGCGCCGGCCGACTAGGATGCTACAGCCAGACTCATAGATGACTGTAATGAACCGACTAGTAGGTGCACGTCCTGACCCCCGCACTGTATTGAAGGAGATGATAATAAAGATCGTTATCATGAAGATTTGGTAAAAAATTGCAGCATATCCACGGAGTGAATGATGATGAGTGGGCGAAGCTCGGGATGGTCATCGTAGATCGTGCCGAGTTCCGGATTAATTTAGTTAACGCGCACGCTACGAATCCTCATGGTTCAACTACGCACGAGTGAAATCTCCCACCGGCACTTCATTGCAAGTCAAGATCCAGTATATATATATATATATATATATATATATATATATATATATATATATATATATATATATATATATATATATATATATATATATATATATATATATATATGTGTGTGTGTGGGTTGCCGGTGAACGCTTCTCCAACTCGCTAGGAGACGCTGCCTGCGCCAACGTTGTCTCTCTCGGGTGAGAGCGCGTTCTCCTTCTTTGCGAGCTGGTGCATGAAGATTTGGTAAAAGTGCGCTTCCGCAGCAGCTTGTATAGCCACGCGAGGCGTGGTCTGACCAGCCGTGCAGCTATTTGCCGGCTCAGCGTGTTGGAATTCGCCGGGAACGCTCGGCCGGGCCGCCTTCGGTGTGAACGGGCCTTATGGTAAACACGCCTGCGTCCAATTCATTAGAGAAAAGTAGAAGTATACATAGGCGCAAATAACTACACTTGGTAGCACCAGCAAGGCATCCGATACGTGACGCTACATATTTATGAGCCACGTTCCCCATTTGCAAGATTAAAAAGAAGAGCAGCCAATTGCTGAAACTGGAAGAGAAACTGCCAACGCGTGACAGGTCGTCTTCAGATGCGCATGAAGCTCAGTATCTGGCAGCTTCGCTATCGTACTATTTCTTCACTGTTGTTCAACACCGATTCTGGGACAGAAATTCTTGAAAGGAGGCTGTACGTTATCTTATTTTCACAGCACTTCTGTGTCTAACTTTTCACCTGTTGCGTTCTTTCCTTTCCTTAAGGCTATCTCACCGCCAAAAAAAGGAACATAAAACACAAAATAAAGTATCCGAGACCTTTAGTCCAGAGACATTGCCTAGTCTAGAGACAAGCTTTATACAGCTTCGTTGAACCTCAAAGCACCAGTCTTTTACGGAAGTCCCCTTTAAATAGACTAACGCGTTTTTGTCACTTGTGCTTTGTTAGGGTTCCCAGGGTATGTATGGTTATACAGCCAGAAAATGTAAACTATGCGCACAAGTTTGTCTTTTATTACTGAAGAATTTCCCCACGCAAAAAGCGATAACATTAATTATATTCCTCTTAGAGTGCACACGACACGTACTAACGTGAAACATTGATGGAGCAAATGTTTATCTTTTCTACGTAACTTATTCTGTACATATAAATTTCTAGCCAATTTTATGCATAAACTGCTACAGTTGAGGGCGACTTAACACGATACAACGTTAATTAGATCAGTAAGTGGTATGGAGAGTCGCATTATGGTTCTAACGCTTATCTGCGCGACATATGCACCCCCGATTCTCTTGGAACCTGTACTTTGCACGTCAAGAGTTGGCGTTACTTCTGGTCACGAAGACATTTGTTAACTAAACACCTCGTGAAGTGAAATAACAAACCGCCGTATAAAGATCGAAGCTACTATATAGCGACATTAAGCAAGAATCTATCTCGTTTGCAGAACGTTTATTAGCTCAGAATGCATTTAACAGTTAGTTATTTGAACAAATCGCAATACATTAACAGCCGGGATTGAAGAAGTGGAACGCAAGCCAACGCGATTCCCAGTTACGTGGAGCTCTGTGTTTGTCGGCAAATTTTCCGTTTACAGGATAGAAGAAGTCGTCTTAGCACTACGGGCTATTAAAGAGGACTTAATGATATTTGTCTACATTGTAACGACGTAAGCCAGACGAGAACCACAAGCACCGCAACCAAACCACTTCGCCAAATATCAAGAAACGTATGACCTCCGTCATTTCGCTTAGCCGGAATGTATGTGCACTCCTTGATCGTGGACACCACAAGTGCACGAAGCAGGTGACACAGCTGTAAGAGGGTAATTAGAAAAACAAAATGCAGCAGATCCCACGCACTGCGGGAATCAATGTTATGCGAAGCAGTCAGAGAGCAAATCGCCCATTCCAAACGATTTCGCATTCCACCAAGTCTTGCGACTAGGCTCAACGCCCTTGTGCAAATTAAGAAATAGTGTGCAGAGATCGGGCTTACCAGACATGTAGACAGCACTGTGGTGTCTAAAGGGTAGCTCATAGTGCGACGTAACGTCGGCACTCACGTTCGCGCACAGACGTCTGATTTTTTTTTTTTTTTATGGGGAAATGCACGATATGGTGCGTTGATGTTATTATGACCGGCATCGCTTTTTGGGCATGTTCCTATAAGAAGCCGAGAAAAGCAGGACAAAAGCATGGTGTGCTGTAAGAGATAAGAGTTCTTGACTCAAACTGTAGTGGCCAATTGACATTATACAAGCACAATCGCCCCAGTAGCAGATGCTACAGGCTTCTTTGCGGTATGTGCCGTTTAGGAAAAGCCACCGTGGAACAGTGGTAGCGTGCTTTCTTGTAGTGAGGCCAGGGCAAGCGCGGTCCGCTCTTTCCTTCTGCGCAACCAGAGGCTTTTCTTGCTTTCTGGAAAGCGGAACCAGGGCATTACTAAGCGAACGCCACGTCACTTTTTTCACGACCAGCCACGGTGTTCTAGTGGCTATGGTACTCGACTGCTGATTGGAGGGTAGCGGGATCGAATTCCGGCTGCGGCGGCTGCGTTTCTATGGTCTGTGCACTGTGCGACGTCAGTGCACGTGAAGAAACCCCACGAGGTCAAAATTTCCGGAGCCCTCCAGCACGGCGTCTTTCTTAATCAGAGCTGGTTTTGGGAGGTAAGGCCCCAGAAATCACCGTCATTTTTTGCACTGCGTGAGAGAGTACCGCCGCATCGAGCAAGTGAGCTCTCTCTCGCCAGCTCGGCGAAGCTGCGCGCGCCATGACCACTCTAGTGAGCGGTTAACAGCTCCGGCGTAGAAGTATAAAATGAAGTTTTTTTCTTTATGGTATTATGAGGGAGTGTGGAAATTATGGCATGTCTTTTCTATTAGTGTGTGCTCCCCCTTAACATTGTCAATGTAAACTCGGTTGGAGATAGTGGGCGAGTATTTTTTTTTTACTCGTCTTTACGGGTATTTTCTTCTAGTCACTAATGATTACTGAGGCCCGGAAATTCAATCTGCGTGGCAACGCACTCATGAACATACTCTGTGTACGCGGCCACACCGCGTTCTTTCATTAGCTGTCTACAGCGCACCATCCGCCTTGAAATATGGCTGTCATTGTCTCGTTCTCCTTCTAAGAAAAGCGCCCTCGGGAGTGCTCCGAGCTGAGAATGGTAGCGCTGCAAGGTGCCCTCATGTAGCCACATCAGGTGACAAAATGGAATCTTGGAGAACATTCTCGCCTACGGATAGCGAAACCAAGTTTATGCAATGGTCGTTTGGAAGCTGTTATCCCTCCCCATGGTACCGTAAGATCGCGTTCTGCCATTCAAGATAATGAGAACGCTTCGCTCCTTGCGATGTGCTCAGTAATGGTGCGTTTTTATCCTTCCGACGAGGCATGTGGGCGATTCGCTTATCTATCGTTCTTGTGCTGCATCGCATCTTTTACTTCGGGCCTGCAAAGCCAGTAGGCCTGGAAAATAAACGTTCAAAATGATAGCAGACCAGCTGGCTTTTTTCTAATCACATGGTGTCAGCTTACTTTCGAGGGACTTTTGAAAAAAACTTTATGCCACAAAAGTACATCTAATCTCGGAGTTTGCAGACATGGCTTCTTCTAGAAAATTGCGCATTAGGCAAATTGTAGTAATCTAAAGATCATCTTTCGCAGAAGAATCCCAACAGATGGGAGTGACTCTCTGATATCTTATTGGCTAAGCCAAGGAAATTCCTTTGTGTAAGAAGCACTGAAGGCACGGACGACGTCACTTTACTAATGTAGCTCTAATCACATGATTGCACCTGCGGTCGCTTCGGGTCACTCAACACACATTTTCTGCATTTCACTCTTCTTGACAACCATGTCCTATCCCTGCACTTCGTTGTTACTTTCAGCGCCTCCGCTGAAACGAACACGTTCTTTGCCGTTGTACTCGCTACAGCGTGCACAGACTGTCACTAGCGACAGCGCCGGATCGTCTTGATAACAAGGAGCTGTCGGAGCAGACTACATTAGAATGCCGCTTAAAGTGACGCCACAGCTAAAGTCGGTCACAGCTTTGTTGACGTTTGTTGACGTTGTTGTTAGAAGGACTGAAATGCCCCTGTCAGCCTCCCTACTTGGCGAAATCATAATACTTATGGCGCACGGGATACCTATCAACTCTACTTGCACTAGTTTCCTCAAGCGTTTAAAATGACCTCTAAGAAGGTCGCTCCTCCAGCTTACGCTGCCACTGTCCTGCGGTTCCGCGCACGCCTGGCTTTTTTTTTTTTTTTTTTTTTTTGGCGCCGTAGTTGCCCGCCGCCGCCGGTGTCCGTAACCACTATCGCAGTAAGTTTAGAAAAATATAACCAGGACAGAGAGTATTCGAGCCCACGTCCTCCTGCGCGGCAGTCGAGCATTCTACCGCTGCACTACGCCTGTGCTTGAAAAAGACATCGCAAAAAGACCTATACAGGTATAAAGCCTGCAGAGGAATCATTAACAAATGTAATGTTACGTTGCAAAATTGTAATACGCCACTACGCGTCGCGGAAAGTGGATTGCATAACGAGTGCGAGGAATCATTTGAAAGAACACAGGAGTGCATGCTTTGTAGCTCTGCACCCATTACAGAGGCATCATGAACATCATCATTATGAAAAAACTTCAACTTTTCCGTCATCATTATTACGAAGCGCTGCCTCGTGAAGCGGTCTTGTCGTATCGCGCCATGCATCACGCGACAGGCGACGTGCGCAGCCCCGACAGCAACCTGACTTGGCTCTTCGATATACCTTATGGCCAGATAACTTGGCCAGATCCCCACGCGTTTACAATGTCCTCTAAGAAGGTCGCTCCTCTAGCTTACGCTGTCACTGCCCTGCGATTCCGCGCAGGCCTTGGTGTTTTTTTCCCCTTCTTGCCGTCTTTATTACCCTTTTCCCATTTCCTAGTGCAGTGTAGCAAGCCGGAAGTCAATTTCTGGTTAACTTCCCTACTTTTCCTTTTCATTTCTCTCTCTCTCTCTCAGCGCCTTTGTAGGTGGTCACAGCTGCTTCTCCGTGTTTCTACAGTTCAGTCAATCAACCAGTACGTTTCTTCAATCATTTTGAGCGAAAAATAATTACAAATATATCTCGGCTTCTAGCCTAGGTGGCAGTTACTTACTTCCTCAACAAAAAAAAAAAGGAAGCCAAAAACAAGGAAGCCATTTTTTTTTTTCGCTTCCGCGCAGCATATTTTTTCTTCAAGATTATGAAGCTTTAGCGCGTACTCTCTTGCCCCCTTTCTACTTTTCCGCTCTCCTTTGTCGCTGCCGTCGCCGAGGCAGTGAGCGTTTCAACGATTTCTCTCACCGTTTTGTTCTTGCTCCGTTTCTCAAAATCACTACGTAAAGGCTATGCCGCATATGCGAAGAACAGTTCGTTCATTTTCACTGAAAGGTCTCGTTGAGCATTTGCGCATTAGCTTACTTTTTTTTTTCGTAGTACCAGGAGCTCGTGCTTTCGACTGCTGCAGTTTTGGTCGAGTTCACATCGCACATTGAATTGCTTAAAAGCCGCGGGATTGGTTTTTCAGGGAGCAGGGAATGCGAAGACTTGGAAATAGGTCTGTGAGGGCAAACAAGGACAAAAAATGTGCGATCCACCGTTCTACAGACGGAATTGACGTCTCAAGAACGGTTCCTTTCGCTTCATAAGCTCCTTCCAATAAGCCTGTTCATATGTCATGTTCTGCAGGGGAGAGGCGAATGCTAGGATGATTTCTGCCTAGTGTATTTTCTTTGGAACCCATGTGACCTGATCATTCAATCTCTCGCTTATTTATTGCACTTCTTTTCCTACAGACTTGATGCATGTACTATGGCTGGCATGGCTTGCGCATGCAGGGACTTTCAAAGTTGAAATACCACGGAATTTAATTTAAAAAATGGCATGCGAGCTCCTCGAACACTTCTCGTTCAGGCGAATCATAGCCGCATCACCGCGCATGCAATTAAAAATAAATAAATTGGGAGAATGCGAGTATCCTAAATATTCAATGTCGAATCAAATAATGTTCTGTTTGGTTCTGTCTTCCAAACAATTAGCATGTTATTCTGAATATATTTAGAATAGTGTACAAATATTCCGACTATGTGAACAACACGGAAAGGGTGCCACAGAGCAGTAAAAAATCCGTAGGCATATGATATGCACAAAACATAAAACCTTAAATAGTACGTCAGAGCTACGTACAGCAGATCAGCAGACATTACCGCCTCCATAAGGATAATTTTCCCTCACTGAATAATATCCTACTTGCAAGTTCACCATTTATTCCTTGGCTCAACACAGGGCGGAAATCTGCACATGCCTCTGCTTATCCACTTTGCCTTTCTTAGCTTTCGTCTCCCCTTTCCGAAGAGTTTCATGTACATGAAAAATTCACGTATTTTATCCTAATCCTCCGCTAGCATTCTCAATTTTAAAATAAATATAAAGCCGGTGTGAACATTATTTCGTAATTATTGTACGGTCGCGGGATCAAATCCTGGGTGCGGCTGCTACATTTCGATGGCGGCAATATAATGAGGCCCGTGTGCTGTGGGATGTCAGAGCGAGTTGAAGAACCCCAGGTGGTCGACATTTCCGGAGCTCTTCACTACGGTGTCTCTAATAATCATATCATGGTTTTTGGACGTAAAACGCCACAAATTTGTAATTATAATTATTGTAAAAATGGCTGTTCACTACGTGGAAACTATGAAGGAAATATTCAACATTCGATTCGACTGGATTGGCTTGCGTATTTACTCGATTCGTATTCGACTTGGTCTCAGGAATTCCCTAGTTTAACGCTCGTAAAAATTAAGAACGAGTGTCATTAAATGGATTTGTCTTTCTTCATTAAAGAAAATTATATGTCACCTCCATTTAGTACACTTGTGCAGTGCTTGTGTTACCTCGCATTCATAACAATGACTATTAGTTCTATGTGCTAAAACTATGATATGATTATGATACCACGAGCAGTGTGGGGCTCCGCATATTTCGACAACCTGGAATTAATGACGTGCACCGATAACGCGCAGTGAACGGGCTACTGCCGCTTTCAATACAACCGCCTCGGCCGGGATTGAACCCACGTTACTCGAGTCAGCGGTCAAGCGCCATAAGCACTAGACCGCCGCAGCGGACCTCCCGTTCATAACAAAATATAGCACTAAGTGCACAAAATGTTGTGTACGCAGGGTGAGTACGATACCGTCAGCGTATCGCAGCCGCCATGAGCGGCGCGCATGGCTTGACCGGGCCTCGAAATGCGCTAAGGGGCTTTACGAAGCAGTCAGGGCCCCTTCACCGCAATACACAGGATATTAGCAGTGAAATGAACTAATAGAGTGTGAGAAGTACGGTCAGAGAAAATCAAATTAAACGCGTTTTAGTTAGTCCTAAGCTTATGGGAATCAACTTGCCTATGAATGAAAACATAGAGGTGAAAGTGAATACACCGCGCCTGGCAACAGTGAGCCATTCACTGCATGGGTGAATTAGGGATGAGACAGCGTGCTCACGATACTTGCGCTCGTCAAACTATATCAAGCTATATCAAAAATAAAAGAGACTGTGCGTAAGGCAGCTTCCAAAGCATACATGATTTGAAATAATTTTTAGGCGCACACTTGAGACACAGAAGCCAAGAGTTGATATTCAAATTCCCACGAGATTCAGCGCTAACAGTGTTCATGACTTATGAATCGACGTGTCGTGCTGCAAAAGAATTTTGTAACGGGCACTGAATGTTGCGGATGAGCACCGTCTTGAAAAGATGGTATTGGACTTAGCGAAAAACGCCAGCTTGGCCTATGATGCTAGCAAGGTGATATGTTAAGTGTATATATTGTTACGTATACTATATATGTTAAGTACACAAAGAATGCGAGCATACATTTTATATAGGTGCAAAGAGGGAGTCGCACTTAAGCGCGTGAAGCGACCACATTTTTTTCTTCTACAATAAGCATAAGACAAAACTGCGCCTATAAAGCTCACCGCAGACGTCAAATACTACAGGAGTCCCCTTAAGAATAGCGTTCACGGTGGAATATAACAAACCCACTGTCGCATCGTCGGAAAGAGGTGCAAGATTATATCTTTTCTGTAAGCTTTTGTTTTTCTTTTTCTTTGCTGAGTTGCATAAGAATGCTCATGACAAAAATGTTCCGCGGATGAGGCAATACATCGAATTATTTTCCCTCATAAGTATCGGTGCTTAAGAGTCATTGATAAACTGACCTGTGGTATAACCTGAGAGGATAGATGTTCATTAAAGGTAAGAGAGGTCCCAAAGCGCTCTGAGTTTATGCAAGTTGTTTCTCGGCTTACTGTCGAGCACGAGTTGGTGTGCGACTAGATTCCAGCTTTGCTAAAGGGTTGAGGACCAACACGTTTGAGCACGAGTAACGCGAGCAACTGCTTATCCGATAACAGCACAACGGTGGTGATAACAGCGAAAGCCAGTGATGAGGATGGGAGTAACATGTCGAATTTTTGTGGTGGTTGTTATGCAGGCGGCGTTGGCAAGATATACTTAGCCGGCATTTATTCTGCAGGAGCCTCCTGCGAGTTGATCAGGGATGTGTGTGTAAACCTGTGTCTTGAAGAAGTGCGATCGGCAGTCGTTGCACTATCTTCTTAATAATCGCGGGCCCTCCGCGTAAAACAATGTCCTCGAAACTCTTGTGTATAAGGCCACTATTTTTGCAGGCTGAGGGCCATAGCTACTCTTTCTTCATAGAACTGCGGACATAACTGCTGGCATAGACAGTTGAAATGTTCAATGTCGCCGATGTCACCGCGCTTGTCACTGAAGAGGGAAGCGCATCGTTCAGTCTTCGATAATCTGGGGATACGCAGAGTCAGTTATAATTCAATACAGCAACGTTGCTTCTGTACAAGTAAACCCGCAGATTATGCAGCTTTGGCGTCGGGTTTTGTGGACTCCGAATTATATCTCAGATTTCGAAATATGTGCCTAAGCTTTTGATGAACCTTTCGAGCTCACACTTCAGGGTCGCATGTCAGGTCATCACATGCAAGAGCATCAGCTTTTCATTTCCTTCAACCCCTACGTGGGATTGGATCCTCTGGAATCTTACGTCGAAGCCATTTTTCACTGGGTCTTTAATAAAGTTCCAGAGACTGCCTAGTAAATTGCTTTCGACGAATGCCACGACGTAGTTGTAAGTCTGACTTTCAGTATGTTAGCACCACAGCACCACGACGTGTTGTGCAAGATGGAGTCGCGGTTTGCACCGAGCTGCAGTGTTTGCCGCCTTTTACTGTACTGCATGAAGATGCGTAATCCAGGCAGCCTGACCATGGCACAACAAGCGAGGGCATGCAGCATGCCGCTGCGCACCTGTATGTTTGTGCACACACCGATTCGTCAGTGTACGTGGCTTTGATACGCCGCGCTCAAGGGGTCCAGTACAAAAAAAAAACAAAAAAAAACTTTCCATTGGCAGTTATAGTGCTGCATTTTACAGGTAACCGGCTTACACTGATGCTAAATAACACTACGGCGCTTCAAGGCGAGTCCATTTAGGTCATTTAGAACCCAAATATCGGGAGGAGTTTAGCGCCGCGTGGAAATGGGAGCCAGTTCTTGTTCTTAGCCGCCGGACAAGCGCCACGCCGGTGGGGGACTCACCGAACCTTAAATGAGGCATCAACAAGATCCGAGTTGTCGAAAAACGAAGTGGAACAAACTAGGCTTCACCAATGACACTGTTTGAAGCTACCTGGAGGACTCCCACCAGCAACCGGAAACCATGCCCTTGTGCTAGCTCCAGACGCTCTATGATAACGACATGAGCGTCAGCTGGTAGAGAATGCGGCTTGTTATCATTGCAGCGTTCAGTTTAAGCAAGTGGATAAATTTGTTTCCCCAACGTACACCTGTCAAGTTACGAAGTGCATTGACTCTTGGAATCCACGTAGCCACCGTACCTTCAACCACGCGTTGGCCTAGTAGCATTGTGAAAGTACTTCGCACTGTTGTGCAGTAGCTTCAAAACTCCTATGACAGTACCGCGCTTATGCAGTGCCTGATCCTGAAAGCGACAGACGTGCGGCGTTAGGCTATCGCACTAACAGCGCTTCTGGTGTTGCAGCCATCTTGTTATTTCGCTACAGGAGAAAGTCGAAGGACAGAGCCGAGGACAACAATTATACATGGGTTTCGTTTCGGCTTCAGCGACGCACAAGCTTCCGCCATTACGCGATGTCGCCTTTCGAAGCAAATATGCACACTAGGGCACGCTTTTTCACCTATGGGAAACGGGCCGCTGGCTAATGGACGGCCACGAGAAACAAATATACAGCCTCGGCTGACATATCGCAAGAGGCTACTGGGCTGAGAGAGGTACTCCCCCGTCGGGGGTATGTCTAATTTGAATTCGCTGATGAAGCTAGAGACGAGCCTTGACAAAACTCTGTACAAAACAATATGTCTTCATGTGTGTGGTATCAGACAGTCTACACAAGCATGTGTCGTCAACGCTTTTAAGTATGGCTTAGCAGGAAGTAGTTAGGCGATCAAAGGCTCTCCGCATTAGTGACTGTGTTCTCAGAAGGGAGCGTTTGTTTGCACATATTGCTGCGAACACATATTTTGTCATATCTTTTATATGCAACGCTGAGATGAATGACGCAACCAAGCACTTCTTTACGCATAAGTACAATACACAATCAAGGCCAAGCATCCATGTACAGTGACGCAACTGTCCCCTCAAAGCCGTCCGCCTCGTCCAAAAAAGCTTGCCTCGTATGTTTCGCAACGCATATCGATCAGGCATTATGGCCGAAGTTCCAGATCTTCCAGCAGTGATGGCAGAGTGTATATTTATATGTTGCTCGGCGATCGCCAGGCGCGTAAGAACAGCTCTCATTGAATGTGTGCTTGCGACGAAGTTAGCCTTTGTCGTGCGTATATCGCTAGACGTGGTGACGGTCGATTACGCCTGAGTATCATTCTCTGCACGATCCAGATAGTCGTTACGTCACGAACAAAGAGGCTTTTTTCCGTACAACGTCATACGCCATACTGAGACACAGTGATCTTGTGCGAAAATTTTAGACGGCAACGATTAAAAAGATATCAAGGACAGCTGAAATGCCTTTTTTTTTTTTATTTTGAAAACAGCAAAATCGCAAGATCGATGCTTTATACAGCGATGTTGAAATGTATGGAACAGTCTTCGCCACAAGCTGTCGTGTTTACACCGCATGCTGAAATTTTACACAAACGTGTGATCACATTTCTTACTAAGAAGAGAGAAAGCAGTCTAGGTGGTAACAACAAAGCATTGGCAATCTTGATTGATTGATTCCTCCGGCTTTACGTCAAAAAACAACATTACGATAATAAGAGACGCCCTAGTGGAGCGCTTCGGAAATTTTGACTACCTGCACTGACATCGCACAATACACGGGCCTTTCATGCCGCCTCGATCGCAATGCAGGCGCCGCCGCCGGTGTTCGATCTCGCGACCTTCGGATCAGCAGCAGAGTGCTATAACCCCTAGACCACCGTGACGAGGCCGTTTGCACAACAAACAGTTCGGCTTTCAATGCTAGGAATTATGCGTCCTTCATCGTTACGACCAAGTTACAGTATACGGTATAGTAACAAAGGCACAATACCTAAAACACAAGAACGAAAGAACTTCCGTGCAAGGACGTTTTCGAGCTTCTGTGAAACATCGTTTTCATGACGACTAGTGATGCATGCTTGCTTTTGAATTATACGTGTACAGTGTGAGCGCCCTAATGAATACGTAGTTCCTCCCACGTTAATTTAATATTGTTACAAGATAGCAGAGGGGCGTATAAGTATCCCCGTAACAATATTTAACGCAGCATTCGCATCAGTGAAACTGTTCATTAGAGCGGGAAGACTAGAAGAAGAGAAATTTACATCATTTTTGTTAAACACGCTGATGCCAATATTACTAAACGTGCCCACTTCCCAAATAAAAAACATCCACGCATATCCACGGAGTGAATGATGATGAGTGGGCGAAGCTTCGAAGGTTCATCGGTAAAAACCGGAATGTTCCGTGAATCTTGCCCAGTACATCATCAAAGACGTGACAAACACTGTGTGTCGCCATCTAGCGTTCTCCTATCACACTAGAGCACGCAGCGAGAGCCTCCGCGCCATCTATTGATCAATTCACGTACTAGCTAAGCAGCACCGCAGCGCTCGGACAGACAGACAGACAGACAGACAGACAGACAGACACAGACAGACACAGACAGACAGACAGACAGACAGACAGACAGACTCCCATGCTACGCGTTCCCATATCTCTGAATGAAGCGAGCACCGCGGCGCCATTACGCCATCTATTGAGCACTTCATAAAACTACAGGTGGCTACATACTATGTGCGGAGGAGGGAACGACCCACACCCTAAGGAGCTTCGTGCCTTAAAAAGAAATAAGTCAAGCAGCTTCATTCACTTCTGTTCTTTGCACAGCGCCGCATCTCGCGTAAGAAACCGAATACGGCTGCAGGGTACTAGTAGCGAAAATTCTTCTTAAGCGGCCTAACGACAGGCCTTTGCAAACTGGGTCCGTCCCAGAGTTTGCCTTGCGTACTTTGATGGCGCGCAAGCGGAAGCGATGAGTGCTCGCCACTATGTGCTTTGCCTTGAAATTCGCACACCTACGCACAAAAGCCCTTCTAAGCGATTAGTTGACAAAGGGCTCCTTTCTTTCTTGGATTCATTCCAGGCGCTGCACTTAAACGACATGCTCTATCCCTTATTCTTTGTCGTTGAGATTCAGTTAAAAAAAGGGGCAAATTGAGGTTGTTCGTATGGGCGATTGCTTTCTTTACAACTTTGTTGGTGTGGTTGCTGACTATACCAAAATATATATGCACGCTAAAGGCTAAAAGAGAGTGCTACGTGAGATTGAGGCATTTTTTACACTGGCATATTTAAGTACGCTCTTGGTCACACCAAACCATCAACAATCTTGGTCTCGCGAACCTTATGAGCTTTTAGCGGGCAATAGGTTAAACTTCTCACCCTTAAGCCGTATTTTACTACTGCAATAAGAAAGCGTTAGCATTATTTTGTAGAGGAATGCAAATTCTTCACTTCCAATGAACCTCCCTGAATTTTTAGCAAGTTCAAATTTCAAACGCGTTCGAACGAGTTCAAGCGTACTCGTTTTAACTGTACGTGCAAAAAAACAAAGAAAAACGGGCTTACGTAATACACACATCATTATGAATCCCCCCCCCCCCCCGCAAAAAAGAAAAAGAAAAAAGAACCTGCTTTCATTAGTGGGTACATGTCAGAACCATCGCAGCGACAAGCAGAAAATAGCTTTAAGACAAAGGTGCAGCCGACTGCCGTGCAAAGAGCTAGGCGCAACAGAAATTGTATAAGAGAAAATCGTAGCGTTACATATATATATAAACGTTGAAACAATGAAGCCTAGGAAAGCATAGGGGTAGTTATTAACTTCCTCTATGCTTTCCTAGGCTTCAATGTTTGTTGTTCCATTAACTGGTTTCTAACAAATAAAGTGAGCCCTTGACCCCCTTCACTTTCATTACCTTATATATATATATATATATATATATATATATATATATATATATATATATATATATAAGGTTCTTTGAAAAACCTTTGAAAAAGGCTGGTCTCCAGCCGAAACGTCAAAATAAATCCTAAATAATATGTTCGTCACTGACTTTCTGATAGTATATATATATATATATATATATATATATATATATATATATATATATATATATATATATATATATATATATATATATATATATTGTGGGGATCGCCGGCCGCCAGGCTACAGACTATGCAGACGACGACGATGACGAACTGCGCGCGTGTGGTGCTGGGGCGCGCGCTGGCGTTCTAGCCGGGTCCGGGCCTAGGCTGGACGCGGCTGGGCGCGACGGCCCTCAAGTGGCCAGCTGGCAGGGACTGGCTGCTGCGGGCCGAGACGCGGCAATCTCCCACAATATATATATATATATATATATATATATATATATATAACGATGCTATGGAGCGTGACAGCGAGTTGCAACAAGCTCTGCCGTGTTTAGGATATAGTGCCTAGTGAACCGCATTTCCTTTCGCTTTGCCAAGCAAAATAGTTAGCATAAACAAATCGGCTAACTTTTCAATTATTCGCTTCAGCAAGAAATTGTCAACACAAAAGTTGCACATACAATTTAGAAATTACCGACTGAAGGGTTTACCGGTTCACGTGACGTCACATGCTGAAAGAAGAACGGGCGCTTTCCGGTTGTATTTGAAACCGGATCGGCCTTCGGTAACCGTGCGCTCATCAAGGCACGCCAGTATTTTTCACCTCCTGCATTGCTTTGACTTTACTTTGCATTTATCCATTCTCATATTAACTATGGCCTAATCGCTTGGGGTAATGCATATGATTGTTATATTCATTCCATCCAGCGTATAAAAAATATCAAGCAATACGCATAATCACTTATAGCTGTTCGCGTTCAGATGCCTTCAGCCTGCTTAATCAGCACAAAATTTTATATGTAAAAAACTTATTTCAGTACAACATAGGTATAATGTTTTATAAGTTACTTAATTCCCAGCTCTCCTTTGAATATATTGAATGTAGCTCCCTCAAGAATACTAACCCCACCAGGTTTGCTTCTAATCATAATTACTTGCTGCCAACCATTCGCACTAATTACGGTAAGAAAACATCTAAATTCTGTACCATTCACTTTTGGAATAGTTAGCCTGTCAAACCTAAACTGTGCACACGTTTTCGCTTTTCAAAACATCAATAACATCTTTCCTTTTAACTGCTGATTGCTCACCTTAGTTAGTGTATAATTTTTTTTTTCACTTGTCCACATTTATTTTATTTGCGCTTGTTTTTGCTTCGTGTATACGTTTTCATTTTTTTGTGCGCTTTTTCTACTTTATTCCGTATTATTCTGTGTTGTATTTGACTTTGCGTTGCATTTGCTTTGTATATTGTATTTCGCATTTTGTTTTTTATTTTATTGTATTGCTATTATTTCATTTTGTATTTCAACTATACTGGCGTGTTGCTGTTCATTTCGCCTTATATATGATTATTATCACCACCTGCTCATCTTATGCCAATTTTTCGTAATTCACTTTTTTTGTAGTTTTTACCTGTGGGTCCCGTTTTCAGTATTTATACTCTGGGACCCTCATCTGTGTACAAGTATTATGTAATTGATGCTCATATAACCAATAAACTGAAACTGAAACTGAATTCTCTGGAGCGTGGTGTGCAATATTCTTTGGCAAGCTTTTCAGCTCACTGGGGCCACCGCGATTGACAGGCATCGTTTTCTGACTTTATTGAATAAGTGTTGCAGGGCTCGTTTAAAGACTCGTAATATTGGGAAACACTTGCGTGATATTACCTGAAGTTCCGCGCACAGTGCTAGAGAGAGAGAAAGAAATAAGGAAGGGAAGGCACGGATGTTAACCGGCCAGGAGTCCGGTTTGCTACCCTACACTGGGGGATGGGAAAAGGAGAAGAAAAGTAAAGAGAAGGAGAGAGGGGGAATGCCTACAGGACAGTCCTATGCTGGAGGAGGAGGAGGAGGGAGGAAAGACAGGGAGGTTAGCCAGTGCTGAGACCGGCTGGCTACCCTGTGCAGGGGAAGAGGGGTGAGGGGAATGCTAGAGCTCTGTGTAATACTACCTATACAGAACAGCGACGTCTCGATTGTTAGTTGGAAACGAAATCGAGCTTGTTTCAAAGAGTACGAGATGTTTAGCGACGAACATATCAACAGCGCTGAAAAAAACGAGGTCAAATTCCCTGGCTTTCCCCTTCGTAGGTGAATTTCTCGGCGTGATGACGGCATGAAATGTATTCCAGGAACAAGGCAGCGCCACATAATTTGTTTTTAAACTTCATCCAAGGGCATTTTGTCTGCAATAATAAGTTCGCCAATAGTCATTTCCGTTACCAGTGCCAAATAATCCGCATCTCTTCGTAGTATGTCGCGCTGAATAGCCGCCGATGTTTAAAGCACTTGAGTTTCTCAATGCTGTCTACAACAGAGCAGCACCAATATCGCTGGATGCACGTAGAAGGAACGGAGATCGCACGCAATTAATGATGGATTCAAACTGAATAGCTGAGGGGAGAAATTGAGACTGGTGCCCGACGTATTTGATCCGAAAAGAAAGAGTGAGAACTTCTTGGGGAACACAGAAAGCCCGCTAGTGCACCGAAGAAGTGAATATGGTAGGTCGATAGTCGAAGGAATCAAGATTAAAAGAGCTTCCTTAGTGCGTAGACCGGATCTGGCCTTTAGCTTCTGCTAATGAGTCTTCGCAAGTTGCGTAAATAAGCACGCACTGACAGTATAGTGCGACTGGCTCCTTCATTAGTGTGCCATTGCAGGAATGTATATAGGAGAGGTTAGAAGAGCAATCTACTTATCGTGTACCGGTGCACAACCTGCTTGCCAAGCGTTGTCGATAGTATCAGTAATAAAGCAGTAAACACATGCCTGACAACAGCTACTGTTGTCGCATCTTCAATATTTAGTTATGCGCTGCCAAAATGTCTTGCATCTCTTTTCTTTAAATCCATTCATGGTCTTTCATGAGTGACCAATGAAACCAAGAGCTCTTACTCTCTTAAAGAAAAGATAGTAAAAGGTTACTAATGGGAGCGCTTACTACCTTTTTGGCAGCTTTACTATATTTTTCTAACGGTTTACTGGCTTGGACATTAGTGCGAGGTCGTAAATGCAGGCTGTCGTTACTACTGAGTATAGCAAGGGTAGTAAACGTTACTACATGCGTACGTGACGGGTCAGTAAACACTACTATATCCACTCGCAGTAGTATAGTATGCTATAATTGTGATAGGCTTAATCAAATTTAGACAAACTAACTGATTTGGTTATGTTGGCAGGAAAGTCTCGTGCAACGTCGTGCCATGCGAATACGGAAAGAGTAAAGTATAAGAACATTGATTACTTATCTGATTATCTGACTGCATGTCTGATCGTTGGTACCAACGTGTGCATCCTTAAGTATCAGTTTTAGTTGGCGCTCTAAATCGTAGCCATTCATATAAGTTTCTGATAACCTTTATTATTAAGGCGAAAGCCTCATGTGTCTCATCAAGCAAAAAATTTGGCGTCCGGCGTTCTTGCGTGAATCTGAGAGACGTTGTGTCCAAGTGATTACGTAATCACATAATATATTGTGATAACCTCATCAATAAAGCACAACGTGACGCCACGCGGTAATGTCAGTGACGATGTCACGATGGACGATGCCACATATATCCGGAACAACGTGACACTTCTCAAGGTAGTTACTGCAAGCAAAGTTCCTTGATACTTTCCCAACGGAAAGTTCGCGGTCTATGCAGGAAACAAACACATGCTCTAGGAGTCCTGAGAAAGCACCTTTACCCGACGCGACTTCAGCTGTAACTTTTGCTGGCTATAGGTGTACCTAGCGACTGCAAGGTTGCAGCGACACGTAGCAGCCATCTAGGTGACAGTGTGCTTTCGCCTTTCCCCGCGTAGGCAGCTTTACATGTCGGCGATTTTATTTCTGTTCATCAACAATTCATTAAATTAAAATTTGTTATCAGCTACGTAGCCTGAGTGCGTTTTTCCCATTTGTGTTTCAGGAAAAATAAGCAGCTTAGAAAACAAGAGAACCAGAAATCGCAAATTCAGGCGCTCATTTATCTAACGTACCTGCTTCGGTGGTTGTCATGGAGATTGTATTTAAGGTAATTAACGCAACATGCAATTATTCGAACTCGCCCGCCCGCGCTTGACGCCTTGCGGAAACTTGGGCCGTATCGACAACCATACAATGACGACCCACGTCGAAGACTTTGAGCCGCAGCCATTCGCTATTTCGGTGTTGAGAAGTGTTACCTTCAAGGGTGCTCTAGTTATGTAAGTACTGGTTTAGTGTTCTATCGTTTACGTTGCTGGGTCATAAATGTGAAATAGGGAAGATAAGTGCAACACTTCACCCGACAACCAGTCGAAGAAGGCAATTACACGAGCTTCTGTTTGCGAATTGCCCAACCTTCGAGCGATGCTCATTGGCTGGACGAGCGTCCACCCGATCTACTAATGTGTATTACACCAGTCCAGTAAGTCGGTACTTAGAAGGTTAGAGACCGAAAGCGTGTCTTTTTGCCGCACCATAAACCTAGGAAGAACCGTACCGGTAGCAGTGATAAGTGACCGGCATTTAATGTGTCACGTAATGGTACAAGCCCAGTGTCGGCAATATTTCCTGGCCAGCCGTAGAGAACCTGCTAAAGGCTTCCCAGAGCAACTGCGACACAATGTACAGGAGTGCCGTCTGCAGTGTTAGTAGCATGTTTGTGACGTGTATTACGATAAGATTTTGTGTCCTCCTCGCCGAGGCACACTTAAAGGGGTCGTGAAAAGAATTTGGAGATGCCGGTTTGTAGTTTTCACTGCTTCAATACGCATTCAACATGCCGATTCCGAAATATTACGGCGAAATATTCAGTGCCCATTTAACAACGCCCGTTTTAAATCTCAGCTTTCTTGCGCTCCCGAAACGACCATGCGACACTACCGGCCGGCGTGGTACTATTTGGTGACGTTGAGTTAAGATACTTTTAAGTTCAAAGGCACAGTGAACTCGCGTTTGCTCTAAAGGAATCGATTTACTTGAAAGCTAGAAAGGAAGAAAATACTTGGAAACCGTGCGGTGCCACCATTCGGAAGAAAAGTGGCAGCACGGTTTGTTTTCCCATGGCCTCCGAGGGCGCGCCAATCTCGGAGGTATGACGGCTACTAAGATGACGTCATCTGCAGAGTTGAGGGGAACGCGCGCAGTGAAACCGAAACCGCGTTTTTTATCGCTCTAAATGAACGCACACGGTGCAACGGAACAATGCATATTGTTGATTGGAGGGTCAGGACCCCGAATACGCACTTAGTACAAAATGTTCAGAAAACGTTTCACGACCCCTTTAAGCAAACAGGCCATTTTTCTTACATGGTCTGTTTAGCCTACTCCTTCAAGTCGTACACTGCACGGCCACGGAATCGGAGATGTATAGCATCAATGCCTGCTTTGTTATATCTGTACGGACCAGGAAGTTTTAATTCTGGCTAACCTCACGGCCGTTCTCTCTATCTCTACGGAGAACGTATGAAAACAGCGAAGGTATATAAAGCGAAAGCTTGTGGAAGGCTTTTCCGCACTAAAATTCGCTTTTCTGTTACATTGTTTACTCCTTCACCAAATCATCTGAAAGAAAACTTGGATAGCAGGTTTTTGCGCCCTTCAAGTAAACGTAAGTTTGTTCATATTTTAGTTTACAAAAAAGGATTTAAAAAAAGGTAACAGAGCTTTCTGTTATACGGCGACGCCCGCTCACAGTGTATTTTGTTTACAAGCAAGTTCCATCTTGCCGATGCAAAGCAGTGTTAGAATTTTGATATACGGAAGTTGTGACGTCACTCGTTGTAAAGGGAGAATTTTCGTATGATATAATTATTCTCACCATTGCAGAGAGAAAAATATAGCACACGCTTTCACATGCTCGCCGCAGCACGTTTCCGTTTGGGCGAAAATGGTAGCGTTAAGTGGGTGCGACGTATTTCGCTTCTGCGACTTGGCGTTAACCACCACATCATGCTTCTGTCGCTCAGCCTCCACAACAAATAAGAGACGTCTTGAGAAGGAAAGATGAGTATATTGAAAAAAGAAAAGAAGACAAAACAAGAAACATCCTGCAAGGGGAATCCACTAGCATGTTACTCTGCGGTGCTTGAGCAATACGGTTATAGAGAACACAAGGCGCATGAAAGGTGAACCCAATAAGAAAAGTCAGAACGCCTGCCGTGCACGTCAGTGCATAACCTTGAATCTAAGCCACCGCTTTCTGAAAGCGATGTGAGGTCTTGAGTACCACAAAGTTAGCCGCAGAATTATCGAGCTTTCCTTCCACCACCCGCAGCTACCGGCAAGGATTTTCCCAACATCAGGAGAGGCAAAAATTTGTTTTTGTGACTGTTTGTTGAGGATGCGTAATAATTGTTTCTGAATATGGGTCTGAACAAACAGTCACGCCGAGGGCCCAATATAACCTAATCTGAATATGGTGTGCTTTCAAGAGCGGCAGCTGCATTCGTAAATGTATATATATAAATATATCATGAACTGAAGATAATTACATTAGCACATGCTTTTGTAGATTCACGTACATGGCACAGCTCACAGCCTTGGGACTCTGTGCTTAACATTAACTGCGTCTAACGACGCCTGAACGTCGCCTGTACGCTGCTGCCAACCTAAGCATTTTTCAAAAACTAGAGCTACTCCGCCGAGCGCATTATGGAAAGCTAAATTCAACGCCACTGTATTCCCGGAGGTCATCTGCAGTGAGTTTCTTAGCAGGCATATTGCTTTGCTGTCACTTTTTATTATTACAGTTACGAGAAGGCAGTCGGCGTTTTCATTTCCAAATGTGGTCCTAAGCAGTGTGGCTTCGAGTCCTGGAAAGTTGTACTAGTTTCTGGATTGGTAAATCTGTTCTTAATCTAGCGCAGAGAAAGCGGAATCTAATAAAAGCGTAGTCACATATGTGCGATAATGGAGATAACGCTACAGCAATGGTCTAGATTTTCTTTGACTTCCTTTGAGACATTCGTCCTGCCGCGTTCTCCATCTGAAATATTTGGTTCGGAGCCTTACTTAGAACAAACAACGTCTCCTACACGTCTACTGCGTCTACTACACAAGAGTTGGTTTATATACTTTTACAAGATGTATTGGGGAGTACCCTTCTTTTGGTTCTTTAATGAAAGCATAAGTTACAATTAGTGATAAAAAATATCAGGTCATGTGAAGAAAAGTGATCTCTCATTGCAAAAAAAGCTTGATGATCAGCACCGTAACAGCGCGTACAACGTTTGGGAAGAACAGAAAAATACACAACGGGGCGTCAATAATGGCGGCAGATCTTACTAGGGGCGTCTGACAACTTCATATGTTTCAATTTTTTTTATTCACACATGCGCCGCCATTAAACAAATCATCCTGACGTCGTTAAAGTTTCCCCGAGGCATTAGAAACCCAGATTGGGGACCGAACTCCATCTCCAAGCAAGCATTGCCTAGAGCAGCACAGTAAAAGCACTTAACAAAAATGCTGCAATTTATCTCTTCAGGCAAAATGATTGCGGCAAGTACGGATGGCGCAATAATTGAGACACGAAGCCGACAAAAAGCAGAGCCGTGTTACAGTGCAGCCATACAAACACATCATAGTTAAGAATGATGAACATGGAAAACAGATGGATAGAATAATTTCGGCGCACATGTCTTTTTATATCGTACGTCACACGAACAGTTGCAGATTGCCAGCAAGCAAACAGGGCCATTAGTTTGGCCTAAACTGTTCAGAGTTATTTTTCGCTTTACGAAGGAACTTTCAAATTATGTGGGGCGCGGCGAACGAAATGCGGTTTAAGGTTTGTACGAGGATTCGCATTGAGTAATTCAGGTACTTCAAACCAAACTACCTGCCTCGTTTGAGGCAACGGCGCGATCGGAGATCCTTGTTCGGAACACAATGCGTTCGCTCGCTGAAACGTCATGAAGCGGGGGCGTGGCTCTCGCGCTCGACGCTGATTTGGTGCAACTGAGCACGGCGCCGGCTCCCAGGATTGGTCACTGTCCTTTGTTTGAGAGGGTACTGCTTTATGACGGGTTGAGCCATGAACTACGCCAGAAGGTGAGGGCGAGAGGAACCAATCGGCAAGCATTGAACATCCATGGACGAGCATGTTTTCTTGTATTCTTTTGCACAGTATACTACAAAGCGAAAATTTTCGTCTTCAAATGTATGACTGTTTTATGAAAACGAAGAGTTGTTCCTTCGTGATCTTAAAAGCGTGACGTGCAGAGAAAACATGGTCATAGAAAAAGAAACATGGCCACGCCCCGCTGCCTATGAGGTAAGCATGACCACAGCCAATAGCATGCAGCGAAAAGGGAACAAAACCGCCCACGTTCACAAATAACGATCATCGATTTCGCCCTTGGAGACGTCAACGAGAACATGCGCCTTGGGAAATGGACATCCAAGCTAAAGTGAACCACGCTTAGTTACTTTATTTTATAACAAATCAAACATAGATTTATTACAGCCCTCGAGTGATGGTAACCATACTCTGGCGGAATATATCTTAATGCTTGTGCAAAAAAAAGATGTAGTTCGAAAACTGTGGTGACTACTTTTTAAAAAGAGTTGCGTAGTTGGGAACATAGGATTCATTTCTTCTTTACCATCTAATGGAAAAACATTTCCATTTTTGGGGCCCTGTGGTCAATATTCCATTTTCGATTATTTTTGAATGTGCCTGTCCTTTTCTAGTGCAAGTAATTTATTTTGTGATTGCACTGGTTGTCCAATAATGAAATTATTTCGCCTAGGTACGCGGTTCAATGAAACCCGAGCCGCCAACGTGCGTATGCCCTGGTGCCCTATATTTTGCCTTCGCTTTCTGGTATTTCACACAGTGATTTTGCTCATTCACGCACTAGACACATCATTACTGATCCGAATAGCCGCCATTGTAAGAGAAGAGAAGAAGACAAGAATAGCCGCCATTTCAGTGGGGGCGAAGTGGTGAGGCCCATGTACTGCGCGATGTCAGTGCACGCTAAAGGACCTCAGGTAGTCTAAATTTCCGCAGCCCTCCACTACATCATCTCCCATTATCACATCGTGGTTCTGGGACGTAAAACCCCAGAATCAGTCTCTCTCTCTCTCTGTCTGATATCGGCTTTGAAAAACATACAGTGATTAGAATGAGATGCTATGATTCCGCAGCAGCTGCATAAGTGTAAACGTGAAGACCGAGAACTCGTGGGCGGCAAAACAAAATTTTTAAATTGTGTTCACAGTGGTCTATGTATAAGAATGAGATTTAACAGCAGCTAGAGCTTAACTTTTGTTGAACGTTTCATCCTAAAAGAATTCATCAAAGAGCCTTTGTTCAAGTTAAGCAAGTTAAGTTCAAGTAAGATAGTTTCAAAAGTACCAATATATCATTCAAACAAGTACTAATCCTTATCTTAAGTGTTATTCAAAGAGATCTAGGACCATGACCATTGCACTAAAATACGCAAACACGTTCAGCGGGCACGGTAAAAACTACACGTTAGAGAAGCAAATAAGATCATGAGGGCATTTGCCTTCGCAAAATCAACAGAAGAAAAGCTGCTAAATGAGTGTTGCTATCGTTAAGGAAATGTTTGTGCCCTAGGACAAGACAAGAATGTGAAAACTTCGCGTAGAGCGACGCGATTCATATTTGTGAACAAAAAATATAACAAGGATGCTAAACCATCTCAAAATTAATGTCTGCATTGCTGTCATTTGCAGGTGTTTGTTGCACATTTCTCGAATTTCCGTAATGATGCTACATTTGCTTCTACGAATATGTCTGCTGTGACTGAAATGCGGCGATGAAGGAAACAGTGAAAAGTGACCAGTATGCGCTACGCGAACATGTTGGTAAACTCTCCTGTTCCTTGTGGACAATGTGGTAAAATAAACATCTGTAATGTTTAAACTGTCCTTCTAAACGAACTGTTATATTTCAATGTACTGACGGAGGATGTGCACGTCGCCGTCCATTTTCGGTGACTCTTCCCAACTTTCTGACGATAGCTAGCACGTAAGAGAAGAGAAGAAGCCGGCGCAAAAGGATGGACTGCGGACCTGGAGGACGCATCGTTAAGCCGGGTCGCGGCGCTCAGAGTTTTGGTGGAGAGGAAAATGCTAGAGACCCGTGCGCTGCGCGGTGTCAGTACACTTTAAAGAACCCCAGGTGGCCAAAGTTTACCGGACGCTTCACTACCGGTTTCCACTGTTTTCCAAATCCTTCATTCCGTTTCCCCCATTCCCACAGATACTGAGCAGTACTCCTGAAAGGGCTGCAGAAAGTAGCGCCCATCCCTTAGCCACACTAGAATTGTTATTCGAAAAATTTTCCTGTCAAGCCATTCGTGAGGCGTTAAGCTTCTACGCAGGCATCGCCTGAAAAAACGTTTAGGGCCCTTTAACTAATCATACTACAAACGCTTGGTGGCTAATGAACATTGCGCAAAAAGTCATATGTGGCTAATCTCAGCGTTATGCACAATACATCTATGCTTTGAGTATGTGGGAAACGAATGACATTTTGTTTGCATTAATATCATACTCTGATATCAAATTGTCCGGCGTACTGTTGGATGAAATGTACTTGTACACCCAAGTAACGCTATTAGAAAGTAAGCTTTTTTTTTTTTTTTTTTGATGGCATACCCATTTATAATACCTCTTTCTACAGCAGCCTAAAACAGTGTAAAAGAATCAAAATGTGAAGCTTTTAGCCGTTGGCGCAAACTATGCCCTACAGCCACCTCACTCAGTTTTCGCGTCAGCGTTACATCAGTAACGCTGACGCGAAAACAAAGCTTCTGGAGCTTTTAGACAAAAGCCCGATTACGAAGTGTGTGCCCCGTTCGTCAACTATCACACGAAATTCCGTCTCGAAATTCTCTTGTTTCTGTTAGTATCCGGCGATAATAGGTGAAATGTTTCGACTATAATGTCCCCGAGGAGCGCCAGGCTGGCCTCGCCCGCTCTTGCAAGAGTGCGTACGACTACAATTACGATGACGCTGCACAGAGCGACAAAGCAGCCAATTACGACCCGTCTGGCTGACTGCAACCTTTGTACGGCCGAAAGTGTGCAACCTACAGAGACAATGGAAGATCGTCGGCTCGTCTTTCATCGAATCGTCGCTTCGATGAGTTACTTTTATCGAAGATCAAAAAGGCGAAATGCGACCTTTGTGCTGACAACGTTGAGGACTCAGTCATCCTACATTTCAGTGGTGTTGAAAGTCCCAGCACCTTCGAAATATAAAGAAAAGGAATCCAATATGGCAAAAAAAATCAAAACGCACAATATGTGTCCGTATGACGTAAATTCATGTATACACGTGTCATTTGATTCGTCCTTTAAAGAAAAGTGATCGCGGAATACACATTGCTATCACGAACGTCTTACTTTCAAAGTGCAGTTGAGGAGTGGAGTGTCACATACTGATAAACGGATAAAATATTTCGTAAATTTGTAGAAGGTCACGTGACCACACTCTAACTCCAGTTCGTATGTTTGCCGCTTGAGTTACCAAACGTCAGTTTTCGCGACTTTGCATGAAGAAATAAAAACATAGACCCGTGCTTATTGAGGAAAAGTGGCGTCGTTTGAGCCAATGCAACACACAATCTTTCCGCCAGTGGGGTCATCTCAGTTCAAGTTTTGGGTGGTTGTCTGTCCCTTTAACGCGTTAATCAGCAATAGACAGTGTGAAAGCAATGTTACCAGCGCGTTCTTCATCGTCAAGGTATGAAACTCTCAAAATTTATGCGAAATTATATGTTATGCAGCCTTGCTCTACAGACTATAGTTTATTTGTGGTACATGCTGGTAGCCACTTCTTAGATCTCTTAGACTATGAAAGAACAACGATAAGAACAGTCGTAAGAAACGTAAAGAACAATCGTAAGAACAACCTATTGTCTCCGTCGAAGTGTTGATCAGAGAGCATGAGGGGTAGCCATGCGGAGAGAGACGAAGGGATGTCTAGACGGGTGCCAACAACTGGTTGAGCCATCCACATAACGTTTCTTACGCCTCTCTACACATACCGTACTACGTCGAAGTTCATTGCATTCAGTGGTAAGTTCACACCAGCTTGCGGCATAAGAAAGCGCATGGCAGTGAAAAGTTGTCCGAGTGCCACTTTCATTCAGAAGGGTTCAGGTGTTGCTGTGCGGAAAGCGCACTTATCTTTTCGCATGCAGTTCCTTGCAGTAGTAATTTGCTTTAAGATTCTTTAATTTGTGATTACAAGACATTCTTTGATTGATTTTGATTGATTTTGTGGGGTTTAACGTCCCAAAATCAGCTCTGACTATGAGAGATGCCGTAGTGGAGGGCTCCGGAAATTTCGACCACCTGGGGTTCTTTAACGTGCACTGACATCGCACAGCGCACAGGCCTAAACATTTCGCCCCCATCGGAATGAAGCCGCCGCGGCCGGGATTCGATCCGGCGACCCTCGGATCTGCAGCTGAGTGCCATAGCCACTAGACCACCGTGGCGGGGCTACAAGACATTCTTCTCCTACACATCTGTGATTAATGTATCATAATTAGATGATAGTACAGTTCGCGGTATTTTTCGGGTATACTTTGACGATATAGTGTTCCTAAAAGTAATATTCAATTTCACCTCAGTTTTTCCTTTTCTGTCAAATTTGTACTATGGATATGGTGGCCGCATATACTATGGATACAGTCTAAACCTCGAAGAAGCATGAAATTATTCCTATGTTCAGCAGTAAAGCGCTGCACTTGCTAAAGCACCACTGCAGAGTAAAATGTACCATCGACCAATGGGGTGCGCATGCGTATTATTGAAAAAGAAACGGCGGAGTGACATATACCTGTTTGCAACTGCAAGCAGATACACGGGGTCGGCCTTTTGCTCTTTGCCTATAAATAAGCAAAAAAGAAAAAAAAATAGTGCACTTTCTGCAAGTATGTATTTAGAATTCCCGCATTCATCAGAGCCTTCTTTCACGATGTCTTGATGACAATTGCCGAAATACATGTAGCAGGAAAGGACCACCGGCAACGTAATATCGCGGAAGCGAATCAAAACCGCTGTGTGCTATCTCCACGGTCACAAAACTGCTCGCTATTCACACTTTAGCCTACGGAGATTTTGTGCGATTCGTAGCCGTTCGGAACGACATGCGTACGAAGTATGCATATATTGTAAAATAACGACCATGATTCACGCCAATACACCAGAAACTCGAATAAAATCTTCTAGAGTTTTATGATCCACTTTGTTTTATAGATGCGGGATTGGAAATTACCCTTTCAAGAATTTTTTTTTTCCAAGACTCCACGTTGTGCTCGTATGTCATCGAGAAGAATGACACTCTTTGGTCATATCGGTCAATGCGACGGAATTTTCTTGTTCACGAACTATTGGCGACGTCATAGGAGCCCCGTATTGACCCAATTTCTAGAACTGTCATGCAGAAAACACCAGAGACTTTCACCCCGCCGACACTCGAAACTACCCTAGCAATATGAAAGTCGCCATTATGTCTGATTCCTGACAGAGCCAATTATACCACCCTTGGAGATCTTCGTCCTGTGGATGGGGCGACAAAAGCACAAGTAGCCAGTTGGACAATTCGTAGCGTTCCGCAGTTCTATCCTGGCAATGGAAAAGCGCAATGTTGCCACTGCGGTAATAAGATCTATTAGACTTCATAGCATACCACCTTAGTTCAATCGCTGGTATTACTTGAAAATATATACAACGCTCGACTTGGCAGAGGTGTCATTGGTATAGTTTTCAAGGTATGCATGTGCTAGCGAACTTTAGCCAAAGTTTACAAATATGCCGAAGCATGGTCGGAGGGCACAACTTAATATACGTTGTCAAATATTGTACAGGGAGAGTTGCCAGCTTTTCCCATTGTACCTAATTACATAATCAGCAAGCATTAGTAGGCGGCTTCGCGTGTGTCAACGTTACCGACAAACATCCATTTATAACGCAGCGATCCTCCGGTACCCGTGTTATCCAGGCGTCTATTATTTTCGTAATGTTACATAACGTTTTGTGTATACCATGGCAAGGTCGATAAGTATAAAGAAATTACATTCCATTACTGCTTGCATGACGTGATTGCAGTTTTCTCGTACGTGTCTTTTCTATATGGCCATTGGATTCAGTTTTGCGGGCTGCCGCGTAAACTGTGAGGTAGCAACTAGAGAGGCGTTCAGTGCGTTGCTTAAGCCTAGTTACGTGCTTCCTTTTTCACAGCTTATGACAGCGATAAGAAGTACAAACTAAAAGAGCTCTTCAGGCATTGCGGCACTTGGGAGATCATTTCAATAGTAGTGCGCAAACGCACGTGCTGCGGGCTTTCATTCGTATATCCTGGACTTCCTTTAATAGCTCGAAAAATTATTGCGTTATAAGCAGGAAGTTATATTTCGCTTAAGTAAACGTTTGCTAAGGCGCTGTGCAATTTGAATAGTGGAGTACCTTAACTGCTATACCTGCGAATTTAGTTAATAGCTCCACGACGCAGACTGCATGGTTACGTCTTATCGCACTTCTTTTTTACCCCTACCCCCTTGTGTTTTTCCAGCTTCTCGTTTTAGATGAGGGCCTTCGGAAATGCTTCAAGATATCCTAAAATTATTATGGAAGTAGGCAGAATGGAAAGTATATGCTACTTTCACCTCCTCACCCTAAACTCACTTAGCCGCAGTCTTCCGCCTTCAGGATGCTCCAAACGGGGTCTTTCCCTTCTAGAGGCAAGTTTAGTAACTTCTCGCCCAACACTGAACCGCATTGTCCGAACTGCGGAGAGGCTTACTGCTCACTAGCTCACATGCTCTGGCAGTGTCCTGCGTTACGTGACACAGAGTTCAGCAAAGAAGAGGACTGGGAGGAAGCCCTCAGAAGCGGCGACCTTTCGGTTCAACTTCGGGCTGTCCAGAGAGCCCGCGAGAGGGCGGAGAGCCACGGTCTTCCTGTCCCTGCGTGGGAGCGGCCCGCAACTCTCACAGGATCCCCCTAGATGGGGACGTGCAACTGCAGTTTCTCAGGACCAAAATAAATTTTTGTGCCTGCGTGCCTGTCTAACCAATAACTAACAACATGCAGTCATTGATGTCCCCCAGAGTGCATCGGTGAATTCCAAAGCATTGATGAAAGCTACCTTGGCCCCTTATATGCATAAAAGATTCTTTACTTTTCTTACATAAGCAGCTCTCAGTTGACGTCACTTCTACAACACCGCTGTCTTATTCGGCGTTTTCACTGCGTTCTCCGAAAGTAAATCAATCAAATACGAGAGGGGCGTCTTGCCGGCTGTACCTACAGCATGGTTGCCTGTCTCAATGTGTGGCTCCTGCATCATTTGTCGGGGTCACACGTTCAACTCACAGGTTGTGGCTTCTTCACTGGATCATGCGTCGATGTTTTCAGCGCTTTTAACACACAAACACTTTGCAGAAGTGTTCCAAAACGCTCAATGTGTTCTTCGCGTTCGCAGGAGCGGCGTTGACTCGGAGGGAACAGAGCAAGAATGTAGGAATGCGGCCATTACTGGCAGCACCGCCGTAGATTTATGTTGTGTGCACTTCTTGTCATATGAGAAGTAGTGAGGAGTTAAGTATTTACTGCACTGTTCTCTTAAGTCTCGATGCGGCGCTAACCTTTGAGACGTTAGGCAACCACTCCGAGTGGTAACGTGATGGGTTCGACTCCGACTAAGTTAGGCGTCCGAATCCGAACACCCTTCGGATACTATGTTACAAACCGTCCTCATCTAGCTTGCTTTACAGCGAAGCTACACCAAGTTTTTAGCAACTTTGAGGGGACCCTTTTTCTATCTTGGGAGGGTCGCGGGTCCGAGTCCAAATAGTTATGAGTTTTAGGATGTTCCTGCACGCCAAACTCCGTCATCATAGCTCTGCTTACAGTGCAGCTATAGCAATGTTATGTGTCATCTTATCATGTAACTCGCACTTTTATTATTTGTCATCGGCTACTATTGGGGACAATTTAATTTTCTTCTTGCTCGCATTGATCCGCTCTATTATATACTGCCTTCAAGTGTAACGATTCCAGCCTTTTTATAAGGCTTTGAAGTTTTCTGGTTTTCGTCCCGGCTTCCCGAAAGGCAGGCCACCGCACTATGCGCTTATGGCTTCATCATCATCATCATCATCATCATCATCATCATCATCAGCCTGTTTAGGTCCACTGCAGGACGAAGGCCTCTCCCAACGATTTCCAATCCACCCTATCCTGAGCAAGTTGGTTCCACTTTATGCCCGCAAACTTTTTAATTTCATCGCTCCATCTAACCTTTTGCCTGCCTCTGTTGCGTTTTCCCTCTCTTGGTATCCATTCCGTTGCTCTTATTGTCCATCTGTTATCTTTCCTCCTCATGACATGTCCTGCCCAGGTCCACTTCTTTCTTTTAATTGATATAATAATATCGGCTAATCCTGTCTGTTCTCTGATCCATTCCGCTCGTTTTTTATCTCTTAGCGTTACCCCCAACATTTTTCTTTCCATTGCACGTTGCGTGCTCCTTAGTTTCATCCCTAGTTTTTTCGTTATCCTCCACGTTTCTGCACCGTACGTTAGTACTGGGAGAATGCAGTGATTGCATACATTTCGCTTTAGTGAGAGCGGTAAGTTTCCAGTCATGATTTCGTAATGTCTTCCGAATGCGCTCCAGCCCAACCTTATTCTACGGAGAATTTCTTTTTCATGGTTAGGAGTTCCTGTTATTAACTGTCCCAGGTATACGTATTCGTTTACACATTGTAAGGGTTCATTGTTGATTTTAAGTTCCTGTTCCTTAGCTAGGCTATGGAGCATAACTTTGGTCTTTTGCCTATTCATTCTTAATCCAATTTAAATACTTTCCCCGTTTAGGTCATCAATCATGTTTTGTAGTTTGTCTCCATCATTGCTAAAGAGCACAATGTCGTCTGCGAATCTTAAATTGCTGAGATATTCTCCGTCTATTCGAATTCCCTTGTCTTCCCAGTCCAGACGTTTAAAGATTTAAGGCGCTTATGGCTTATGCCATGAAATTCATCACGCGTCGCTGCCACTGAGTTCTTCTTCCTGATCCTTTTCCTCTTTGAAAATATTCATTCGCGGTAAATGATTACCTCTCTGATGTGATTAAGCGTAATTAGCCAATTCAGTCAGAAATATCGTTCATTCTTATTACTACGCGCAGGTAAATATCTAAGCGAGGTCGCTTAGATATATAACTTGCAATTTTTAACACCTTTATCGCAAGGACAAGCCTATGTTACATGGAAGACTGCAGAGATCCGTCGGGCTACTATCAGTAATAAAAAAAAGATCGTATAGCCCGACAAAAATGCGCAAAATAATTGCATTTATCGTTGCGTTTCTACCAGGGTGCGTATTTCGCGTATTTCGCAGGGTAACCACATTTATGAGAAATTATATCCACACACAGTACTTCAAGACATCTTATTTTCTTTCTGACACGAGGGTGCAGGTATTGTTAGTTGACGTGAATGTAAAACGTGGACTAAGTCAGTACCAATGTACATAAAAATAAAGTTGCTCAGACTCAGGAAACAGCAAGAAGTAAAAGCTTCGCACGAAGACAGTGCGTGGGGTGTTGATAGGTAGCCTAAGGCTATATTGTCACGTGATGCAAGAGCAAAGTAAAAGTGAACTTTAGAAACGTAAACGTCATGCGAAAGATTTTTATTGCTTTGCTTCTACCACGGGCTGAACAACTTTTTCATAACCTACCGTAGCTCACATCTTAAACCAACATAACGTGGCAAGACGACTCTGGTATATGTGTTGTGCTCACACCGAGCGCCCTGCGGTGACCATAGCTGAACACTGCAGTAATTTTTAACTATCTCGCAGAAGAAAAAAAAGCGTCCTTATTCCACGTTTTCGTTAAACGGCTTCCTTACCTCTGCAGGATGGTCGGAAAGTTTCTAGTCCTCTACGCCACTAGTTGAGTGCATTGAAAGTGACGCACGGTTACTGGTAAGGTGCACCACCTTTCTTTAACGCGTTCATCAGCAATAGACAGTGTGAAAGCAATGTTACCAGCGCGTTCTTCATCGTGAAGGTATGAAACTCTCAAAATTTATGCGATATTATATGTTATGCAGCCTTGCTCTACAGACTATAGTTTATTTGTGGTACATGCTGGTAGCCACATCTTAGATCTCTTAGACTATGAAAGAACAACCGTAAGAACAATCGTAAGGAACGTAAAGAACAATCGTAAGAACAACCTATTGTCTCTGTCGAAGCGTTTATTAGAGAGCATGAGGGGCAGCCAGGCGGAGAGAGACGAAGGGATGTCTAGACGGGCGCCAACAACTGGTTGAGCCATCCAAATAACGTTTCTTACGCCTCTCTACACATACCGTATAACCTGGTAGCATATGCGGGGTCCTGGTATGGTTAGGGTGCATATAGTGGTAGAAATGGGCACGTTTACTTAATCTAATATGAAAAATAAACGAACCGGCCTTGCTTTGCCTTTCGCTTGAAGACGGACATCAAGAGGACGAAAGCAGGCCATTTGTTTACAACGACACTAAATTTTTATTTGCAAAGCATGTACTTTTGCTAAGGCCGTATAAATATGAAACTGCGACGACTTCCATGCGTCTGCTGTTCTTGTATATCTCTATTCGTCTCGTTCAAAGTATGGTATTGCCGAAAGCCGTATCAGTGAGATATGCAAACATGGCCTATCGTATATTCGCTGTACAAAACAAATGAATATGAAAATGACTGAGCCGCAAAAATGAAAACACTGTGGAGCCCCAAAACAGACAGAAATAGGTCAGCACGCACGTCTCTCATATGTTAGAATAGTATTCAGCTGAGGCTTCATAGATATGACGCGTTTTAGGTTGTTATCCTATAGCCGGTACAAATGGAGGCAGAAAAGGTTCTTCTGTGACACCACTGATGACTTCGTCGACGTACCTTTATTCCATGCTTCTAGTTCTGCAATTCAAACCCGACTGACTATGTAGAATACTATTCTCGCATTTGAGGAGACTACAATCATTGCTTGCCGCAGATATTTTATTGCAGGTAACGTTGCAGTGAAACAGTGAAATATCTAAAGCGCACAAAGCCAGTACAATGGAAAAAGAATGTTTTCGAAAAAGAAATAAAATAAGGCCACATGGAACAGCAGTGTAGTATGCTTTCCTCGCTAGAGATATAAAAAGGTGGAATTGGAAAACTTTCTCGTTCGACTGCGGGCAAAACAGAGTTAACTAGAATGAGAAAAAAAAAATGCCGTACCACGCTTCATTATTCTTTGAACGCTGGCGAAATGTCTAGTCACGGAGAACGCCTTCACATCACTGCACCGCCCTCTTGCTGGGTAGCTTCCGCTGACCATTTCGAAGTGAAGCGAACAGGAATGCATGTGACACGCATGAATGACGCGACGAAACCTGTTAGCAAGAACACTGTATGCGGCGCATGGGCGGCACCACTGAGTGCGACGCACCGACTTTCATGTATTATTCAGCGAGCACTGCACGTAGGGACAGCTGTATTAGCCGAAGGATGCAGTGCACACGGCTGCAGTTTCTTCAACGAATGGACTGTGAGCCCGAGGCGAGCTTGTCTCAAGGTAGACGCAGACGACTGAGATCCGCGAGAAGTGGCTGTTCGCGAGCTGCAAAAAAGTATTTGTGCCCCAAGCATGTTTTCAAGTGCACGATATGCATTGCTTTAAGACAGTCCGTTCCCATATGCTCCTTTTTGCTTCGTGCGTTGGTGGATAGGACTGTAAAATACCACCGGACCCTTGTCAACAGTAGGTTTCTCTTTCACTGAGCGCCTCGTATTTTCTTCATTTTGTTATTTGTTATAAAACTAGAAGAACGAGGCGACATTGTTGCAAGGAAAGTGAATGCGCTCGCGCACCCACTAAAATATTTGCTGCAGCTGCCACCGCGAGCACGAACAGCGTCTGGGAAGCCTTCCCAGACAACAATAACAAACGAAATAAAGAAATGTTCCATATTTGTCAGCTATGGCGTGATCCTTGATGATGGAAAGAAGCGCAAAGCAAAACAAACTCGTACAAACTCGCGCGAATTTTCGCTCTTTTAAGCGTGATCCTTGGCCAAACATTAGCTTACAGTGAAGCTATATCTATGTTGTGGATAACACATGCGCAGAACCACCCTGACGCGCGATCTGATCACTAACTGTCGTCTTAGAAAACCAACTGGAAAAATATTTGTGTCACGGCGTGGCGTGTACCGTAGGCACCGAGTGGCTGCTGTAGCTGAAATGAATCGTATTACTGTCTATTTGCATTAATATAATGCCCGAACTTAGTAATGATCACAGGGACGAAGTGTACAGCGTGCACAGAAACTGATTAACTGGCTAGGAGGGCCTTGATAGTTAAATGTGTAGTGCGGTGCAAGAACGAGGGGGCTTTGGAACGCCGGTCACGGAGTGTTCTGTCTCTCTCACGCTGAGTGCTACTCTACCGCGCGTTGCAGATTGTGCTTACCGGCAGAGTGTCTCGGCAGTAAAAATTAAATGCTGCACAAGACGTTTGATATCTATCTATTACGCGCTACCTACACAATCATTATTCAGCAACCGCCTTCTAAAAAGAATATTTCATGCTTTTCGTTAGTATACTTGCTCACATGCCCGCGATTTTAAACGTAGTATAAGCATCGTACCACCACTCTGTAATAAATAATGCTCGCTTGATCAAATTTATTAAAGTATCTAGTCAAAAATGCTTCTTCAGTTCCTCTGGCCCAAAGCATGCATTGTTGTGAACGACAGGCGCTTTATTTTTCTAAGCCCCGTACTCAATATCAGCCACCCAACATCAGCGTAGCTTTTGTCGCTAGTATATCAACTATGACAAAACAGGATACACCTTGCATGTGTATGCTCTTTCCTTCTTTTATTTAATACGCATTTTTCTCTCAGTATGATATACGACTTGCATATTGCGACGTCGGAGATAGCCACTCTTGCAAACTTCCATCTTTCAGCATGCGATGGTGGGGCTTAAAAAATGGAAAGATTCATGGTGATTCCGGAAGAAATAACAAGGCAGTCGTTGTCCTCTTGAGGCACCTGTATCATCTGGACGCTAACTCGCGCATGATAGATGCCGCGCCATCTAGGATGCGGTACAAAGTTTCTGTTGGGACACTCGCTGAGATCCTGACAGTGATTTATCACTAAAATCTACCTGCCGGTATCTTAATATGGCGCCGCGCAACTCCCACAGGAATGAAAGCGAAACGTTAGAAGCTAGTAACGACATATTTAGGTTTGCCTTGAAGAAATGTTGTGTTGTCGAAGTGTCGGAAGCAGACACGTCCTAAAAAACTTTTGAGCGTGTTGCGAGAGCGCTCCACACCATGCGCGGTCAACTTATCGAACGGTCCCTCGTTTTACCAAGCTTCAACTTGGGCATCAATTCCTCCGTGTCAAGCGCAACAATAATAGATAATCATACTGGGTTGTGCATACAAACAAGACCTCAATCTTGTCTATTTGTTCTCTCCGTCGAGACCCCGTTCGTCCTGTGGTGCTCGTTCCTAGCGAGTCATCTCCGTCCGACGTAGGATCTACGGGATTCTTCGTCCACTGAGGCTCTGGTTCAGATCCGTCACCACAAGTGCAGAAATGAGTACGTTATGGTGTCGGGTGCGGCGTAGCAGCCACAGGAGTAGTGCAAGTGCAAGAAGATTCCATCAGCGAGAGCCAGCACCATCGAAAAAACCAGAAGGCAGTTCCAGCCAGTGTTAAATCTGCTGAAACACAAAAGCTTTAACTCTCCTGTGTTTCTCTTGTGATTTTCTGTAACTTTCTGTGATTTTGTTACCACCCTAAGGGCACCATCACAACATTTTTTTCTTTCTTTGCCTTCGTATAAGCACTATCATGAGGCAGATGGCTGCGCGCAAGGCTGGGTCGATTGCGGCACGGGGTATAGGGGTCGAGGGCATGGCAACACTTCACCATGCCCTCACGCACTTCTGTCTTTCTTTCTCTCTCTCTTTCTTTCTCTCTCTCTCTTTCTCTCTCTCTCTTTCTCTCTCTCTCTCTTCTCTCTCTCCCCTTTCTCTCTCTCTCCCTTTCTCTCTCTCTCCCTTTCTCTCTCTCCCTTTCTCTCTTCATCTCCCTTTCTTCTCTCCCTTCCTTTCTTTCCTTTCTCTTCTACTTCCTTCCTCCTTTCTTTGTTTCTTTTCTTTCTTTCTTTCTTCCTTTCTCTTCCTTTTCTTCTTCCTTCCTTTCTTCCTTGCTTCCTTATTCCTTTCTCCTTCATTAATTCCTTCCTTTCTCCTTTCTTTCTTTCTTTCTTCTTTCTCTTTCTTTCTCTCTCTCTCTCTCTCTCTCTTGTGTTGCTTCGCATGTGAACGCTATGCACGTAGAGTGGTCTGACGGCAAGGTGGGTCGAGGCAGCAGGTGTAGTCGATCGAGGGGAAACGGAATTCTGCGCAGGAGATGACGAACATTACAACGATGGTGGCGGACATTGCGAGGCCCTTAAAACAATTCGTGTCAAAAACCTGCTCGACAAGTTGAGGCTGGAGGGGAGCACCAAAACACTTTCGGGACTACTTTCCTCAACCTTCCAGAGCAGGCAGGGACGGGCCCTAGCTGCTGTTATTGCCAACGTACTTTTAACTAAAACATCATTTATTCAATTCACTGGGCGATTTTCGTTCGACTAAAAGTTTCGACTAAAACTGCTTAGTTGTACACTTTCCCTGTTCGCGAGCCGGCTGCAATTCAGTGCCCTTCTACTATGTGATCAAAGGTGACCAGAACAGCTGCAGTGGTGAAATATATATCATCTTACCACTATGAAGTTCTTTATGGACGCGCTTCTGATCAGAAGCTAGCTATTTCTAGCTCAATCGAACCCATCGTACTTCTGCTTCAATTATGGTGCCTGTGGTGTTGCCGTGACAGTAAACAAAAAGAAGAGAAAGCGAGAACGGAGGAGGAACACGCACACCAAGTTTCACTTGCCCCCATTTTGCCCATAAGAGAAGAACTCAGTTTCTTTTTATTGTGTAAGATTTAGAATATGATTCCTTCGAGCTGCGAGATTTCTTGCAGTATTATGACCGGCGCACTCGCATCCGTGCATACACAAGGGCGCGCGCAGACAACCATGCACGCATTCGCAAATGCAGATTTTACGTGCACTGCATTCTAACGCGACACGATAGCTGCTGACATTCGCGACGAAGTGCGAATGTCAACGCAAGCATTTTATTTTTCCATACTAACATTTTATGCGCAGACAGCAGCAGGCTTGTACTTTCTGAATTGCTCTTGCCAGGCTTAAGGGTCACCTTACGGCAGCGCTAGTCGGCGTACTTTTAGGTGCATCTCCGTGGAACTCGAACCAGGCTAACCGTCGGAGAGTGCCAGCAGGGAAGACGAGACGACGTAAAGCACAAACAAGACGAGTTTAATACATCGCTGCGGGTGAGCGGGGCGCTCTGAAGAACAGCAAAAATATGCGCGTACAGTAGCACGTCAGAACGGAGAGAGGGGGGCGGACGACGGCAACGCAACCCCCTTTCCTTTTATACCCCGTTTTAGAAGAACAAGAGCGCAAAAAGGACGTTTACACACAGAGAAAGAAGTGCACACCACAAGCGCTCATATTCAACTGTTTAATTACACATGGAAACAAACAGGTATACACAAAAATGATACACATCGCGCATGACACTAAAAGGCGATAAAGCTAAAAAGATGCAGTACCAGCTAGCCCATTTATCCATTCTACTACTTTTATACCCCTTTCGTGAAACGTTCCCATGGTCCTTCGCGATGGAGAAGTCAGCCAGGACAAGAGGGAGTGCCGGAGTTCACCACTCAGCCAGACATCCTTCGGCTTCTTCGGCGGCGGAGAGAGATGAGGTGAGCGTCTCACGAAGATGCGAAAGGCTCCCGCTTACCGCGGATGCACCGCGCACACGCACAACCTTTATGTGTGATGAGCAAGTCTGCACACGCTGACTTTGTGGCTGGGCTCGCCGGACAATCCCCACGTTCGGAGTCCGTTTTCACCAAACTTGCGCCATTTCAAATGTAACAATCGTCGTTCCATAACGGGTGAACAGTTATGAAACGTGGTTCCCGTGATGAACCAACTAGCTCGATATGTGTTTGTCAAGTTCCACAACGAGTTTCCTGGCTTGTGTGCTTGAGATAGCCTGATGAAACATCACAACAATAATGAATAGTTGCTAGGCTTTTAGACGCCGAATCCATGGTATCACTATGAGGCAAGCTACTATAGAGGACTCCGGAAATTTTGACCGCCCGAGGTTCCTTAAGGTACGCTGATAACGCCTGGTACACGGTATTTTAGAATTTTCACAAGCATAGAAAATACGAAAGTCAGTGCAGGAATCGAACCCACGTCTTTATGGTCAGCAGTGGAGTACGATAACCATTGCACCACCTCAAAGCCCTAATGAAATACCAAGAAGCAGGCATGTTGCTTCTGTCACAAGAACGAGCTGTTCTGTCGCTTAGCCCATCACGTGGCTTCGTCAGTGCTGTCCATTACGGTAGTTTTGTGCGAGTACGACTACATAAGACTTATTGACCGAAGAATTCGATAACGATGGAGGGACATCCCCAAGCCGTAGCCTTTTGTACTCCTTCTCGGGGCGTTTAGTGGCGCTAACCTTGGCGCCTAGATCCTCGGACCTAAGCATTTCGGCACGCGCTTGGGTATAAAATTCGGCCAGGAGAGCATCCGTTGGTGAGGGAAGGGGTGGGGGGTGGGGGGGGGGGTGCTCGCCATCCCCGACGCCTTTGCTACTGAATGTGTGTGACGGTTGTCTTCTACAATGGTGCGTCCTTCCCGATACTATCTCTTGCGGATGGAGAACTGTCACTATACTGCAGTGATAGAGCAACGTCTTAAGCATGGAGTGAGTAATGTTTTCGGAATAGCGCCTACGTGTAGTAAAGAAGACAGAAGAGTTCACACGTTTCAAATTAATGATGCGTAGTGCGGCTATCGTGGTGATTCCAGTGACTGCCTTCTCGACGGGACAGTATTCTGAGGCCAGCAAACAAGAACAGTTCTAGGAGAGACGGATACGCGCTACATATTATAGCATTGACAAATTACGCCTAATGATCCTGAGTAGGATACTTAAAGCAATGAAGTGATGTGTGGAGAGACACCTACGCTCTTGTATACTTACCTCTCTTTAGGAGAATAAAAGTAATTAGACCGCTACAGAAACAGCAGAAGTGTTACTCACATAAGAAAGCAGGCATGTTGCGTCGCTTCGGCGTGAGTAATGTGACAGTTGTAATCAAAGTCACCGCCGTCCTGCGCAATTTGCTATAGATGCCTAGTAGGGTGGCTGACAAATGGCTACTTTCAGTACAATTCGCCGCGATAGGCACACACTGCCGGGGTAGTATTTCTTAGTATCCTCTGAGCAACTCGTGTCGGTCCTTTCTGAGGGACGTGTGCGTGCAAGTTGTAGGCCCGCGTAAAAAGCAAAATTCTGCGAAATAATGTATGAAAGTGCGGGGCTTTCAGCACGGAGAATGAAGCGTTATTGCCTTCCTTGTATTCGCTTATGCTGCATATACAGGTGCACTTTCTGGCGTAAGAACTACAAAAGGACAAAACGCCTCACTGTGACATTGCGTACCAAGCTGACTAAAATGAATTGCAGGCTAGGACCCGATCATCCTTAATTATGACTGTATTTGCAAGCACTGTCCCGGTATTATAAGCTAGTCAAAAGAGAACATGACGTGCATATGTCTAAGGAATCAAAAATGATCAAATGTGTCATTGCAAGTTCTGAAGCAAACAGTTTCTTTGGCTGTAGCTAACAGGGGTAAATTATGCTTTTACGTATCCTGCACGCTCGATCTAGACACTAGACGTGCGTTTGAAAATTCGAAATTACCTGACGTCAACCTATGCTGTAAAATATCGGTTCCTTTCTGATCCAGCAACAAAAAACAAAAACAAGAAATAGGTTGCTATTGCACTTCTTCGCGTTCACTTGAAAAGCTCTTATTTTAAAAGACAGACGAAGTGTTCTTTTGGTCAACTGAAAGAGCATCCTTTTCCCAATTTAAGTGCATTGTACTTGTACAAAGACAAGAGAGCCAAACTGCGTGGTTGGAGTAATCATTTAGCGGTTAAAAAAGCGTGCACGAAAAGTTTCAGTACTGGCGCACGAAAGAGCACCAGATGACGCTTAAGTGCCGCATTAAGTGCCGCATTAGGTGCCTGCTTAATGCAGCTTTCTTCTCTCCTTTGACTTAATTCTCTAGTGGATCGTCAGAATGTCTGAATGGCTTGTTTGCCAGCCCCTGTACCTGCTGGTCCCGGTTGCCAGTGCCAACACGTGCGCGGGCTGTTCCCTGAACTTCATCGCCCCGTGGCTTTTCTCTGCCTGTACCTGCGCGCGCTGGTAACAGTGGTGCCTTTGCCCACGCGTCCATTTTTCATTCTTGCCCGGACATCTCGTTTCTTTTTCTTCCCTTTCTCCTGTTAGGGTGCCCGCGATACAGGCCACTCTGTACAGAGTAGTACGTATCGAGGCACGCTATCTCCTGTCGGCACGGCGGCGCCCTCTCGGGCACCCGACAGAGCTCAGAATAAAGATTTACTTCCTTACCAGACACCGTCGTTGTCGGTTCTGTGTACACGTACTGTACAAATTTCGGGTCTTTGTACACGTTCTCTACAATTCTGTGAAATCAAAGAAACCTTGGAGACACAGGTGCAACACTGGCACCATTCGACTTTAATCTCGGGCCATGCTAGTACTCTCATTCTCAATCGCCACCGTTTCACCTAACGTGATATACAGAAAGTGTCAAGAAACCGGCCATCAGAGCAGAGCCACTCCCTTGACAACGCAAGAACTGTGACTACCAAAGAGCAATGAGCGAGCATCGCACAACATTGCCGCGACGTATAAACAACGGGAACGGGCACAGTAGCTCTTGGGTCCGCATACTTTTGTAAAGAACGCCAGAAAAGCGTCCCTTTTCATTCGGCGAACATATAAGAGAGCAGGAGCGACTTGCAAAAGCAAACGAAACAACGTGGTCAATATGTCGAATTGCAAGCTCCAAATGGCCACGGGTGAGACCTTGCGTTGTTCGCTCGAGGTTCTCGTAACCTTCGAACTCCCGAGGGAACGAACTCGGCTGACACGACCGTGACGTCGCTGGCTAAGGGAGTGCGGAAGCGCACGCAATAAAGGCGAATACCGGCGGTCGTTGGGTGTCTCGCATTCCCAGCGGTCCATCGGAGGACATTCCCTGTCATGCAGGTGCTCAGCGAAGTCCGGGTATTTCCGCGCTCATCCCCTGTGGGATTTTGATGAGGGCACGAAACAGAGAGTCCGTGTAGCGTTGCGCAAAACAACTCTCTATCGAGAATCACTTGCGCCCGTTGTCGAGGTGATGCGTTCTTGATGCACTTTCCTTAATCCTCCCCCCCTGCTTCGTCTATCCACTTTTGCTCCTTTTCGGTCGGCGTGCTGCGGTTCCTTCCGTGGTGAATGATTCGAGCACAGTCCGCGCACTTCATCTTATCCGCCAAGTGCCATTCTCTTGAAGCTACGTGTATTTCGCTGGTGTCTGGCACGGACACGAGACTTTCCTTCGGACGGAGGTAAGAATCAAGTGCTTAAGCCAGGCGTGCCATTGCGACATGAACACTGAGCATCCTTTGTGCTGCGTTTTATGTTTTGTAAACTGTACATCATCTGCGAAAGTTTCTAGAGTAGAGATTAAGGAATGGAAGTGCATTTCTCTGCCTTTCAATAGAGAGCTCTCTCTCTCTCTCTCTCTTTCATAGTGAAGACATCTACAGGACGAACAAGGCGATTACGCAATGATTCTCAATGTTAAATAAGAAAATATGCTAATTGGAATAACAGGCGTGAGTGAATTGGCGAACAAACTGCAGCTTCAGCTTTTTTGCTTTGTTGACACTCGTGCCTAATGTATGGTACAGGTTGTAATACCATGAATTACATGCGGACATTGGAGCTTAGTTCAGGGCGCGGTATTGAATTATGGTAGCTCGTAGTACACTTCGTTGGCGTACCATCTTCAAATCATGTTCCCGTCAACCTGGATGAATCTTGCAAATCCGTTTGTACCTGAAGTTATAGGCGCTTAACATCACAAAAATAGCCCTCACATGACATTCAGAAATTGCACGATGTTTTAATGCCGTTCGCGGTGCCTACACCTCTCAACACATATTTTACTGTTAATGCTGCCTTTAATTGAGAACACAGGACGTTTGCAGGCGAAAATACAGCACTCGCCTACACCATCCTTTCATTATGAGCGAAGCTTTATAGACATTTGCTTACGGCGTGTCCTGTTGCAGAGGTACAGGATGGCAGTGCTGTGCTCATTCAAGCTCAGTAGGCACGGTTTACAAACCAAATGCTTCGAGGGAAAGGCACTTGCCTTTCGCGGTTCACTTGAGTAAAAATGAAGCACCAGAGCACAGAAAACGTTACTACGTTCACGCCACTTTACTTTTTCGGAAGCTTCCATCCACGTCCACTGCACCGCAGCTTCTTCCTCTTTGAGCTCGTACCAAAATGACTACTTTGTGCTAGGTTATTGTCCCAACTTATACAGCTCCTAAGCGTGTTCAACTCATCATTCGTTGCTAGTTCACTTCTTTAGATGAAACTTTAATACTCATAAAACGAGGCCGAAATACAACAAAGTTTTCTGTGAAAAATGCTTCCCTGAACAGTGCCGGGTAGTGCATGTTTCAATGGCACCGATTTAATCCGCGAATAAAAGAACCTGGAGAAAGCTTCACCGAGGCACCAGCAGCAGGCCTTTTAAGTTCCGATGAAGCATGAACATATTCTGTTTATTCTCCTTAGAGAGATTGAAAAGCACTGTGAGGATTTATTTTTTTTTCCTTCGAATGGCAAGGTTAATTATGACGCTGCATTCAGCGTACAAGCCCCAAACATTTTTAGTTTCCTTGTAGAAGATGCAGAAAAAAAAGCATTTCTTTCACGACGTCTGCCTTGATGCTATAGAAAACGCAGCAACGTATTAGGGCGTAGTATGTATGTATGTATGTATGTATGTATGTATGTATGTATGTATGTATGTATGTATGTATGTATGTATGTATGTATGTATTATGTATGTATGTATGTATGTATGTATGTATGTATGTATGTATGTATGTATGTATGTAAATTCATTTAAGCACTAAACAGAGGGAGAAGGTGTTCTATGTTCAGTAGCACAGATAAATGGGTGAGTTGGTACGTATTCATGATTAAGAAAACGTCGCAGCACGTACAAACGAGATACTAAAGAAGAACAAAACACGAAGACGAACGCTGGACTCACAACTAAAGTTTATTAAAGACCATGCACATTTATACCCATACGTGGGTACCATCAGCAGAGATACACAAAACAAATCCCATGTGTCCATTAAGATATAAGATTTCCTTTGTCAGCAAGGCTATTGATGGGGCGATGATGCATGAAGTCCTGTTATTATGTATATGCAAGTGCTTGATTAGGTCACGAGCTGTCTGGTTATGATTTGTGGCGATGATGTTGGCCTTTTCGACCTGAGCAGAGCACACGCATGTTTCGCAGTGCGTAGCCATATGAGATAGTCTGTCATTACGTGCGTTAGATTCATGTTCGTTTAATTTGACGTTGACGCATCTTCCCGTCTGGTCCTATATATACCGAGTCACACAATAAAGGCAGGTTGTACACCACTGCCGTGGCACATTTTGTTGCAGGATCTCTGTGGTTCACTCCGCAACCTATTTTTTACACCGTTTTTTTACGATGTTTTCTTAATCAGTAATCGTGTTCTACTTTGCCAAAATATGGCCCTTTTGTACCAGGATGATTCTCAGACAGGCAGCTCCTTCTACAGTGACCGTGCGACACCAATTGAACATGCCGTTTTCATCGCTTATTCTAAAACTGCGGCATGCGACGATGTCGCAGCGAGAGTGGCACCAGAAGTGAAGTGGTTATGATGTTATTTCAACCATTCTGGAGGGTTCTGCTTAACCGTGGTATTAAAAAGCATGGCTTCGAACAGGTGAAACTTGTTTATTGTCTGCCTTCAAGTCAACGTAGGTGGCAGCCGAATCTGGGAGACGATCGCTGTTTTATTTTCTTTTTCTCCTGACATTTTTTTTTCTTTTTTTTTTTGTCGCGCCCTGCGCGCAAGGGTCAAAACCGGTCGAAAGCAGCAGCGGTGCTATTACCTAGTGCTCTGTAGCGATTCGCCGATGGACTTTAAAGTGTAGGAGGCTCTTCAGGGACAACAGAAACATTCCTGACACACAAAAGGAAATCTAGTCTCAGTTTCATACTTTAAAAACGACTGTCTCCCCTGTCTGACACCCCTGGCACGTTGTCCTTGTTGTAACCACAATGCCTCTACCGAAAATAGTGGCGGTAAAGTAATTTGTACAGGGCACCTTGATAACAAACATCCGTTATCTCTGTATCAGAGCCGCGCGCTCATTGGAAGCAACCATCACCGTCAGTGGGAGATCGAAATGCGAAAGTGAACGTTTTTTGAGGCCGTCTGCTCGTGTTTTGAACTTCGAGGACTAATAACGTCAGTTATCGTGCACATATTAGCGGCGGTCTGCCATCTTTTCGAGTTTTTCATTGTTTAACTATAAAACCTAGGAATGCAGAACATATTGAAGGAGGTCATATGGCTGAAAGTAACCGGTTTATGAAGAGTATCGTCACATCACGCTTTATCTGTGGTTTATATCAAAATAGTTTCCATACTCATGTCGTCAGCTATAGCGATAATGGGTCGTCTGTACATGAGTATGGAAATTATTTTGATATGAAGTATGGAATCTATCTATCTATCTATCTATCTATCTATCTATCTATCTATCTATCTATCTATCTATCTATCTATCTATCTATCTATCTATCTATCTATCTATCTATCTATCTATCTATCTATCTATAGATGCTCGACCTGGTTCTGGTTTATCAAGGAATGTTTCGCACTTGCTCAAAATCAGCTGAACTCATGCAACGGCGTCCACCATTTTCCGGCGTCCCTGTGAATAAACCCATCGAATTAACGTGACTTATAATACCTGCGTTGTGGAGGTCAGTGTAACATGTGTTCGTCCAGAGCACAGTGAAGAGGAAACAAGCTAGTTTCACTGAACGAGTAAGTACTGCGAAAAGCGTCCGTGTTCGTGGCGAAAACAGAGCAAGGAAAAGAGGTTTTAGCTGGTAACGATGTGTAAAGGATTGAGAAGCGTTGCCTGCGACGTGGGCTAAGCCAGGCCAGGTAGTGGGTGGTCCGTGAGAATGTGAACAGATGGTGACTGGTGCATGGCGTGGGAAGACAGATGCTGGTTGTGCGTGACAACATCGGGTACTGTTTTTAGCCCACACAGAGCAGCGTATTGTCTACATGCCGTCTCCTACTCACTCCCGCGAAGAGTAAGCGAATATAGGAGCGAGAATGACATTCGCCATATATACTTTTCCTTTGGATTAGTAGCGATATATCTATTATTAGAAGGCATGGGGCGCCCGCTAATATAGCCACCAGCTCCAAATCATTGGCACTGTACGTTATCGCAAAAAAAAAAAGCGCTTTTCGCAAGGCGCAGCCGCGCCGTTTTGTGGTTTTCTTGTCCGTGGGAGTGCTCCGTAATGTTGTGTGTGTTTAGAAAAAATTGGGGGACCCTTAAGCTTCGCCTTTAAGAGCTGAACGCGATAGCGAAATCCGGCCCTTAGTGTGCACTTGAACCACTCAGTGCATACTTATTAATGTGTGTTGTTACACACACACACACACACACACACACACACACACACACACACACACACACACACACACACACACACACAGACACAGACACAGACACACACACACGCGCGCGCGCGACGTATCTGTAGTAATGGTAGAGGTTTTCGATCTATTTAAGAGCACTTTTATATTATCTTCATGGACATTTTGTACAGTGATGTAGCCACATGGTCCTGTATTATGAACTGTGCGTAGGCGTGACACTTTTTATTCGTATATAACAGAATATTCTACATATTCCAACCAGAAAGCACTAGACGTGACAACAATACCCGACCAACCACTACAACTGCAGCCGAAACCAACGTCCTGCTGGGAGGCTATGCCATACTCAAAAACAACTGTGTTGTCCCTGGATTTGCATTGAGGAATCACCCGGCCCATTTATTAAATTGCTTGGGTGACCATAGATAATCATGCCATAACAACTGCCCTCAAAATTCCGTCAAATCTGTTATTCTAGCACAAGCATTTGCACCGTAATGTCGAATACGCAACAAGAAACGTTGACGCCTATGTAAGGTAGGGCTTCGTTCTTGGTTAACAAAGAAGCTAACGCCATTTCGGAACCGCTTACTCTCTTCACTAATAAAACGTCAAAGTTATTTTTTAGATTATCTTATAAAGAGCATCTTGGAGCCGCCACTTGGTTGAAGAACATGTGATTCGAATTGTGATGAGAGCTGTTCTTAAAAAACTGGGTATTTATCTGCTAATTTAAATTTTAAAAATATTCCAGTGGCTTAGCTCGGCTATGCCAGGATATACGTAGCGTTAGCTAAGGTTCAGCTGATTATTCTTAGCTTTCCTGGGTGTCTAGGATTAGCTTGATTATCACGCTTGCTGCTGCTTCAATGACACACACACGGTATACGCATTATGTGAGAGATGTATATTTATTTTTGCTCAATGGTCAGATTGCTTCTCTATTGCCACAAAGACGGCTCTCTCCTTCTCCATGGCTATACCCTACTGGCAAACGCCAGCCAGCGGGCCTGACAGCTGGCTAACCTCCCTGTGCTTCCGTTTTAAGGGCGAAGCTCCTCTTAGTCTAACCTTGTCACGCGTGACGCGTCAGTCGTCAGGCGTAACCCGCGTGCCGGGAGGCATGCGCTCGCCCTCAGCGCGTGCCTCCCGGCGCGTGCCTCTCACTCTCTCTCTCTCTCCCGGCGCGTGCCTCTGCTGTCGTGTGAGAGAGAGAGAGAGACAGAGAGAGAGCGAAAGGCGCGCGTTGGCTATGGAAACGCTCTTAGAGGAACGCTACGAGCTCGCAAAGAAGGAGAGCGTGCCCTCATCCGCGAGAGACAACGTTGGCGCAGGCAGCGTCTCCTAGCGAGTTTCTTGATTGAGAAAGACCGACGGCTCGCGTTGGAGAAGCGTTCACCGGCAACCCATATATATATATATATATATATATATATATATATATATATATATATATATATATATAGGCACTGGATCTTGACTTGCAATGAAGTGCCGGTGGGAGATTTCACTTGTGCATAGTTGAACCATGAGGATCGTAGCGTGCGCGTTAACTAAATTAATCCGGAACTCGGCACGATCTACGATGAACCTCCCGAGCTTCGCCCACTCATCATCATTCACTCCGTGGATATGCTGTAATTTTCCTTCTTTTCGTCCTCCTCCCCGCTGTATGTACACCCCCACAGATACATCTCCGCATGCGCCCAAATTGAAGAGGCGCTATCAAGCGGCTCCGGCGCAGTGTGAGGCGGCAACTGAACGGAGGCGGGCGCGCGCTCCGGCGCCTGTGCGTCTGCCGCGGTTATGACGTCACTTTTCTGGAATGCGCAGACCGGCTGTAGACCAATTTCTTTTAGGGGCGAAGCTCGTTAAAGCGGCACCCGTTCGTCCCTCGTCGTAGTCGTAGTAGTGCGTAACCAGTCTTACGCTTTGACCTCCAAGGTGGTGTCGGTGGGAGATTTCTCCTGTGCGTTGTTGAACAATAAAAAATTCGCAGCGTGCGCGTTAACTAAAAGCCGAATTCTTCTGTCTCTCATTCCCCATTAGCAGCCATTTCGTGCGTCCCCGATGTATGTAGTAGTAGTAGCAGTAGTAGTTAGTAGTAGGTAGCCACCGGCGCGTGCCTGCTGGAGCGCACGCACGCGCCGAGGGCGAGCGCGTGGCACCTCGCCCTCGCCGAGAGCGCCGGGAGCCACCAAGGAGCCACGCGCTCCCCGGCAAACTCGACAAGCCGCCGCGGTGGTGTAGTGGTTACGGTACTCAGCTGCCACCCAAAAAACGCGGGTTCGATCCCGGCCGCGGCGGTCGCATTTTCGATGGAGGCGAAAATGCCAGAGGCTCGTGTACTGTGCGTTGTCAGTGCACGTTAAAGAACCCCAGGTGGTCTAAATTTCCGGAGCCCTCCACTACGGCCTTTCTCTCTTCTCTATCTCTTTCACTCCCTTTCCCCCAACCCCACGGACGCTTAGCCGTGCTCCCTACATGGGCTGCAGAAATTAGCGTCCCTTCCTAACCGAACCAAAATCAATCAATCAATCAATCAACTCGACACTGCCCCGGCAAACGCGAGAGACAACGTTGGCGCAGGCAGCGTCTCCTAGCGAGTTTCTTGATTGAGAAATACCGACTGCTCGCGTTGGAGAAGCGTTCACCGGCAAAACCCATATATATATATATATATATACACACTGGATCTTGACTTGCAATGAAGTGCCGGTGGGAGATTTCACTTGTGCATTGTGCATAGTTGAACCGTGAGGAGATTCGTAGCATGCGCGTTAACTAAATTAATCCGGAACTCGGCACGATCTACGATGCACATCCCGAGCTTCGCCCACTCATCATCATTCACTCCGTGGATATGCTGTAATTTTTTTAAACCTCCTTGCTGTAGACCGGCGAGGAACGTGCAGTGGCGACGGCTCCGGTGCGTCAGCTGTGTGACAACACTGCTCCTCGCGCATGCGCAGCACGGCTCTCGGACGCGCACGCGGAACTGCGCCCCACCAGCTCGGCCAGTGTAGCAACGGTACAAAACATCACAACATGCGCAGAGACGTGTCGCTTATTCACGATCCCGTTATAACGATTGCTTCTTTAATTTTCAGCTACGGCACGCCTCACTTTAGCCCCAAAGCCCGCGATAGAGTGTGGTAATACGATGCAGCGCACTAAGTGGAAGGGTGAACATAAAAGACCGAATACCATTGACGGCAAGAGTTTTGAAAGCGGGACAAGCGACACACCGCACACTTGTATACAAGTTATATATAAAACGCAGAAGTAGTGCGTGTCCCTCAGGGACAGTATGCCCATTTCACGACAGGTACTCCTAATTTAGTTCCTATTCGTTATATTACAGTTATTCCTAGTTATCTATATCAACAAGCAGTGCCTCCTCTATTTTATAATAGAGAAGGCGCTACAACAAGAGACACTGCGAACAGAACATGTTTTATGTTTTGGCTGCCGTCAAAACTACAGATTTTCTTCAATCATCGCTTTTACGACTGCTGTGTGCTTATTGTGCACTATGTTTATTACCCTGATGATGATGATTAGTGGGGTTTATTGGCGCAAGGGCCAGAGGTGGCCAAAGAGCGCCAGGACGATGATAATGACTTGTCAGTGGTACATGAACTTGAACTGTGGAACTGTGAAATGTGGATAAAACAGATGTGGCATGGCTGTAAATGGGCCTAAAACAGTCACTGTAAAGTGCATAAAATATACAAATAATAAAATTATGGCAATGACAACGTGTACTATGGAGATGTAGAGGCATTAAAAGAATGATACGAACGTCAAATAAGAAGAGGGCAGGGAGCACTAGTGCCTAAACAGAGCCCTTGAAGCAAGGGCATGAAGGCATGTGCTCATACAACACTACTATCACAGCAGCATCCTCTGGACAGAGGATGCGCTATGATCTTATTGGGCTAATAACACTTAGCCCAACATCCTTTAAGAAACCGAGGACTGCTTTTGTGTCAAAAAGCGGTTCTTGACCAAGAAACATAATGGGATGTAGAGGGAGATGGTAGCGGTATGCTAAAGGAAAGTAATTCTTTCTCTCTCTTTCGGCTTCCCGACACTCCAGGAGGACGTGGAGGACGGTTAGCCTCTCGCCACATCTACCACATGAAGGAGGTTCATCACCAGTAAGCATAAAACTATGGGTGCCATAGGTGTGTCCTATTCTGAGGCGACAGAATAGGACCTCAGTTCGCCGTGTTCTCGCAGCAGAGGGCCAGTAGCCTAACTGTGGCTTAATCAAGTGAAGCTTATTATTTGTTTCAGTGTCCCACAAGCGTTGCCAGTGGCTTCGCAGTTTCCTACGCAGGAAGGGTTTTAGGTCTGTTGAAGGGACAGTAGCGGTAGGATTAATAGCGCGCGATGTAATCGACGTGGCCATTTGGTCAGCCAGCATATTGCCCTCGATGCTTCTATGGCCAGGCACCCAGCAAATAGTAACATGCTGCTTGGACATATACGCTGTACACAGAGCGGAATACAGCTCAATGAGTACCGGATTTCTCAGTTTGTAGAGTGACATTAAAGATTTTACGACGCTTAAGGAGTCTGTAAAAATAATTGCTTTTGGTAGTCTTAATTTCCGTATATGCTTCACCGCCGATAATACTGCATAGCCCTCAGCCGTAAAGATACTTGTTTCCGGGTGCAGTACACCAGATTCCGAGAAGGATGGTCCGACGGCTGCATAGGATACGCCGGCGTGCGACTTAGATGCGTCTGTGTAAAATTGTGTGCATGAGTACTTGGACTGGAGTTCTCGGAAATGCATTTTAATGTGTGTCTCTGGTGCATGTTTAGTGATTTCTACAAATGATGTGTCACAATCCATGAGCTGCCACTGCCACGGCGGCACTGGCTTTGCTGGGGCCATCAGCTTTTGCTCGAGTATGGGAACTCCCATTTCCTCGGAAAGTTTTCTTACACGCAGAGAAAATGGTTCTCTAGCTGTAGGTCGATTATGGAACAATGTTGCAGATGTTAGGTCATTTACAGTTGCGTAAGAGGAGTGTTCTGTGTTTGCATTCACTTTCAAAAAATATGTGAAACTTAAGTATGAACGTTGCAGATGGAGCGACCATTCGTTTGCTTCTACGTAAAGGCTTGCCACAGGACTTGTTCTGAAGGCACCGGTCGCCAAGCGGATACCTAGGTGATGGATCGGGTCAAGCATCTTTAACGCGCTCGGAGTAGCGGACTGGTAGACCACAGCCCCATAGTCAAGACGTGTACGTATAAGGCTTTTATACAGGTTCTTGAGGCATTTTTTGTCACTGCCCCATGATGCATGTGATAAGATTTTAAGGATATTCATTGTCTTAAGGCATTTTTGCTTAAGATATTTTAGGTGTGGAACGAAAGTTAGTTTTTTGTCCAGAATAATGCCCAAAAATTTGTGTTCTGGGTTAACATGTATGCGTTGTCCGTTTAGCTCTACATTGGGGTCTGCGGTCAGTCCCCTCTTTTGTGTGAATAGGACACAAGAGCTTTTATGGGGGTTTAGTTTAAACCCGTTTTCAGTGGCCCATTTAGATACTTTGTTAAGACCCAGTTGGATGTGTCGCTCACAAATTGCGAGGTTACACGACTTAAAACCAATCTGCACATCGTCTACATATATAGAATAAAACATGCCGCGCGGTATCGCTGACCGCAAGGAGTTCATCTTTATGATAAAAAGCGTGCAGCTCAGTACGCCTCCCTGCGGCACCCCTGTTTCCTGTGTAAATGGTCTGGATAGAACATTACCAATTCTGACACGGAATGTGCGATTTGACATGTAGCTTTCAATTATATTGAGCATTTTTCCGCGAATACCGATTTCTGATAGATCTCGTAGTATCCCATACCGCCACGTTGTATCATATGCTTTTTCCATATCAAGGAAGACAGACAAAAAGAACTGTTTGTGTATAAAAGCGTCGCGTATGCTTGCTTCAATGCGAACAAGACTGTCTGCCGTAGAGCGACCTTCTCTAAAACCACACTGATACGGGTCGAGGAATTCGTTTAATTCAAGGAAGTGTAAAAGCCTGCGATTTATCATTTTTTCGTAAAGCTTGCAAAGACAACTTGTTAACGCTATAGGGCGATAGCTTTCCACTAAGGATGGATCTTTGCCTTGCTTTAGTATGGGTACTACAATGGCTTCTCTCCATACCAGTGGAAGGTAACCAGTAGCCCAAATTGTGTTATAGAGGGACAGCAGCGCCACTTGAGCGTCGGAGTGGAGATGTCTTATCATCTCATACATAATTCTGTCGGCTCCAGGAGCAGAGCTTTACAAGTACCTAAGGAGACCCTGAACTCGGCTAGACTGAATGGACGGTTGTGTGGTTCATTTACATTACACCTTCTATTAAGTGGTCTGCGTTCGGCTAATTTTTTGTGTTTGAGAAATGCATCTGGATAATGTTCGGCGCTAGACACACGCTCGAAATGCTGTCCAAGGGCGTTCGCCTGGTCCTCAAGGTTGTTGCCTTCGTCATCGACCAAAGGCAGAACGTAAGAGTGGCAGCCTATTAGTTTTCTGAGCCGGTTCCACACTTTTCCTTCCTGTGTGTATGAGTTTATGCTAGAGATGTATTTTTCCCAGCTTTCACGTCTAGCAATGCGCCGTATTCGCCTTCCCTGGGACTTGGTGCGTTTAAAGTTTATCAGGTTCTCAGTTGTTGGAGACTGCCGTAGCTTGCCCCAAGCCTTATTTTGTTTTTTCCGTGCATTCCTGCAGTCCTCGTTCCACCAGGGCACTCGCCTTTTGTTTGCAGCTCCATTTGTTTGCGGGATACATTCTGATGCGGCGTCAACTATAAAAGCGGTAAAATAAGCAACAGCATCGTTTATATTAAAATCGTTAAGAGCATTTCGAGGCATATGTGTCATTTCCGTAAATTTTTCCCAATCTGCAGATGCAGTTTGCCATCGAGGGACGCGTGGGCGAGCATCGTGTCCTTTTATGGATTTAAGGCACACAGGAAAATGATCACTGCCATAAGGGTTCATAATAACATTCCATTCTAGTAAGGGCAATAAGGTGGGGGATGCTACGCTTAGGTCTATGGAACTGTATGTTCCATGTGCGAGACTGTAAAATGTGGGTTGTTTCTTATTTAGCAAGCAGGCGCCTGATGAAAGTAGTACTTGTTCTATTATCCGGCCTCTTGTGTCGCATCTAGAATCACCCCAAAGTGTGTTGTGCGCGTTGAAGTCGCCAACCAACACGTAAGGGTTTGGCAGGGCATCTATTAATCCCTCCAGTTCTGTTTTTTGGAGACGGTAATTAGGAGGTATGTATAAAGAACAAATGCTCACTAATTTTCCATGCAGTAAGGCTCGAACCGCAACTGCCTCAAGAGGCGTTTTAACTTCTAGAACCCGACATGCGATGGACTTATCAATTATTATTGCAACACCACCGGACGAGATGTTGGCTTCGTCACGGTCCTTACGGAAGGTTGTGTATTGCGGCAAGAAGCCTGTCTGCGTAGGTTTTAAGTGTGTCTCTTGTACACACAGCACCTTGGGATTTAATTTGTGTAGGAGTTCTTTGACGTCATCGAGGTTGCGTAGAAGACCTCTGACGTTCCAATGTACTATTTCTGTATTCATAATGATAGTGATTTATGCTGTGTGTTTAAGAGAGAAGCTACGTTAGCGCACAGGACCCTTTCCAGGCCCCGTGATGAGGGTTTTGTCTCTTTTGGCGCGCTCCTGAGAGCTGCGCCGATCCTTTGGCGTCGGAGACGCCGAGGCACTTGGGGATGTATCCATCGCCTCCGCCGAGGCGCTGGATGCCCGCTCGCGGTGCCCGCTCGCAGGTGTTTCGGGCTTGTCTGCACTAGCAGTGGCCCGAGAAGTCTTAGAGCCCGCAGCCCCGAAGGCCTGCTGGTTCTTCCTTTCGAGTGGCGGAACAGCACTAGCTGAAGCCGCCTTGGGGGCGGGTGGCGCTACCGCTGGTCCACTTTGCGTGGTCCTAACGGCCGCCGAGAACCGTTGTGGCACTGCCCCCTGCTGTGCCACTTCGGAGAATGTCGGTCCCTGAACAAATGAGTAGCGTGTGCGCGCTTCTTTGAACGAAATGTTTTCTTTGACTTTAAGAGTAATAATTTGTTTTTCTTTCTTCCATGAAGGACAAGTTCGGGAATACGCTGCGTGTTCACCGTCACAGTTTGCACAGTGCGGCGTGTCTTTGCAGTCGTCTGCAGCGTGGTCGTGTGACGCGCACTTCGCACAGGTAGAACGGCCTCGACAGCTCTGAGAGCCATGACCAAACCTTTGACATTTAAAACAGCGTCGTGGATTGGGTATGTATGGTCTAACACGTATTTTGATGTAGCCTGTTTGTACATACTCGGGCAGTGTGCTTGTGTGAAAGGTCAGAATGAGGTGTTTTGTTGGAATCTCTTTGTCGTCTCGTCTGATTTTTATGCGCTGCACGTTTATGACATGTTCTTCTTTCCAGCCCTCAAGGAGCTCTGCTTCACTTAAATCAAGCAGGTCTTGTTCTGATACGACTCCTCGTGTGGTGTTCAAGGAACGATGAGGTGTAACTGAGACTCGGATGTCACCGAATGCCACGAGATTTGTTAGCCTTTCGTATTGGGTTTTGTCGTGTACCTCGAGAAGAAGATCGCCACTTGCCAATTTGGTAACTTTGTATCCGGGACCTATTGCGTCGGTCAAGGATTTTGACACTAGAAAAGGTGACAGTGTTCTTACAGTCTTGTCAGGGGATTCACTGTGGATAACGTGGAAGCATGGAAATATTTCTTTTGGTTTCGTGAGGAAGTTAACAGTTTCATCGGTGCGCCCTCTTTTTATAAGAGGGCGATCGGGTAGTCGGGGGAATGATGTGGCCATAAGGATTTAAATGATTTCGGCAGCGATGCCAGCCACCCACCGCGGAGCCCAACAAGGGGACGTGACAGGATTTGTAAAAACAAGGCCTGCCAACGCCAGCTGTACATTACTACTATAACCACATATGTCATAACCAAGGTTGGTTACACCACACAAGGTTAACCCTCGCCGCCAGGAAACACGGAAATGAATAGAAGAGAGTAGAGGACAGGAAAGATTTGAAGTAAGACAAAAGACGAAGATGTGGAGAAAGAGACAGGAAAAGGCGACTGCCGATTTCCCCCGGGCGGGTCAATCCGGGGGTGCCGTCTACGTGAAGCCGGGGCCAAAGGGGTGTGTTGCCTCCTCCGGGGGGCCTTAAAGGTCCAATCACCCGGCGTCGGCTCAACCCCCAGGATCCCCTTTTCCCCGGACACGGCTAAGCCACGCACGGCGACACGTGGGAGGGGGTCGAACCCCCCCGTTGGCTCGGGTCCGTGGTGTCGCCACACACCAAACGCCTGCTCGCGCAGGCGCCCCTGCGGGGATGTTTATTACCCTAAGAGCCACATTTTGCCTATTTTACTTATTGCGACCGTAGCTTTTTCTGCATCAGAATTCCTGCTCTTTCAACGCCGGGTCACTTCCGGCAAAACTTAAATAGCGTGCCTCCTCCAATATAAGTAAAATACGTGAACTGTATATCCGCCTTGTCAAAGACTTTTCTTGTTATTGTCGAACGACCCGCTCGCGAATACCTGCTATGCCTATATTTTCGTGCTATCACACATTTTTTTATTTATTCACACGCAGCTACGCGCAAACAAATTAGGCAGCGTAAGAAAAGCAAACGTAGAAAAATTGTGTAAAGACGGGTATCATGAATAACTCAAACCTTGTTATAAATTTTGCATTTATTGAGACAAGCTGTCGACGAACACGGCCATATGCAGGTATAGGCTGCCTCGAGCATCCCATCTAGCGCCTGAACCCGACAAAAAGAAAACTGTCCCTGCCATGACTCCAGCGGCGTTGCCCAACTTGGCAAGCAAGGAACCAACCAGAGGGCTCGAAAAAATAAAGATTCGAGGGGAGAATATATGGAAGCCGCGCTATAGGGACGGGAGCTCGGCTTGATACACTCGCCAGACGAGGTGCGTGTAGTGCCGGGATTTCTAATCAGTCTCGCCTTGTTGCTCCGAAATGATGGCGCCGCGGTGTCAATGAACCCGCGCGCGTCGTGGTGACCCACACACTGGGAGAAAGAAAGGAATAAGAAAAAAATAAGGAGCGGTGGCCGGTGGACGACATGGCAAGAAATTGGATGGGTAGCGAGGTCAGGGCGACGACGCGCTCCTATCGTGACGTCAGCGCTGCCTCAGAGATTTCGCACTTTGCCAGCCGCTTCTATACTCAAGCTACTTGGAAGCATGCGCCTGCCATTTCCGGAGAGCCTACTTCCTGTACATCTCGATACACGTCTTCAATGTAGGCGCAGAAAGATCAAAGAATCTCAATAGTTATTTGCCAAACTTGCCTCGTGGGAAGTGCATTCAAGGAAGCCCGGAGCCACGGAGGCATCGCAGCGTTATTTGCGCAGACCTTATTCGAACGATAGAGAGTGAACTCCTTCCCTTACGTCAACGAAACCAGCATCGGCAACCAGCTTAAGCCTGGAGGCCGGCTGCTACGCTTCTCGATGATCGAAGCGCAGCAGCGGGTCGCCCCTGTGATTAAAGAAATAGTCCCCGATCCTCGCGCCCGCGCCTCCTACAACGTGGAGCATCGTATTGTGCGATCGGAGACTGGTGACCGCAGGATCTCACGTTAAAGAACCAGCAAGAGTTCTTTTAACCTGAAGCTATACATCTAAGTTCGCCTCCATCAAAATCCCATCGCTGCTCTCCTCGACGGTTTCAGGCTCGTAACGCCGCAGTTGGAAGCGTGGTCGGCCGTGTTCTTCGTGAAGCGTTTGATTTGTAATATCAGTGTGAATCAACGCTACAGTCACGGACACTACCCCCAGTGCAACAAGGATTAACAGTGCCCAGGTGAAATCGAAAATGCTGGTGTGCGCAAGCCTGGGTGCGCAATATATTAACTGTAGTTGATGAAGCAGTAATTACTTTGAAAAGGAAACGTGAAGTTTATTTACTAATTACCTCTTATACAGCGAAGCACTACCTTGTCACGTAGCGGCAAATTTGGTTTTGGGAGCCCTTTATGGTAAATATATGAGGGACATGTGAATAAAACAACCATACTACCAGCTCCTACCCAATGTAGCAAGTCCTGACGAGCAACCAGGTATCACATGTGTTTGCGCTCGGTGGAAGGAAAAGCCTAAGATGTTGAACAGCAGGTATGTTCTGCACCGTTTTACAACCTACTTCACTCTCTCCAAAAGTATCTCTACGTTGTCAATGATGTTAGCCCCTGGGCACTTTGCGCTACGTCGTTCTATGCCTTTCATCAGATATTTATGCCATACGTGCAGCTATAAAGAAGGTCTCTCTTACGATGTCTAGTGGAACGTCCTTTAGGCCTTGTTTAACGAGCGACACTAACTTAAAGAACAAAACAGCCTAGATATGGTCTCGACCTCTATCAAATTACGGGAAAGCACCGAGTGCTTAGCCAGTCTACTTTATTGTGGTAAGGCAACATCACAGACAGCTCAATTCGCCTCGCAGAAAACACAAGAGAAGTCTCTAGGGACAAAATAATACCGCGGCGCTGGACTAGGCCCCTTGGTCGTTAAATAATACTAAAAAGATCTTTCAGGCTACCACTGACTGGCTTGTTTTATTGCGGCGTTCTGATCCAAGTGGTACTCAGCGTGGTGGCCGCTTTACAATAGAAGATAATGCACTTTCCAACTTCCTTTTACAGCTAGCATTACTAAGATCAAATGGAGGGGCATTAAGGAAACAAGTTTGTAAAGGCTCTCCTGATTACGGACATTGCACATAACAAAAAAAAAAAAAGAATTGGGGGTAATGAAGAGAATCAGGGCATATAGGAAAATCGCTCACTCGAAGCTACCGATTCGCTAAGAGCTTCCTCAGAAAAAGCCGAGGATAAGTACGCGCCGGCTAAAGTGTACATGCAATCAGAGTCTTGGCAAAGTATGAAAAGAATACCACCCGCCATCATATCAGCGATTACATTACGCAATAAAGCGCAGCAATGTGCAAACAATCAAGACAGGAAATTTCATCAGGAGCAACGTTCTTTCAGCTGATAAGAATGAATTGCTTTAGACACCTCACATACACCAAATACGCACAAATGCACAGGCCAGAACAATTCTTGCTTTCATAGTCTGGAACTTTGCTATGCAGCTTCCTCTTTTTCAACTTTTTCCACCACCCTACTGCATCGTCTACTTGTCTGGTAGTGCACTGCATCGTCTTCTTGTCTGGTAGTGCACTTACAGTTACGAATGAAAGTGTCACGCCTACGCGCAGTTCATAATACAGGACCATGTGACTACTGTACAATATTTTCACGAAGTTAATATAAAAGTGCTATTAAATAGATCGAAACCTCTACCATTACTATAGATATGTCGCGCGCTCGCGTGTGTGTCTGTGCGCATGTGTGTGTGTAACAACACACATTAATAAGTATGCACTGAGTGGTTGAAATGCACACTAGGGGCCGGATTTCGCTATCGCGTTCAACTCTTAAAGGCGAAGCTTAAGGGTCCCCCAATTTTGTTGTACATTTTTAAACAAAGCGCTGAATTCTAAAAACTCACGGTCATGAAGCGATAAATTTCAAGTTTCACGAGATATTGGGTGATTTCGCCAGCATTATACGCGAAACTAGCCCGCTGAAATGACTCAAGTGAGAGGATAGCGCCGTCATGCTTCTCCGCTTAGTCGCTTTTTCCACCTTTCTTTATGAGGAGCCTCTCGCTTTCGTACAGCAAATGCAGCATACGCACAGGATAGAAGAAACTGGATTAGTGGTTTTACTAATGATCACACAAAGCACTTACTTACAAAAGGAGAAATACAGATTGCGCTGCTTAACGTCGCTGTTTTTTTTTTGTTTCTTTTGCGTAAGTAAAACAACCATAAAATGGTGATCAGGCAGCTTCTTAGTAAACCAAACTCTTGCTTTAATCGTAGCATCACACCAGTAATATAGGGTGTATATCTTCAATCGCACCGAGCCGAGTCACTTACAAACGTGTCATTGCTTGTAGGACTCTGTCGTCATACTCTCACTGGTGGCTACGTGTTTGTTTAACTAAGTGAAGAGATCCCTGAAATGAATACTCCTTTACTGTGGACAGACCTACGTGTTCGGTGTGAGTGACCTGTGTAAACAGAAAGTGTCCAGATAAATTATAAGCACTGACACTCAAAGGGCGGCCACGACGGTAGCAGCAGCTAAAGCAGCGGCCGTAAACAACTGTCTTCGGTTGATGTAATAATAAGGAGAGTAAATCCTGCTTCAAAACTGTCGATTTATAGGCGTGTCCATCAGATGCAGACCTTGATATATATATATATATATATATATATATATATATATATATATATATATATATATATATATATATATATATATATATATATATATATATATATATATACAGGGTGTTTTTTTTTAGTTACAACACATCTTTAAAATTAGAAATACATAAATCGCGGGAATGTCTTGTGTACCACTCGAGTATACGGATTGGCGGCATCTAGATGCAGAACAATTTCCGCACTTGTATGCATAATTAGCGAAATTACGCTAATTACCCTTTTAATTATCAGTAATTGGTGGCTACAGCAAATTAGTGCTTTGGAGCCCGTCCTCGACACTACCTATCCCAACGATCAAATTTTGAATAGCGGAGTGCATGTCGGAGCTACGCTAACAATTAGTTCCCCGTGGCAGGCTCCTTGATACCGAAACTGGACGGAAAAAGAGCGTCTGTGACGTTGATGTCGCCGCCTCCGCGGATTTCGTCTCTCGCCCGCGGTGCCCAACGCCGCAGGCAACAAGGAGATAACGCAAGCTGCTTGCGCGGCCGGAGCGGCCGGAGCAGCAGCAAGGCGGCACACTTACAACCCATTTTGGTGGTGATTACCACCAACCTAGTGGTGATTACCATTTTTACAAAGTGGCTTTATAGTTGCGTTACATACAGGTAGTAGAATCCCTCGGGGTTGTAAGTGTGCCGTCTTCCTGTTAATTGAGAGGTTACGGTGTAGCTTCGTGACTCGCCGCAGCCGATCACGTGTTCTGTCCAGGCAGACTTCATAGCCATTCCCTGTACAGACATACGCCTTTGGAGCCGCACTCTCTCCCCTTCCTCCTCAGCACGTGTAGTGCTCTCCTTCTCCCTTTTCTCCTCTTTCCATATTCCCCATTCCCTTACCCCCAGTACAGGGTAGCAAACCGGACGCTCGTCTGGTTAACCTCCCTGCCTTGCTTTTCTTTGTCCTCTCTCTCTCTCTCTCCCCTTCCTGTACCCTTAAAAGGAAGGTGCTCTGCAACACCTTTTTATTCCGATGAAGGCCAGTCCACCGGTCACAACGTCAGTAAAGTAAAGTTATATTGATTTTGTTAATCGTGTGAATCTCTCCTTTTGAAAATATTTATTCGGGCTCAGGGAAATCTTGTTTCCGAACTATATACATATATATATATATATATATATATATATATATATATATGAATGTCAAACGTCATCATTTCATAATCATAAGTATCCACGCAAAGAATACAAAATCGGAGATTTTGGTGCTTTTTTCAGAACGCTACCTCAGCCTGAAAGAAGGTTAGCTCACTTAACATTTATCTGCATAACTGCAGATGCTGGCTCTGTCAGCGGCGTCGACAAATGAAGGTTATCCAGAAGGTTTTAATATATATGAAAATGAGCTGCAGATTTTTTACATATTTCGGTCACGCATAATTGTGCATTGTTTGCACAAGAAACGCAGGCATTTTCTCCCGCGTGTCACATGCTTCTTTTTTTTTTAATCGTTGAGTGATACCATCATTCTGTCGTTTACAGTGTCCTTCGAAGAGCCTGCTGCTGTTCAATACGGGCACGCCACCGTCAACGACGAAATAAAGTATAATACTAATTGAAGCTAACAGATTGGTCCAATGTAGCGCCACATTTCACTGTCAAGCAAAGCCATGAGATAGAGCCATACTGCAGCATCATTTTGCGTTCGCATCGTAATAACTGGGGGAACATCTGGCGCACTGTTCTCCTGTAGGTGGCAATTTCGCCAGTTTATGCGGTGAGATATGTAGCCTTACGCGCTGTCTACATGTTTGCGAAGTTAACAATAAATTGGGCGTCAAAGCATCCGAAATTATCATGCCGCACTGGAGTTTCTTTCTCCTTTTCTTTTTCTTTCTGAGAAAGATGGGGGGGGGGGGGGGGGCGCTTCCACGGCCAGCAGGGTGTAACGTATTTTATGAATATTTGATTTCACAAAAATAATGCAACTAAGTAACGATTAAAACAAAAAAAAAAAAGGCGAGACCGCTGATCCCTGCGTTGGAAGAAAGTTGATATATCATGACAGTGTGCCTGGAGGGGGGGGGGGGGTCTGCGACGCGTTCGCGATTTCATGTTCCGTGTCACTTTTAAAAAAGATATCTTCATGCGCTGTCACAAAAACTTTCTGAAAGTGCAACGGGCTGTCAGATATCTATTAAAATGATTTTGTTAATTGAGCAGAAAAACAACAATGCCGCAGGTAGTACAGACCCATTTAACAAAAGAATATGTCTAAGAATTCTAAATGCGCCACCTGATAGCTTTACGGTCTCGCTACTTATGTCCCCACTGACATTTCGTACGTAAAAGACAAACTGCACAGACCTAACTAGCAAAGGGGAGAGCAGATAGCGCTGCGGGAAACAATAGACCCAAGACAAGGGTGGCGATCCCCTTAATAAGTTATGGCTAGCCTTTGTAAGTAACGCTGAACCAGCTAACCGAACACTAGACTATTCGGTTGCAGAGGCCCACCATAACAATTATTTAGCAAGGAAAGGGGACTGACAACTGCCCACCAAGTAAGAGAGGCATACGTTTCAGATTTCCCCAACCAGTATCCGAAAAGAAACAGTAATGACCCGAAGGCTGAAGTACGCTTCTTTGATAAGACCATCAGGGCAGCTAGAATGCACTAGTTAACAAAACTCGGCCTCAATTTCATGGGAGAGTAGCACTGCTCAGGAAGCAATGTCTACTAACCTTTTCTTGCTGTTCTATACTCAACGACCATCGTGATCCCCAAGAACGACTTCTTCCCCAAGTTTTCAAGACCACTTACACGGATAGTTCAGTTAATCTCATTTAGTTAAGCAAGAGTTAACCGGTGCGCCCGCATTGCTGTTTAACTAAAAGAGCCGATTTCTAGATCAGAGAAGACGCTCCTGATTTGTTAAGCATCCGTGCCAACATCCTGTCGACGCATTTCCTCATGGGCACCGCATACGACAGCCTTAAGCCCGCAAGGCTATTACTCTCCATCAGATACGTCAGGATACTTTTCTGCTCATGATAACTACTCTCCTTCTTTCCATAGTACTTGAGTACATACGTCACGCATCTAGTTCAGCTACTGTTCTTCGGAGCTCAGAACGGCCCATCCATTCAGTCTCAAGAGAACGAAGGAAACACTTCGGAGCGACGAATCGAGAGGAGAAGCAAATTTGCGGTGCTGGCACGGTAGCCTGAAAGCAGTAATAAGCTCACCTCTCGCCAGCATGTGGATATCGACAGCCGGGGATATTGACAGCCGTAGAGATATTGACAGCCTTACGTCAGCCTACACTGAAGTCCCTGAAACTAGCACGAAGTGCACTGAGAGACTTCATCGCGAATTTCCGGTATAGGCAGCAAGTTTTATAAGCACAAGGTAACTAAGGGGCATATGGAAAGGTATACAACGAACGGGCACATGGTATCAGCACAAAAAAAAAAAACGAAGTAAAAACACAATTACAGACCAAATATGTCACGATGGTAGACTTGTACATTGCGGGAGAAAGGATGAAGGTAATCAGGCGCATCTCGATAGAAAAAGATAAAGCTCATATGCCCCCCCCCCCCCCAAAAAAAAAATAAAAGACAGGAACTCAAGTATCTTAAACAGCAAGAAAAATCGTACATGAATGATGAACACTCGAAACTTTCCCGCCCAAAACATAATCGAAAACCATTGTTTTCACAGTACAAGCTGCCATGGAGACGCGCCATGGACACTGCACCTAATGAGACCCACGAGGATGATTGCATATTTAAAAGGGAAGGTGATGCGCGAAATAACTAGCTGTCACTGTTCAGCGTGCGCGCGGCTTGAAGAGGCCCACGGATTGGTGTACTGTGGACATACAAAAAAAAGTAAAAACTGGCTTGTGTCCATTAGCAGTGTGAGCGCAAGGAAAGTGTGTTGTTCTTTGGTAAGATCTGCAGTGCGCTCTACTAGTATGCTGTAGAGCATATTAGTACCAAAAGAAAGCGATACTGATTCAGAACTGAAGGCTGTTATATTTTGCGTAGATTTATCTAAAACAGGGCCTATATAAAAGAAAAAACTTACCTAAGTACAATACTACAAGCCATTAGAAATAACCGCCGATGAACTTGCCAGTAAAGCGCAAAAAATATCCTTACTCAAAGTAAAGTGCCTAAACGTAACTTTGAGGGAAAAAAAGAAATCACTAAGCCGCATAAACAGAGTGCATGCGTTAAGCAATCTGTTGGAAGCCACGCGACTATTTGCATAACAACCGTGGAAGAATCGGACCATAAACGTAAACATTGTGGTCTAGTGGCTATGGTACTCGGATGCTGATCCGAGGGTAGCGGTATTGAATCCTGACTGCGGCGGTTGCATTTCGATGGAGGCGAAATGCTTGAGGCCCGTCTGCTGTGCGATGTCATTGCACGTTAAAGAACACCAGGTGGTCAAAATTTCCGGAGCCCTCCACTACGGCGTCCCTCATAATCATAGCTGGGGCGTGAAACTCGAGAAATCAATTACACAAAGAAACGTTAAGCGGCACCCTGAAGGGGAACTGTGCATTATATGCTAGCAAGATGGTGGTCGGTGTTGCGTTTTCTTTTTTCGGATCCGGGGCCATACTGTATTTATAATTCTGGCTTCACATATAATTTTCGGATAGGATTGCCAAGTAACACTGCACAAGCATTTGTTTCGCTCTAATTTGACACTTTAGGCGAAGTGCAATGTTGTTGTTTTTTTTTTATCGTTAACATAAGAAGAGTGGGGACACGGAAACCCGCACCTTCCGCCGTCCAAATTACCCCCTCCTGCGTCCCTGAAAACTCCACTAACGGAGTTTTACGGGACCGGGCTCCGGGCTACAACTTCTGTCGCTCAGTTGCAGAACACGTCTGTATACAGACCAAACGAGGCCCATGCCTGCGGTCTATACCATGAGCTAAACAAACGCTGCCACATCCCCACCGGTAGCTGGCCTATACAGTATGTACTATACATATGCATCCTAGTCAGGCGAGGTGGCAGTCAGATGCAATGGTACAACCTCAATTTCGCCCCTCACCTCAACCTGGACTACAACCAGCTACCTGCCGCAGCTAAGACACGAGTACATTGCCTGTACAATGCGCACTCATATTGGTCACCGCTGTGGTGATGATTTTACGGTAGATTGATAAATATATGCCATAGCTACGGAGATGTTTATCTTGCAACAACACCGCAAGCTTCCCCACATGCCTCCGGCTAGTATTACACACGCAATCAACATTCTTGTTGAATATTTAACACGCGTGGGGCTCCGTGTATACCTCTGTTCTTCTCACTGTCTGATTCCCCTAAACAAGTGGATGCCGTGCCGAAAAAGTGTTGCAGTGACTACGGCGCTCTGGTGCGTTACGTATTTGCATATCGGCTGCCACCCAAAAAACGCGGGTTCGATGCCTGCCGCGGCGGTCGCATTTTCGATGGAGGCGAAAATGCCAGAGGCCCGTGTACTGTGCGTTGTCAGCGCACGTTAAAGAACCTCAGGTGGTCTAAATTTCCGGAGCCCTCCACTACGGCCTTTCTCTCTATCTCTTTCACTCCCTTTCTCCCACCCCCACGGACGCTTAGCCATGCTCCCTACATGGGCTGCAGAAATTAGCGTCCTTTCCGAACCACAATCAATCAATCAATCAATCAATCAATCAATCAATCAATCAATCAATCAACGTATTTGCATAGCCTCATTAGGGAGTAATAGTTGAGCGGCTCAGCGGGCCCAGCGATGGAGCGGAGGGGACAGCGGACCGCATGATGCAGAGAAGAGTAATAGCTGAGCGACGCCCCGCTTCTTTCAGCGGAACTTACCGCTGCGCCACCTGTTGAACAATGTTGGAGTTACTGTCGATCGAGCAGAGGCTTTTATCTGTCGAATAAATTGAAGTTACTGCGAAAAGTATATCGCAAAAGTAATTTTTCATTAGATCACAGGTGTTATGTGGGAAAACATCTTCGTTTTTGCTACATGACATGACGACATGCCGCCGCCGCTTGTGTTGGGGGCTGCCATCTTGCAATACGCTCGCACGCTGGCCCGCTGCGCACGCTCCGCTGAAGAGACGAAATGAGCGGGCGAGCGGCTCGCTCCGTAAATGCGCTGGCTGTCCGAGCGTGCCGCGCATGCGCAGTTGGCGTCTCCGCTCGTTCGCTGGGCCCGCTGAGCAGCTTTGCTATTACCAGGGTCCCTCCTATTACTCTCTATTAATGCAACTCCGCTGCAATGCTTTTCGTTAGCGCGTTTCGCATGGGCTGAAAACTATCATTATGAACAACTTCTACCAGTAGAATCTCGCATCGCCTAGCAACGTGTTGCGTGGAGGAAAGCAGGAGAAGAGGAGAGAAGATGAGACGAAGGGGGGAATAAACAAATGAAATTTCTTGGTGAGATGGTGTTCGAACGCCTGAATGCGACCGCTGCCGCCGGGTTCGGATCCGCGCCCTTCGGGTCCGCAGTCAAAAGCCATAACCACTAGAACATCGCGGCGAACCATACACTTGATTGTAAATATATCCGCTTCCACTCTCCCCAAAACACGATGGTGTTGTGGTTGTTATTATGGGCTCGGTCTGTTGCGGCGCATGTTTAGGAACGAACAACGCACTTATTTACGAATTGTGCGGTTTAGTTCTTAATCCTAGGCGTCGACAGAATGGTAACACTCTGAACACGCGCGGCGCCTTGGTGTTTATCAAGCAGCTTTCGCAGCACTTCTATTGCTAAAGGCTCCGGGATTACAAGCTGTTTTGTGGGGTTTGACGTCCCAAAACCAGCTCTGATTATGAGAGACGCCGTACTGGAGGGCTCCGGAAATTTCTACCACCTGGGGTTCTTTAACGTGCACTGAAATCGCACAGCACACGGGCCTCAACGTTTCGCCTCCATCGAAGTGAAGCCGCCGCCATTCGATCCCGCGACCCTAGTATCTGCAGCCGAGCACCATATCCAGCGTTGTCCGTGTCAAGTCACGCAAAAGCATGTCATATCTTGCAACCAAGGGGCGATGAAAGAAGGAACACGTGGTTTCTTTGGCCGGCTGCTTTTGTACAGACTGCGCAGATAAGGACAAATGGGGTGATTTGACATTCTGTCACTCGAGAGTCAGACTTATCCCTTGTTTCCAAGCCAAGCAAAAACACGTCTTTTAGAATGTTGTGAGGTCGGACGCACTCAAGTATTCCTCGAAACTGCAGCGTTTCACAGGCTACCTCGAGTGGGCTTGAGTCATTACGAGTGCGCAACGGCGGCCCGCGGTGACCTTTTTTGCTTTGAAAGTAGGGAAGCCCCGAGCTCGAAAGAGTTTCCGTCCTGTGAGAGAACGGTCGAAACATTTGCATTGTATGTGGCCAAACAAGGCGCTGAACATATAAGACCCTCCAATCCGTTCAGTGATTATGCCTGGTCACACCCACAGACCCATTCAATACATATTTGTGCGAGCCAGCAAGCATCGGGGTCGTAGTGGTAAAGCGGTAATGTGATTGGTGATTAATTGGGATGATTTACCCGGTAGTGTTAAGCGCGCACTAACAACCCGCAGGCGATTGGTTATGCCGAGAAATCGTCTCGGTTCAGTCATTTTTCCAGTGCATCAGCATTCTTAATTTCACTGACTTTCGCGGTTTAGGCTAGATGGGATTACCACGCAGCCTGAAAATTTTGACCTTCTACATACCACATAAGCACTTTCGTTTGTTCAAAGTCACGTCTGCTCTAGCTAGAAGCGACATATCATCAGACAAATGTTCCTCATGCTGCGCTTTTGTATTGCTAAACACCAAGGACTATCGGTGACCTTGGCACTGCCTGGCAAGCCACACCGGGATTAGGATATTCGTTTCTGGAGATACCCAGGCCCGCATGGGATTCCGAAGTGTATGGTCTTGTAAAACAGTATCCACAGAATAGAGTCAAAAGCGCTTTAGGATAGGGTTTTCGAATCGTTACTTGGTCGGACTTCATGCCCCTGATGAAACTCTGAGAAGTCGCCAAGCTTCGGACACCATTCGGCGCTTGCCACAGAGCCTATACCTTGATGGGTCGCCTGTAGTGTAAAGCGCCCACGAAAAGCCCACTTGGTTAACCTTTCGAGGCCGATACCTACCGTGGTTCCCCACCGACTGTCTCGTTCCTAGCACGATTTCCTTGCGCCACTGCGTGGGACCGTCTCCGATGCGCATGAATCTCTGTTTCAAGCCTTAGTTTTTCTATGAGAAGAATCGGCAAACGCGGGGCACCTAGTGATGAAGCGTAGAACTTCGCCAGTTTATAGCCTGAAAGTGTAGTCTCCTGGGATAGTTCGCAGGGTACAGCACATGTATATCCTGGAGAAAAAGAATATCATACTGCTCCTTGCTGCACTAAGTCGGTCGGTAAATTTAACGACACCTAATGCCTCTACGGCTGCCAGCCTGCGAAATACATCGTGGAGAGAGCTAACAACATAGCACGTGTGATGGGCTCTTGTCCCTTTCCACGCAGGCTATGGGACCAATTTCTGTAACACACTTACGTTGTTGTCGCCAGCCGTCTGCCAAACCTCGTCTTTCTAATCAAAATGAATGAAGAATTGTGGAAAAGTTGGTGGGAAGAGCGGCATTTCCGCTCCCACTTGACGTTGCGGCGTCCAGGCATGACACTATCAGCGACTGCACATAGCGCGCTTTCCTGGACGCGTCAACCATGCCAATGAAAGGACGAGTACCTTTGTGCTGACCCCTTGCGGCGTGCGTTCGAAAAATGTCCTTGTTGCCACAGCTGTGGCGCTTGGAAACTTCGGCCAGGCACGTCAACCTCAAGAAGGCGTCGCCCCAGAAGTAGAGCCGTCGTCCCCTGTTGTGCTGCGGGCGTTCCGTGAAGCCCACAGTGTCTACGCTGGCGTTCTGGCCCTGAAGTTCTTGCGAGCTCCCGATTTGGACACCGTCCGGTCGAACATTCTTCTCTTGGTGTTGCACGGTTTCTCCGTGTCGAGCCTTCGCCAGGGCTGTAGCCAATGTCAGCTGTAGATCTCAGATGCTTGAGTGTCACGAAGCAGAACGACAAGCCTGTCACGAATTAGTAGTCCTTCATAACCCCGAAGTCGCGGAGGTCTGCCAGCACGTCAAGAGCTCGCGAAGAGATGCGCCGATTGCAGCTGCTGTGCCGTTGTGGCCTTGTTTTCCGTTTCGTCAAGGAAACCGTTGACCACACCCACTTCGGTACCTTGTTGTGGCCCTGCAGGCGAGCACGAAGGGTGTGCTTGACCCCCCCCTTCCCTTCCTTTGATGTAGTCAGTCAACAATATTTGCTCAGTGTGACGAAAGGAAAACCAATGTTTATGGCACTGGCTGATAACATGCACTCTGGGATACGTCACGAACGAGGGTCGCGGGATAGGATCCAGGCTGCGGCGGCTGCATTTCGATGGAGGCGAAATATTGAGGCCCGTGTGCTGTGCGACGTCAGTGCACGTTAAAGAAACCCAGGTGGTCGAAATTTCCGGAGACCTCCACTACGACGTCTCTCATAATCAGAGCTGGTTGTGGGACGTTGAACCCCACATAACAACAGCGAACGTCACGTACTAGCATTGCTTGGAGCACGCAGTTTTCTCCAGGCTATCTGTCGTGACGTCATGCGTGAACATAAGCAGTACCGACACAATTGGCAAAGCGCGAAGAAACGACAGTACATGGGCTGCTTCGTAAGGAATGTTGGCCGCAAGTGCTTTCGGTGCTTTCTGATGTCTCCGCTTAGAAACAACATCGAACATATTTTTCTTTTTACATGTGAAGTTAAGAAAAGTACCATTTATGTTGTGGCTCGCAGCTCTAACGTGGTGGCTGTGACTTTTCTTTTTACACGCCGTGGTAGCTTAACGGTTTGATTCTTGATTTGCTGAGCTCGAGGTCACGGGATCGAATCCCGCGGTCACGGTGGCAGCATTTCGATGGGAGGAAAACGCAAGGAACAACCCTGTACTATGATTTAGGCGCACGTTGAAGAAGCCATGGAGGTCAAACCTGCTCAGGGAGCCTCTCAACACGAGGTATGCGTCATGATCGGATCGTGGTTTTCGCTCGTGAAACCCCTCCGATTATTAGTAACCTTTCTTTTTCTTTTTACCAATAATTTTTCTGTAATAAATGCGAAGTATGTCTTGGCGTACTTAAGTCCTTTGACTATCTATCTATCTATCTATCTATCTATCTATCTATCTATCTATCTATCTATCTATCTATCTATCTATCTATCTATCCGCCTACGTTTCGGTGCTCTCCTGGTCGTCTCGTTCATCTGGTATATGGCAACATTTGTGAGGTAGGGTATGAATGTATGGCGAACGTGAATGACTGATGTTTACATTACTCACATGATATATTCCCCATGTATACGTCGCGAATAACGCTACTGCAATCACATGCCGCTCATAACCGTGGTGCTCGGCCGAGGCATGCACCACGGTTGTTTGAATTTGATAGGGACAGCTAAATTTGTGCGTTGTAGATCCAACATCTAAAGGGACGAAATTTGGAGGCTCCTTGATGATAGCGTTGCTCCCCTCAGTTGCCCTAACTTGAGTCCCCTTCAGTTTCTTCTCTCGCTGTGCACATTGCTGGGTTCTTTCTTTCGCTCAACGCCTACGCCGATCGCATACTCCATGATGCAGCTCTTAAATACAAGAGTAATGCATATTTATTTCAAGAAGCCGCCTATATCAACGCTAGTGCGTTGCACTCAGTATGCTTTCTTTGCTGTTAACGCATCGTTGTGATTATTTATGCTTTTGGCGCCAATCTCCACTACGATCGCTCACCTTGTTTCCCGCGTCACTGTCACTTAAGTTTTCTCCGCAGCCTAGCTAGTGCCTCCTAGGAAAAGCTAGGCAACGTTGCTCAGGGACGTCTATGACGAGTGGTCTGCCCCTGGACGTCTCGTGAACGAGAGCGATCTTTCCGATAAGTGAGCCAAAGCCTCCATGCATCATCCTGACGGATGGCCTACTGACTGCAACTGACTGTTATCTTTCTTTCCACGTGGCAGAGATTTCGCCGTACAGATGCAAACTATGTATCGCTTCAAAGTCAGCATAGAAGATCGCAACATAAGGGACGGGTTTCCATAACGAAACCTTACGTAAAAAGAGAAATGAAGGTTATCTTATCAAGTGCGGGAAAGTTACGAGTTCAAGAAAGACGAATGGTTTTATCATTGGCACTAGATCACACTGTGAAGATGAAGTTACCAGGAAGACGCTGCATTGGTAGTTATGATGCTGTACCGATCATTTCTCGTTCGATGTAACGTCCGAAAAGCTTTTATAGCAACGAGCAGTTGATTGAAGCTAGTGAACGTGTTGTCACTTTTTTCATTTCATTTAAACACTGAAAATGCAATTTTTCTTGGTTATGCATGTGCATAAAAAAATCAATATCTACTTATGCGTAAACATTCCATTAAAAAGCCGCTTTTCTGGGTAACTGGTAAAAGAGCACCTCTCCATTTGGAATTTTAGGAGAGGAATGTTGTGTATATCCATCACGTGTTTGATCACGCCAGCAGAACCGGGTTGGCCAGTTGAACACACATACACACAAACGTGCGTGTGCGCCTGCAGATATATAAATAAACGAAACCTGTAAATAGAGGAATATTGCTACACGCATGCCGCATTTGAGGAGCTCGGCCGATGCGCGTGGCCACCATCGACGGAGAGAAGAAGAGGAAGCTCGCACTTGGCTGCTTTGCAACCGCTGCTGATAGCCTGCATATAGCTGCTAATCGCGGTGCCTGGTCACTCGACGTTCCTGTAACATTGTGGTGGAGGTGGAACGTTCCCCGTCCTCGCCACGGAGTTTCGTAGCGGCCGCACCGTCCAGTTTTCAGCCATGGCTCCCGAGGAGAACCCCTCGTCGCCATCTACAACTGCGGCGTCCACGACAACCTATGTCACGGTTTCCAATCTGCGGGATCCCGGAACATTCTCCGCCCAAGAAGGCGTCGACGTCGACGACTGGCTGAACATGTATGAACGTGTCAGCCGAAGCCACGGTTGGGACCCTACCGTAATGCTCGCGAACGTCATCTTCTACTTGGGGGGAACACAACGTGTCTGGTTTGACACAAACGAAGCCGAGATCTCCAGCTGGGAAGCTTTCAAGGCAAAGATTCGCGACCTCTTTGGCAATCCATCAGGTCAGAAACAGATTGCGCGTAAAGAGCTTGCTGCCCGTGTCCAATCGGCAACCGAATCCTATGTTGCGTACATCCAGGAAGTCCTTGCGCTTTGCCGAAAAGCAGATGAGACGATGACCGAGGCTGACAAGGTGGGCCACATCCTCAAAGGGATCGCGGACGACGCGTTTAATTTGCTCGTCTACAACAATGTATCTTCTATTGATGCCATTGTTAAAGAATGCCGCCGGTTTGAGTTGGCCAAAAGTCGCCGCGTCGTGCAACAGTTTTCCCGTCTGCCTAACACGGCTGCTACATCCTCTTGCTCAGACGTCGCTCCTGCGCCCCCTTTCCATGAAAGCGTGACGCGCATTGTTCGTCGGGAACTTGAAGCTGCCACTCCAGCGCCATATCACCCTCGCCCACTAGACGGAACCCTTGACCAAGTAGCTCCCTCCGTTTCAGTCATTCAAGCCGTAGTGCGACAAGAAATTGCCAACCTCGGTTTGCCGTCCGCCTACTCCGTCTCCCGACCTGACTTCAGACCACCAGTCTCGATGGCGACGCCCCGCATCGACACCTACCTTCCACGAAGATCCCGCAATCCGGATGAATGGAGAACCCCAGACGACAAGCCGATTTGCTTCCGCTGCCACAGAGCTGGTCATATATCCCGCTACTGCCGCACATCCTGGACGCCGCCCAACAGGAGCTCGAGTTCGTCCCCTCGCCGATATGTAGACCCACCCCGCTTTTCGCCCCGTCGTGTGTACACCCCATCTGACGCACCTGACACCCGCTCTTATGCTCGTTCGCCTTCACCTCAGCGCCGTCGTTCCCCGTCGCCCCAACCACGCCGCCATTCCTCGCCGACCACCTTTGGAGCCCCCCGGACGGAAAACTAGACCATGCAGCGCCTGGAGGTAGTGCTGCATCATTTTCATTGTGCCCAAATCCTCCGTTGACGCTAATTACGAACAAGAACTTAGTTGAAGTGCACATAGACGGCATTCCTTTGACCGCATTAATTGATACTGGAGCCCAGATGTCCATAATGAACGCTGACCTTTGCCGTCGACTCAGAAAAGTTCTCACGCCTCCCAATACTAGGGCCGTACGTGTCGCCGATGGCAGCACTGTTGCCGTCGCTGGAATGTGTACTGCTCGAGTAGGCATTGCCGGCCATCACGTTCCAGTACTTTTTACAGTTCTCACCACCTGCCCTCACGACCTAATCTTGGGGATGGACTTTCTTTCAACGCATTCTGCCCTGATCGACTGTTCTGCTGGTACTCTTTGCCTCGAACTTCCTTCCCTTCCGGATACTCGCCCAGAATTCCCCAGCGCCCTCTGTTCTACATCCTTTGTTCGCCTACCACCTAAAGCCCTCACGTTTGTCGACCTGGCCTCAACATCACCGTTGCCCGATGGCGACTACGTCATCACACCTCTTATCGATGTCCTCCTGGCGCGCGACATCACTGTGCCGCACTCAGTTATAACCCTGGCCGGTGGACGCGTGTGCCTCCCTCTTCTCAATTTTGGGTTGGCAAAGCAAGTTCTGCCACGAGGCATATCTGTGGCCACAATCCGTTTGTTAACAGACGACGATGTAACTATCTTTGCTGCCGACGTCTGCACAGATCCTTCAGCGCGCCTAAAGGACGCCATCTGCACCGATAAAACGTTTCGTTCCATGATAGCGCCGGATCTCACACCTGAACAAGCAGCCGCCCTTTACAGCCTTTTGGTGTCCTACCGCGACATATTCGACACTGATAATCGACCACTGGCTCAGACATCTCTTGTTAAGCACCGCATAAACACTGGTGATGCTGTCCCCATTCACCGCCGACCGTATCGGGTGTCCACAGCAGAGCGTCAAGTGATACAGCAGGAGGTAAACAAGATGCTTGCCAAAGGCATTGTAGAGCACTCATCGAGCCCTTGGGCGTCGCCCGTCGTGCTTGTTAAAAAAAAAGACGGCACGTGGCGTTTCTGCGTTGATTATCGCCATTTAAACCGGATCACTAAAAAAGACGTTTATCCTTTACCACGGATCGATGACGCTCTTGACTGTCTCCACGGTGCCCAGTACTTTTCATCAATAGACCTTCGATCCGGTTATTGGCAGATTTCCGTCGATGAGCAAGACCAAGAAAAGACCGCATTCGTCACTCCAGATGGGCTCTACCAATTCAAGGTTATGCCGTTTGGTTTGTGCAATGCTCCCGCCACGTTTGAACGCATGATGGACTCCCTGCTCCAAGGATTCAAATGGTCCACATGCCTTTGTTACCTCGACGACGTCCTTGTGTTTTCGCCTACATTCGACACGCATCTTGAGCGCTTAGCTGCAGTTCTTAAAATATTCCGCAAAGCTGGACTCCAGTTAAACTCCTCGAAGTGTCACTTCGGACGCCGACAAATTACAGTACTGGGGCACCTTGTTGATGCTACCGGTGTGCGACCAGACCCGGAGAAAATTCGTGCAGTAACGGCTTTTCCTGTTCCTCAGTCTGTAAAAGACGTGCGGAGTTTTGTGGGGCTCTGTTCCTATTTCAGACGCTTCGTGAAAAATTTTGCAGCAATCGCCCAACCACTTACTGCACTCCTCAAGAAAGACGTCCCTTTTACGTGGGGACCCACGCAATCGGCTGCGTTCTCCCACCTTATAGCGCTCTTAACGACTCCACCTGTATTGGCCCACTTTGACCCGTCCGCCCCTACAGAAGTCCGAACCGATGCCAGTGGTCACGGAATCGGTGCCGTCTTAGCCCAACGTCAACACGGGCACGACCGCGTTATAGCCTACGCAAGCCGGCTCCTAACAAGTGCAGAGCGCAACTATTCGATTACAGAGCGCGAATGCCTCGCTCTTGTCTGGGCAGTTTCCAAGTTCCGCCCATATTTATATGGCAAGCCATTTTCTGTAATCACAGACCACCATGCGCTCTGTTGGCTTTCATCGTTGAAGGACCCTACCGGCCGGCTTGGTCGCTGGGCACTTCGATTACAAGAATATACATACACAGTGACGTACAAGTCGGGACGCCAACACCAGGATGCGGGCTGCCTCTCTCGATACCCTGTCGAAGAACCGAACGCTCTGTCTGACCCTGACACCGACACCTGCGTTTTTTCTGTCTCTCAACTGCTCCATGTCGCTGATGAGCAACGCCGTGATCCTGCCTTGCGTGCAATCATTGATCGCCTGGAGTCGTCACCTTCCGACCCGTCCCTTCGCTTATTCGTCCTTCGGGATGGTGTTCTCTACCGCCATAACGTTCGGCCAGACGGTCCATCCTTGCTGCTCGCGATCCCCAAACACCTTCGCTCGGCAGTCCTCCACGAACTCCATGACCTTCCCACCGCCGGACACCTCGGTGTGTCACGCACCTACGACCGGATCCGCCGACGCTTCTTTTGGCCTGGACTTGCTCGCTCCGTTCGTCGATACGTAGCAGCGTGCGAGAAATGCCAACGCCGCAAGACGCCATCGACGCTCCCAGCCGGGTACCTCCAGCCGCTAGACATTCCCACGGAGCCATTCTTCCGCGTTGGCTTGGATCTACTTGGCCCTTTTCCACTTTCTACCTCGGGGAACAGATGGATCGCAGTAGCCACAGATTACGCTACGCGCTACGCTATTACCCGCGCGCTCCGAACCAGCTCTGCCACGGATGTCGCAGACTTTCTCCTGCAAGATGTAATTTTATTACATGGGGCTCCACGCCAGCTGCTCACGGACCGTGGCCGAACATTCCTCTCCAAGGTCGTCTCCGACATCCTCCAGTCTTGTGCAACGCGGCACAAGTTATCCACGTCGTACCACCCGCAAACAAATGGCCTCACGGAGCGCCTGAATCGCACTCTGACAGATATGCTTGCCAAATATGTTTCCTCAGACCACACTGACTGGGACCTCGCCCTCCCGTATGTTACATTTGCCTACAATTCCTCGCGTCACGACACCGCCGGCTATTCTCCGTTTTTTCTTCTATACGGCCGAGAACCAGCCCTTCCTCTGGACGCGTCGATACCTGCTGTCACGGGGACCACCTGTCAATATGCCCTTGATGCTATCGACCGAGCTGCCCACGCAAGAGAAATTGCCCGTGACCGCCTTTTGACATCCCAAGAGAGCCAACGGCGCTTGTACGACCGGAGACACCGAGACGTGCACTTTCCGCCTGGTTCTATGGTCCTCTTGTGGTCTCCGACACGTCACGTGGGCCTGTCGGAAAAACTGCTGTCGCGGTATACAGGCCCTTACCGAGTGATTCGTGAGGTCACTCCCGTGACCTACGAAATCGCCCCTATCGCCCAAGCTGCTTCGCCTACTTCACAGACACGTGATATCGTGCACGTCACACGGTTGAAGGCATATCAACCTCCAGCTGATGACATTTAGACGCTCCGAGACGTCGCTTCTGCCGCCGGGGGATCATGCTACACGCATGCCGCATTTGAGGAGCTCGGCCGATGCGCGTGGCCACCATCGACGGAGAGAAGAAGAGGAAGCTCGCACTTGGCTGCTTTGCAACCGCTGCTGATAGCCTGCATATAGCTGCTAATCGCGGTGCCTGGTCACTCGACGTTCCTGTAACAATATTTATTGGTTCGTTCTAAGAATCAAGTGTGATACGTCCCAAAACGAATCAGTATTTTACAGAAACATGCGATCACATGAAACAAGCACTCCTTTTTTAGAACCATTACATCCAAATAAGAATAGCCTTCCCTACATTCTACCTATTACTATTACCTACCTATTTACATTACCTTTAAACACGAGTACGGACAAACTTTTCGAACTGGGGTTACACAACACCTTAGACGAGTTAATCGAAGCGCACAACGTCGCGCAGTACGAGCGGCTGGCAAAGCGCCGCACCGGCCGACACATCCTCGACACCCCTGGCATCACCTATCACACTCAGCACGGCGAAAAGGTTGCGATATCCAAACAGATTCGCGAGCGCATCGTCGTTCCGCCGTTGCCAAAAAACATGCACCAGACGCATCACGTTGGCCTGCGAAACAGGCGCGCGAGAGATCTTGAAAAGAAATTTGGCAACAGTCAGGAAACGGTGTACGTAGACGCGGCCCGTTACGAGCGCCGACGCGGATTCGTGGTCGCTATAACGAACCATAGGGGAACTTGCATTGCGAGCGCCACGATACGCACGGAAGAGACGGAGGCGGCCGAAGAATCAGCGATAGCCCTCGCGATAGCCACTACGGACGCCACAGCTATAATAAGCGACTCGTAGGCCGCGATACATAGCTACGCCAGCGGCCGGATCTCCCGGGAAGCGGCCCGCATCCTCCAAATTCACGAAGGCAATATTTGCTGCAAAAATGACAGTTTCCTCCTATGGACCCCCTCCCACACGGACCCACCGCTTGCGGGTAATGAATCGGCCGACGCCGCGGCTCGAGAACTTACACGCCGAGCCGCGACGACCGCGGACAGTCCTGACGCCCCAACCAACACGCGGGCGATGCGGGAGTGGACGTGGGGGGATCGCATGACCACTTTCAGGAACATCACACAACACTACAGATTGAACAGATGTAAGTACCCACCACCACACGCCAAACTAAAGAAGAAACAGGCGGTTGCCTGGCGACAACTACAGACACACATCCAAACCCGGTGATCCTTCACCTCTACTACCCAGACATTTATACGTCTGACACGTGTGAAGTGTGCGGAGCCAGAGCGACGCTGCAGCACATGCTGTGGGCATGCACGGGGAGCGCACAGCAGGATCCCCTCATTAGGAACGGGGTAGACATGGCAGTCTGTGACCGCGGGGCTCCATGAGAGGCGTGCCTGCTCAGCCAAAACCTCGCCGATCAACTTTGGGCCGTCCGGCACGCCGAGGCCGTCACTCGAGGCCGGTGCTTGTGGCCCTACCCCGACCAAATCGCCGGACCTATATGTTGATTAAAGTTTCCTCTCTCTCTCCCTACATTCATCGAACAACCAAGAAGCTGTTGGCTCATCGAACATCGACATACGGGTCGCAAGCACTTTTTTGCGCCCTTGAAAAAAAAATCGCGCTGTGTAGAGCGCCGAATTCCCGTAGCCGTTGTGGGGGCCTTCTTGTCCCGTCATCGGGTCGTCTCTGCGCTATAACATACAATACTCTTGGGATACCGGCATAATCGGTAGGAAGTACAATCTGCTTTCTCACGGACATTGAAGGTTGAGAAACGGCCAAGTAAATCGAGATCCAGATGTACGAATAGTTCAATAACAATGCCGATCGTAAGTGGAGGACCATGTGGGAGACATGTGTAGTATCTTATGGCATTAGCGCCACGTGACTATTCAAAGGTGTAAGGTGTATGTTCCACGATCGACCTTTCGGGGGTCACGAGAGAGTTAAAAGCGGACACGTTTGAAAATACTGACATACGGTGAAGACACATGAGAGCTAGAAAATACAATTGATAACGCACCTGCAGGCATTTCACTTCTAAAAGAGTGCGCTGTGACGACGAATTACTGAAGGTTGTGAACTAACTGTATCATCTTAAGCAGCTTTAAAGGTATTCGGGACATAGGATCGCGTGCTGGAAGGTACAACGCTCAGATTGAAGCTTAGCTAGCACGGTTGTTATTGCTTGTGGTGTAAATATTGCAACGAAGACAAAGAGATAGCAGTTCGCCATTGTGGGTGAACGTCGTAGCGAAGGTATGTTTGTGTCACAACCATGACAAGTAACAAGTAAAGAGAGAAAAGAACTTCAAAACTGAGTAGGCTGGAATTACCTTCCTTGGAACAAACAGCACCTTTATTGGCGTACGTTTATCCCAAGTGCTCCTCATACGCATTTGCGCAGGCATGGTTCTGGGTTTCCATTTCTTTTTGTGTGTGTTTTCGTACCAAATATGAGATTACCTTAAAAACTGCATAAATAGGTAGTAAAGGAACTGCACGCTTCGAAAAGAAAAAAAAAAGGATGTGAGTGCAGATGACCTCAACTAAACTTCTCATCACTATGTTGTGCCCTCGGTATTATTATTTCGTATAAGTGTCTCCCACTAGACGGAAGTTATATTCCGGGCAGAGGTAATAGCATTCTCCGGCGCATTTTGCACGTGAAACTCTGTAATAATTTCTGGGGCTTTACGTCCCAGAACCACGATATGATCATGAGAGACGCCGTAGTGGGGGGCTCTCCGGAAATTTTGACCACCTGGGGTTCTTTAACGTGAACTGATATCGCACAGTACACGGGGCCTCAACATTTTGCCTCCACTGAAACGCAGCCGACGCGGCCGGTGTTCGATCCCACGACCTTTGGATCAGCAGCCGCATAGCACAGCCATAGACCATCGTGGCGGAGCACAAGTGGAACTCTGACAGCGCTTTACGGTGTAGTTGGGAAGTTAACTTTCCCTCAGTATACAGAGAGCAAGTCATTAGTACACACGTCCAGACTATAGATGGCTGCTATTCATGTCCGTTGCGATTGATGGAGATTCCAAAATAGAATAAACGTGGACACAGTTATCCCTTACGGTAGCGTCGAGAAATCTCTCGTTTTCATTTAGGGCGTTCTTTTTTTGTTTTTTTTTTCCTTGAGAGCGTTCAGCGCGCAGAAAGGGTGCCTCGAGAGAGCATATTATTTAGCGAACCTTCCGAGGGTGCAACGACGTAATCCACACGAGGCGCTGCGCTTAGTATGCGAAGTTGTTATGATGTCGTTTTCGCAGTTCTCTAGAAACACATAACGCTCGCAAGAGTAAGCGTGCTTAGAAGAAACTACAATCAATTCGGCCACGTACAACCAGTCATTGCAATCTTCTCTCTTTTGATGCGTCTTGAAGACACGTTCAGAGCCACGGTGATTCAACGCGCGTCGGAAGCCGCAGTTGCATTGGTATCGAATGCGCATTCGTCTATCGCTGTCATTTCTGGCCGGAAGCGCATGCTATCGGAACAATGTTATCCTATGTTGACCGAATTTATGGTAGCGCGTCTAAGTGTGGGTTCTGCAACGTTGTTCTTACATACAGCGAACGGGAACGACGAGCTCCTAGGTAGGTACGTTTCTGACACTCTATATGAAACTATTATTAGATTGGTTGGTGTACGAGCTGCCACATTTCCGACTTCCGTCGGGTACGGTACTGTTCCAAGAGATAGCTTTGGTTCAGGGCGCCCAATACTGCACAGATAATCCTGATAAGAGAGCCACTATATTTCTTTCCATAGTAGGCAGTTAGGAGCTCCCGAAGGCTGAGCTGTTCACGCTAGTCGCAAAACGAAAGGCTGCTATTGTGTAGATTACCAGCAGTACATACGAGTGCAATCGGCACAAGACAAGCGCGTCGACGATTCGGTTTTTGCGATCGTAGTGCAAAGAGATATGAATTAATCATGATAGCTTGCCAACTGAAAATGTGTGTTCTGGTAGGCAAGAAAGAAAAAACTGGCTTGAAGAATCGCAGTGTCCAATGATTGAAAGACACGAAAAAATTAATAAAAAAAAGTGGGAACGATTTATGTTATCAGTGGTAAAGTAAAAGAACACCAAGCATCGCTTTCGACAATGTACAGTAGGCACTTCTCCAGGCATTCCAGCAAGTGCGGGTGCTTGCATTGCCATGAATGAATGTTCAGAATTCTGCGGATGACAGAAAGGCAGAGGCAAATCCTGAAAAGATAATATTGGGCAGAAAAACCGGCGCGCGGAGCGTGATATCCTTGGTGTCCGCCAGCCGCAGTGGCCTGCTAACTCGTTCCAAACACACGGACATTGTGGAAAACCTTGCTAAAGGAACCTATATGCAAGTACTATTATCCCACAGAACTAGACACGTTATTGAAAAAAATGCGTCTGGCGTACTCCAAGAACGGATAAGTACGGCTTTATCATAACCACTAAAATACCTATCATAGCCCCTTATGCAGGAACCAATTAAATTATTTCCTTTTGAAGTAAAAGGAGAGTCCACTGACAAAGTAAAATCCTGGACCCAGCTCCGTCTGGTAGAGAAAGCGACAGGGGAACTGACGGACCATGGTATCCTGGACTGACGAAGCCGCCTACCTGAGGACGACCATTGTCGTCTGCTCACCGGTAAACTTTATTTCTCCTTAAATGCGAAGCTCATTTGCCGGGGCACCACGTAGTTACGTATACACCCCAAATTTTTAATCAAATCTACCACTCGCATAGCGGTCAATCTTGACCGAAAAAGTTATTTAAGTAAGCGGATCTCTTACATGCCTATTAATATCTATTATTATTACGTGGTATGCAAATGTGTACGAAGAAACCTTCGCACAAAAGAGAAACAGAAAATATAGGCTCTGTTACAAAGCTGCTGCAGATGCGCTTGCGACGGTGTGGCGCCGCCAAGGGACATGTGTTCCTGTGCCGCACGTGCGCGTGTGCTTCGTCTGTGCGAACGTTTTTAGTTAGCACAGAAGGAAGGCCAGCCGGGAAGAACGTCCGGTCCCGAGCCGAAGAGTCGACCCCGTCCGGCACATCTGGAAGTGGTTCGTCCGGCGAGTGTCCACCTTTTCAGCATCGGACCACACAAACTGCACTCTAAAAACTGGAGCCGGTTCCGCAGGAGTGAAACGACCGAGCTACTCTTTAGAGCATCGTTCTACTCTAGCAAAACGTCGGATGGAGTGAAATGTCCATACCTCTTGCGGCATGAGAGAGTAAAATGTAATTTCACTCCCGCCACACATGTGATGCTCGCATTCGCAGCCGCAAACATGGCGGCTCGGGTGGGAGCGGACGATTGAAGAAGACAACAGCCGCTTTGTGAAGTGTTTTTCGATAGAACTATAGCAGCGGCCTTCCTACGACATCCACGTACAAGCTTTCGCGTGCAAACGCGTGCAGTGTACGTTTAATGAACGGTGCCTTCCTCGACTACGAGCCTCAACCGACGGGAGTAATAGCGAGCTGCCATCTCCTGTGTTTTTCCCCGATCGAACGGCCGTACCCGTGCTAGTGAAACCCGCCAGCCTACACGCCTCGGATTCTTCGCTTACGTGTGCGAAACGAAGAGGAATACACTTTCAGCGACACAGTAAGCTGTTGTGATCGCCGACGGCTGGTCTCCGAAGACTCACTGGATATAACTCATACATGTAAAGAAAAAGGCTTCGCTACGACTTCGACATCGAGCCGTATGACGGCCATGAGCGCGTCGACGGTGAAAATACCGTGACTGCGATCCGTCCCGTTCGCAAGTCTGGTAAGTACAGCATAGTACCCTAAACACTTCTGATGGCAGAGACTATATTTCATCTGTGTGCAGAATAACGAAAAACGAGGAGTGCATATTTTGTGATCGCTAGCGTTTGTTCGCCGTACAGACGTGCTCGACGGACTCGAAACGGGAAGCCGTCGCAATGAAGCGGGTAGTAGCGGAGCACCCGGGTGCCGCTTTTCCTCGCTGGCGTTGATGAAATTCAGCCACTATTATGTTCGTACTTGCTTCCTCAGGTGCATTTTACATCGCGAACCAGCACTGCGAACTCGCGTTTGCCGTAAAGCGGAATGGCAGCTCATGATAGCAATGCGTTAATCTAAAAGATATTGTATATGTTCCGCGCGTTTAGATTAACAGATCTGTGTGGCGAGCGGCTACCTATGAGCCAACGCTAAATATACACCTGTTCTGTGCATACTTTTTGTTTAATTACGCAGAACAGTACTTTACCACTGGCGCTACATAGCAGGTCAAGTATACGGGTTATATATACGGGACCTCAGTGTAAGACAGTATATCGCGAGTGTGTTGTGGGCTTTGTGCTTTGCTGTAGTTGTGTTATTGGCGTGTATGTGCGCTCGTGTCATGTGTCAGCCTGTGTGTTCTATGTTCAGTGTGATGTAATTAAAAGCCTACTAATTGTAGCATGGTCGAAAAACGCAGTGGTTGCTTTTTTTTGTCTCTGCTACTCCCTCTGGGAGTACTAGCACCCCGCTTGGTGGGGTAGTAGAGCTCTCTTCAAAAGAGTGTTCGAATCCCCTTGGCAGGCGTCCTACTACTCTGTTTTGGCGAGAGTACCGGTACCCTGCAATGGGGTTGATCTACTCTGAAAAAAGGAGTTAAATTTGGGACACGAAAGTACTCCCCCAAAGTGAGTGCCCAGCACTCCCTTTGTTTTTAGAGTGTGTTAACCGGTGTGTGTCTCCGCACGTGCACGTGGCCGCGTGACGTGATCGTCTCCGGCGTCGTTTCCAGGACTTTCGGTAATTACGCCCATGGGCGGGTCAACTACGGACACCTCCCATCCTCCCCCTCCTCCCTCGCCCAGGAGCCAATGGGGGAGAAGTCCGGGCAACAAAAAGCGCGGGACCCAGAGAAGGAGCCGGACAGGAAAGAACTCTTTAGAAGAGAACACTCTTGTAAATATGTAAATAAACGTCTTTTAAGTTTTCCTCAACCTCTGCCTCGGCTCTCGACTCCCGAAGTCCAAGTGCCTGCGAGTCGTCTTCGCCGCTCCGCACACGCTACCCGCTGGTCGGCTCATTGAGCAGGCCAGTCGCAACAGCTCTGACAATTACTACCGAGAGTCGCACAAAACTTGCCTTCTCCCTCACGGTGAGAGAACGGGGACCGGAGACGAATACACAATAAATATTTTATGACGTAACATGCATATACTTTATCAGAGCGCTGGTATGCTTGTATAGTGTCGACAGCCAGTAGGCAGCTTGCTGAAATTGAGCACGGCTCTTAACGGCCTCTATAATTTTCTCAAACTTCATTAGACTTCCATGCTCAGTTGTGGGAGTTTCGTGCTTCTCAGACAAAATTTCCCCACTTACTATCTGAAAATGACTATGTTTTCTTTCTTCGTTAATCCACTTAGGACAGGCACGTCTCACCGAAAGCCCGAGTGATACAAAAACAATACATGTATTAAGCGATGTACCGTACTGCCCTGCGCAAACGCCCCCTGGCTCGGTTGATCCACCTGCAAGCATAACACGTAGCCTTCGTCCCCGCTACAAAGTGAGCTGACGCGTACAGAATACGAGACCTGGCACGTGTCATCCTCATATACCCCCGGTTCCTTCCTAACTCAAACAAGCTTTGCGTCATTTAAATTACAACCTCGTTTTTTCAGTTAAAATCTTTGCACGTGTACGACAATAGATAGCCTAAGCCGCCAACTGTGTTAAGCCAAGGAGAGGCTCCATCTTTCAACCATTGTTTCTGTTTCAGCGCTTCGCTGTCTGGATAATACCGTGCACGCTGCCGGCCGGTCCCTGCAGAGTATAAAATATAGTCCCAAGAGTCGCGGCTCATATTCTACCGTTCCTCGGGCGATCCTCGCTTCACTGTAAGAGGAACGCTATACCTGCGAACAGGTCCTCCTGGGACAAAATAAAAAAAAAAAGGAAAAGAAGAAATAAATCTCATAACAATGCTCTCCCTTTCACCCCGCTCCCGCCGTTCTACGAACCTGATATCCGCGCAGCAAACTTCTAGTCGTCTTTTCTGCGATAAATTTGCTTCTTACTTTTGGCCCTTGTCATATCGTAAGGTGTACAGCGCCGGGCGACGATGACCAAACTTGCTCGAGATGTTATACGGGAGGATTGCTGGGATTCTATGGCACCGGCGGTGGTGAAGCAATTTGTTCGCCGCGTGTCGCCATGTTATTTTGTGATTTTGCTTTGTTTCCTGCGTGTGTTAGCGCCATCGTGTCGTGCGAAGTAGGCCCCGAGGAACTAAGCAGTGCGTGCGGAGGTATGTCGTTTCAGGCTGACCAACTACGGGATCTACTCTAAGCCGGGGAACGTGCGCCGACTCTACCGAGGTGCTGCGCGAAACCGCGCTTTGCATACGGCGTTAACGAAGCTGGAAGATTAAGATTTGTTTTCATAAGTTACTTCATAATTTGCCTCGAAATTCATTCTTAGCCGTAATGGGAAACAAGGTGCGAAAGCAGCGGTCTAAGCGTTTCTAGTTGCTGTGAATGTGCGGAATGTGATTTGAAGGCGAAGTACATGGAGGCGTTACAGGTTACAAGAATGTCACACCCGTGGAACACCGCATAACGCACGTAAGTGAAGTGACGGCGGTGCTATTTGCAGCTTCTTTAATATGAGTTGGAAAATGAAAGCTAGCACAAACAAAACATGCTGCCGGTGGGAATAAAAAAATATTTAGTGATTTGTAGGACTCGCATTCATGCTCCATTGGATCATTTATATGAGCAAACGCTCTGCGACAGTGTAAGTGGTACACATTTCATTACTGCTGTAACGTTGTACTGTTCGCTGAAAAGGCCAGCTATACCTGAAATAATCTAGAAAACTAATATGTTGGGTAACGTTTGTCAAGAAATTCTAGGAGTTTCAAGGAAATAAAGATGTATGGCTACCTTCCAGGGCCTTGTAAATCCGCTTTTCAATTTCAGGGGACTTGAGGATTTCAAGGATTTTTGCATTCACCCTGTTCAGACTATACCTTGCAAAGTCCGGGCGCTCCAACCAAGAGAGTTTTCTAAAATATGTAAGGTATGATATTTTTCTATTAACGGGCGGTTACCTTTCTTGACGTATTAGTTTATGTTGGCTGCAGGATGATTACCTAGAAAAACTCCCAAGCCTGCGCAGAGGCCGCAACACTGTGGTAGCGAAAGCTAGATTTTTGCTATGTCCTCTCTCATTCTCATTGTTATCTTTCACTGTTGCTTTAGTTTTGCTTCCCATCCCCTCCTTTCCCTTCCCCCTTTCTGCCATTCTCTGCCTTTTCTGCTTCCTTTTCTTCTTTTTCGTCTCCATCGCCGCCTTCCTCTTGTTCTTCTCCTTCGCTGTCGTCGTCTTATTATCCGACTTCTGCTTCTTCTTCTTCGCCGTTTTCGTTCTCGTCCTCATCGTCTTCGCATTTTTCGTCGTCCTCGTTTATGAAACCAAAGCCGGCGGCTGATTGCATATAATGTTCTGAAAGAGCAGTCCCACAAATCAGAGTCGTGAGTAAGAACGCAAAGTGCCCAGCCATGTGGCGAGAGCCAGGGATGAATGCCGCTGAGAATGCAAGATGGCCAAAAATGTGGTGAAAGTCCGTTGCTTAAACGAGCAATCGACCAAGCGATCCGTCCCTCGATAGCACGTTTTGTTGCCCCGTACCTCATCGCGCTAGCGCACGAATTCGCTTTATACATATCTTGTGGCACATTGCGAAAAAAAAGAGTGCCTTGGACACTTTTAAATCTTTATTATAAAGCAGAATAATAGAATTCAAATTTCATGAACATATTAAGATGCGTGAATTATTCGTAATGATCATGAGGATGGTAAAGAACGAGCATTCTTATAGGAACTTCGCTTGACTCTTGTCCACGGTGATAAACCTACACTATGTGCTCGACGTGTGGTTCCCATTCGTTGATTTAGAAGGTTCAGCAATGTGTTGACAAATTATAGGGCTGCCTCGCTTAATACATACTGTTGTAAAATTCTCGAGCATCTATCTTGTTTCGGCATTAATAACATGTACTTCAGGAAAAAATTTTTATGGTTGCTGTGCATAGTCTTAAACCATATTTATCACAGCTCAGCCAAGTAATTTTTCATGTAGCATTAAGATTTAACAACCATATGAAGATTAAGAAACCGTGGCAGATCTTTTTTTCTTAATTCTCATTGTACCTAATGAATTGCAATCGCACAAACTGCCGTTTATTTGCTTTACAGGCTCACTTATCACGTGGCTAAAACATTATCTTCAAAATCTTGAACAATACGTAGTCACAAATGGCTAGCCGTCATACCCCCCTGACTTTGATGTCCGGAGCACCACAGACTTATGCTGAGCCCACGCCACATTCTGAGGTCTACTAATGGCATCTCCGATGGAATTAAATCTACCTTTAAGCTCCAAATCACCAAGTTCGTCTCGTACGACCTGGCAAACTATTCGAAATATCTTACAAGAACAGTTTAGACAAAGTTCTTTCTATGTGTGACAGTTGATGGGGAGTTAGCACGCGGTAAAGTGTAATCATAGCTGTTTCACAAAGAAGGACCAAGAAAAGCTCATACTTCGTGAACGCGTTACCGGCTGACGCGAAAGATAACCTAAGTGTCTCGATATCGCAACTGATATCACTACTAGTATCCAGGGTGTCGGAACGAAATGGTTTTCGTTCCGGTTTTCGTTTCGTTCCGCAGAAAAATGTTCCGTTCCGTTTTCGTTCCGGAACGAAAAATAAACGTTCCGTAACGGTTCATAACGTTATTTTTTTCAATAATAAGAACGAACAAAATACTTAGTATTAAAAGTACCTTTCAAAAACAGCAAAAGATACTGAACTAGTACATAAAAATGCGATAATAATTATTGGGGTTTTACGTCCCAAAGCCACGGTGTGACTATGAGGGAAGTCGCAAAAAGTTTCGAAGCAAGGACACAACAAAAACTTGGTATTCATTTTTCCTCAAGTTTGAATCCCGAATTTTCGTCAAGGGGGTCATCAAGTGTACTCGCCGATAAGCGAGACAGCTGCTCTGACAAAACGAAATTGATTGCCGAAAATGCCCTCTCAACGCTGACTTGTGTGGCTGGCACACCAAGGGCCACTTGCGCTAACATGTACGTACAGCTCCGGTTGCCGCTCTTTGCGCTAGTCTCAAAATTTCAACACATAAGCGACGACAACGCCCTCTCCACGACGGCCTGTGTGAGAGGCACGCGAAACTCCGCTTGAGCAAACAGCTATGGTTGCCACTTTCTTGGTTTCCTGCATTATTTCAACGCATCTTTCCTTTGAAATACCTGCCCGAGATGCGTGCTGACGTTGAACCCTGAGTTATGCATCATTGCTCACGTTGCATGACCTCGGTTGTTCTGGATCATAAAGTCTTCCCGTGAACCGAAAAACGATGAAAAATATTTCGTTTTTGCTCCGGAACGAAATAATAAATAACGTTCCGGTTACGTTTTCGTTCCGGTCAAAAATATCGTTTTTTTTTTTTCGTTTTTCGTTTTCGTTTTTCGTTCCGTTCCAACACTCTGCTAGTGTCACAACTGCTACAACTAAACACAATTTGAACATAGTCAAAAATTGGTGGTGATCAGTCATGTATGCTCCCCTAAACACTGCAGCCAAATATTGCTGCGCTGCACGCACCAGGGAATTGTCTAATCTGTTTCAAACACTGCTCTAAAGCGACCGCTCTTCTTTCAAACTATAATGTCACATAAGGCACTGAGGTAGCACGTCTAACACCATTGCTCTATAAGACAGATAATCTCTTTTTCTTTATTTGTTGAATTCAAAACGAAATAAAGCGTAGCATGTTGTCTTTCCACGAGCATGAAATCATTCGATGTTGTTTGTGCTTCAAGCGATTTAGCCGGTTCCCCATGTGGCGTGAAATGCTAAAAGAAGAGCGGGCGCTTTCCAGGTGCCTTTGAAACCAAATTGCTACTGCCTGGTTCGTGCAGTGAAATATTATTTGGGCCCTATTTTTGCAAGAGCCTCCACGACTGGTCGGCACCATTCTATGACTTTGTTCAAAAAGTGTTGCGCTGCCCCTTCAAGTGGACAGTACATCTGGACAGTATAGTAGGCAAGGCTATGCAAATGCTGCGCGTTTTCAAGCTGGGCTTGTGTTGGCAGAATTGTGAAGCAGTCGATGGCGCACGAGAAGAGCATCATTATTGTAAGAACAGTGCGCGCGCACTTCGTTCTCTTTCGCTTCGAGTAATAAGATCGACTGAAAATAAATACTCGCGTCAGTCTATGGATGTGCACCACTCACCAGGATGCAGGGTTCATCATATGCCACCTTTAAACGGATATGCATGAAGAAGTAGACGTCCGCAACACGCACGCAATATCCGGTGCACGCTCGGCACACAAAGAAAGAAAGAAAGAAAGAAAGAAAGAAAGAAAGAAAGAAAGAAAGAAAGAAAGAAAGAAAGAAAGAAAGAAATGCAACGTACCCGCCAACCTTCACTTGCCCCCGTTTTGCCGATAGGGGAATGTCGCCTAATTCCCACACCAGTTTTACCGGCCGCCTCACTATTTATATGCGTGTGTGTGCTAAGAGAATAGTTGTACGAAATTAGCGTAGCGAAGTAATCGATTACTGTAGAGTAATTTCTCGATGACATTTTTGAAACTAGTTGTAATTGCAGTCGTTTACATTTTTCAATCAAGCTTTAAGCATGCTGCCCGTCATTAAAGGAGGCCATGCATTCCACAAATACAAGACCTTCAGTTAAGTACGCATCTCTAGCATGGAATGAATAGTCTGGCCTCCTTCCATAAAGAGGCCTACCGATATATTCGTCATGGTCAATTATATTAGTCGCATAAGCAGCAGTGACATCGTAACCAGCTTATGCTGGGAGAAGCTATAGAGTACACGGCGATGTGTGCTTGCCCTGCCTTTTTTTTTCAGGATTTACAACGTTAAAATAGGCATTAACAAATGTCATTCTTGAAAAGCAAGTTATTATGTATCCATCAGGACGGACCATGATAATACTAAAATCGCATTAGTGTTTAAATTTTCTTTCCATTGCACGACAGGACAGCGAAACGCTGTAGCGACAGAATTAACCGACGCTCCTGATCTTCCACACGGTGTATAAAAATATCCTGTGTAACATTTTACCTTGTTTATTTATACTTTTGTACGTTCAACATCTGGTTATGTATATATGTATCTGCTGACTGCTCTAAACTGACTCAAGTTGTTTTATTGCGTGCTTTTGATTCTAGCTTTGAAGCAGCTTGTGAGTTTCCTATACTGGCTACATTGTACTATGAATATGTGTGTTGTGGCTTTAAACGTATCTTGCCCACAACAATGCCTCGGTGGAGTAGCGCGAAAGCGAAGTGAACCATATATAATGAATAATCAAAATCAATCTAGTTTTAAATAATTATTGCTGCGTATACGAAAATGTGCCTGAAAAGCAGTCTGGTCTGTATGAACAGATTCGTCTGGGGGGAAGTTGTGGTTAAACTAGGGCTACAGCATATCCACTATGAATGAATGATTGAACTCCAGGGAACTCACGTAAGTCTACTATAGGTAACATAAGATACGGCAGCGATAACAACACACAAGAGTTAGCTGCCCACCGTCTGGCGGTAAGGATTTTGATTAGCGCGTGAGACTTTTACCGAGCAATAAAAAGGAAACATAACAAATGGAGATGCAGTTTCAGTACCAATCGGAGCGATTGCCCCTTTCTGTACTGGCACGAAAAATCTTGACTATAAATAAAAGTTTGATGGCAAAGGAGGCACCTTGCCTCTACAGTTTAGCAATGACCTTTCCCAGTATTTTACATGCGCATGTCCTGCAGCTCTTAAACGAAGTGCTCGAGGAACACTAGCTTGAACGTTCATGACCATCTCCGCTGTAATTAAACGTCCTCCTTTTTCCACACGTCAGACTGTCATTCGATAGTTTGATTATAAAGTGAGTGCAAGAGAGCTTTCTTTCTTTCTCTTCATCCAAAAACGATATTGATACTACCAGCGTTTGTCGTCCTGCTCGGGAAAGCTGCATGTTTGCACAAGAGCCAGGGCCCGTCATCTGTCATCAAACCCTGTCCTCGATGGCTGGCCACTTACTTGTGGAAGTGTAGAATGGTGCTGGTGCCTGTGTTTGATGTCCGAAAAACAGCGTACTTTGTTGATAGCCTTGTCAGCAAGAGCTCGCTGAGTTGCCGCTTACCAGGCTAGGTCCACTTATATAAGGACTTCGAAGTGTATGTAGGCTCCTGCTATACGCTATGGAGATTTCGCTCATGAGCTAGTGTTGCCCCAAAATAGCGACAGCGAAACTTATTCTGAGGGTGAGCACTCCACTTAAGCCACTTTTGGTTGAGCAAGTCTTTAAAAAACAATGTGTGCGATTAGGAAAAGAGTCACGATGGTGATGTTTGTGCTTGTCGGATATTCATTCCTTCTCCTTGCGAAAATGGGGATGTTATCGCGCTTGTTTCTTCCTCATCTCTGGAAAATATGTTTAAATTTATAAGGACTATTTATAATTGTTGCACTGCCTGTCTTGGTTGCAAATGAATTTAGGATTAGTGCCAGTGCCAAAATTTGAAATCAACACTTGCGAATAGCAATTGCAAACCCTGAAATTTGAAAGCAGATCGCCTCTATGATGGGTACTGGAGTAATCCTTAGGTAAATCTGGCAGCAGTGGGAACCGTTATCAAAAGAGTAAAATGTTGTTTATCCAAGCGTACCTTAAAACAAGGCCATCTGCGCAGAAATTCAAGAAGAAACCACTTAAATATTTTAACGTAAATTTCTTTACAGCTCGTGTTAGCGGCGGCCACTTTCGAAAACTGGAGTTTCTACCTTGTCCCCGTTAATGTGCAGAGTTTAGCTTGCTGCTGTGACGCGTCGCCGACTCCCACTGTATTGCAGCTCCTACGGGCTTGTGCAGCACTGTTCAAGCACTTTTGAATAACGCGAACTGCACCACGTGTCCAAACAGCTAAGGTTAGTGCTAAATCATCTTGTAACGCGCCGATCGTTCTGTAGAACAGCAGCCGGGTTTCCGGGTTCCTCGCAATCCGCAAGGCCTTGTATTTTCAGTCACTATGTTCCCCGTCCTTTATCACCTATTCTGACTTGGTTTCTGTGGACATGTTGATGTATATATCAGATCGGCGATTCCATTCCTGTGTAAACAGTACGGTACCCTAAAGGAGTTAGCGAACTTAAAAATTAGAGCAGCGCTTAGGCTGGAGTCCCGTAAATGCGTAGGCGTTATGGTACAACCCTACTTCATTAGAAGGAGGGCCGCCTCCGTCTTGCATGACATCCTTCGCGGTCAGGTAAAAGATGACGTAGATGCCCCATTAGTGCTGGCCGATAACGAATGTTCAGCTTAAGAAAGCCTTCCGATAAGGAAGACTATCTTAAGGTAGACTGGGAAACATTTCTGATTGTCTGTCCACAAAACTACGCTCAGTTTCTATACATATTGCGTGCCTTGTACTATCAGAGCAACAATTTTCCTGTCACTGCATGTTAAAGTGTCCTCACTTCGACTTAAATATTTAAGTTAGCTGTGGGTAATACCCGACTTTTTTATTGATCACCTCGACTTGTCTTCTTAATCTGCAACAACGTACTGTTCGTTAAGCATGAACATTCAGCGCAGCTATGTCACTGTCGCCGCCGACATTCTGTTATGACTCCTGAATACTATTTACAAGAATTTCCAATGCTCGTCTGGTTAAGCTCCCTGCCTTTCCTCTTCTTTGCTTCTCCTCTCTCTCTCCAAAAGGAATTCTTACTTAAAATGAAGCTCTGTGAGGGGTTGCAGAAGAGGCAATGGACAAGCAGGAGCAGACAAGCTGGACCTTATTACCACATTCGCGCGAAATTAGTGAGAGATAACGTATAAAATTAACCTAATGTATTTGATTGCGTTTAAGTGGTTCCCAAGTTACCTTTCCTTTCAATTCATTTTTATAGTCATATATAAATGAAGTATTGATATTTGAAATGGCTACATTTATTTTTGCAATGTATACATGCCTGTGGTCCTCTAATATATTTAGTCATCTGCGTAGCCCTTGGTGCCCAGTACGCAGCGCGAAACGAAACTTGCTTATAAAGAGGTAGTTATTATTCCAATGTTGTGTAACTTAGCGCCCAAAGCGCTTCGAATAGTTCCCGACGCTGCAGAACAGCATGAGTTTATCGATGTCTAAAGCAGCGCTAACGCATACCATCGTCATAATCAAGCATAATTGCGGAAAGTTTGCCTAAGCGGCTCCCTGAGATAAAGAAAGTAGTGAGGCTAACCATCAACCCGTGGCATAAAGAAGGCGCCCGTGACCGCTCGGAAGCCGGTTGTCAATCATGCTTACTCCGATGATATTTCCCCCGTGCAAGCCTCTCTGTGCGCTTGGCTAGAGCAATGGCAGCTCAGGGTTGATTCGCGTCCACTGCTGTCAGTGGGGGATTATCGGGGATCAAGGGGCTTCCATCGAACCCAACGGCTTTTCCGAGACGTGAGAACGGTGACGTGGAGACGGCGGAAGACGATGTCATGCATTACCGGACACACTGGTCTCAATTTCTAGTTGCGCCTCCATTTTTTTTTCCGCTGCCAAACTGTACTGCCACGTGTTCCCATCGTGGCACTTCATCAAGAACTAAACTCCTGCGCGTCCAGCTGATTGACTGCATTCAGGGCCTCCACTATCAGAGACTTTTCCCTTTACCGGGTGCACTATTTCTTATTTATCTTATAATGAATTGGTTCCGTCTACGTTGCTTTATAATATACCTGTATCCACGCTTTATGTGTTACATGAAATAACTTACTGTAATGATTATAAAAGCAACACTGAGACGCAAAAATATGTGCCGTTGCTCGCTTTTTTTCTTTCTTTTTTTGCAAACATACCTGGCGTACTACAACCACGCGAATACGTTTTCACTAAGCACCTTGCTAACAACTGTGGTAATTTTATTTGATTTATATACTCAAAGTGAACTTCACTTGAAATAGCAGTTCTCAACTGTTGGGCATGCGGATCTAAGTCAGTGCTCGCTGCCCCTTTATTGTCCCTTCCCTATCGATCGTCATCAAGTCCAAAGTCTTACATACCATGGCACTTAACGGGTTGCGAAGTCGCTGACATCGCAGTCACGGTGGAAATTAATGAACGCGAATTACATAATAAACCAAACTTTTCTGCACCTCAAGGAAAAGCCAATGAAAGTCTTGAAATTTTACGCTGTAGGAACCACAATTAATTTTTGTCCCATATCTGTGACGCATACCACTGCAGTGATAACGTAGGAGTAGCATAATTGTGCGATGGCCTCCGAAACATCGTGGTATCGGGCCGCGTCATCGGCGAAACAATTGCCCAGTAACTTTCCGACGACGCTGTGCGGTGTGTCCACGATGGGGCGCCAATACTGCGAATGTACCTTATTCGGGAACAGACGCTGGAGCAGAACTTCGCGACATTGCGCTTAATGCGGCATTAAATTAATGAAGTGATTCGCACAACTCCAGCCGTGATACGTGCAACCTCGATTCATCATTGCAGTGCAACTGACACGCATTGCTCAACGCGGTGCCATAGTGCTGTGTCGTGGCTGGCGGGGAGCTGTCGCATTATAATGAATGATTGCGCTTACTGCAAATGTGAACAGGACATAGATAACCCCTTGTGCCCACTTTGTGCCCACCATCCAGTGCGCCTTCATCATGCAGGTTGAGTTCGCGAGGTAAAAGCAGTATGGCGTCTGACAGCAGCCCGAACATGTCGCCGGCAGCTCCTGGCTATCCCATGCAGAATCATGGACGCTATAGGGCCCACCTCACTTCAACTTGTCTAATTTTCTCATAAACATTCCCTCTCTCTCGCTATCTCTGTCTTTGCTGAAGGAAGAACGCTAGGAGATCTACGCACGTAGAAGTACGGCTTATGTCCAAATACGTTTCATGCCCCTTGAGAAGATGTGCCGTATACATCGTGTGGGTTTACAATAAACGAGCACACAGTGCCATTTACTCCGTCCGCAGCAATGAATACTCAACCAGATTCAGCATGGAAAACAACCATCTAGATTTCTTACATTTTCTCTTTCTCTCTCTCTCTGTCCAGCGGCATGTCATCAGTGAACCAGGATTCTACTAGGCAAAACAACAGCCTGCGTATACATTGTGGTCCACGTTTCTATACACTCACATGCACTGCTATTTCCAGCAGCGTAATGATGATAAATGACAAACATCGGCGAAGAGGGAAATGAAAGTGCTGCAGAGGTGCGTTATAGTCTGGGTAACGTCCGAAGTTAAGTAAACGAAGCGTCGAATAGACTCCAGTGCCGGCAGTACTGGCTATGGAAATCCAAATATAGTATCTATGTTTTGCTACCGTTTTCCAAGTCATATTTGATGCAGAATAAGGCAGTTTCAGTCTTAAAGTATTTGGCTTTCCAGGGTCGACACGTGGCGGCGTAGTCTAATATGAAAGCTACTGTCCAAGCGGCTTAAATCCTAGAAATAGCAGTTTTAAGTGTCAACACGTGGCGAGGTAGTTTAAACTGAAAGCGAATAGCGGGACGTCCCTCGTCAGAAATGTAAGGGTTCAGAATTAAACAACCGGGCTTAAATTTTAGAACTCGAATGACAGCTGCGGTAGCGGAGAAGTTGCTGCAGGATGAGGATGTCCAAAGCGATGTTGCTCGGCTCGGGTGATGTGTCTGCGCTCGCTGTCAGCGGTTCTTATACACGATGGTGTTCCGCGAAAACTTATCCCATGAGGTCGCAAGTTGTGGACGCGCTCTTTTTTATATGCTCGAGAAACAACCAAGCACGATAAAGGTAAGCTAGTATAAGCGTGCGTAAACTGGCTGCCACAATTTGTGTCTCAAATTCTCCTTGATGCAGAAAGAGAAGCACTTTACAAAGGCAGAGTGGTTAGCCCGTGTATATGCAATGCCGCACGAAATGGCACGTAGGGGAAAAGGAGGCACAAGGAGGAACTGAGCATTAACACAGATAGATAGATAGATAGATAGATAGATAGATAGATAGATAGATAGATAGATAGATAGATAGATAGATAGATAGATAGATAGATAGATAGATAGATAGATAGATCTGTACCTTTAGTAAAAATTTTACCGCTTAATGATGACAGAAATATGATGCGTGCTGCTTTGTTTGGACATTGTGTGTTGTCTTATTTCAAGCAATAATTTGAATGTTTATGTATCGTGATATGCAGGTGCTTCCGTCAAAGCTTCCGACGACGAGGCGTGCGTCGAAATAGCTCAGCTGAAGATGGTGCTTCCTCAGGAAAGAATGCGTGGCCTTTTACAGTTCACTGCTCGGCGATAGGCTGCATGCACTGTATACCCCGTCCGCAACTTTTCGATAGACGTTCCTAGAAAGAGAAAATGGTCTATACAACCATCAACGTCCTTGCCAGCGTCGCTTCCTCCTTCATGTGCACGCGCCGACAACAACTCGCACTGCTCCCTTTTGTGGCTGGCGTTTATCGGAAGAGCTGAGATGAAACACGAGGAAAGTCGATTCTTGACCAACGGGACCGGAAGGACCATTTTGTAAAGCGACCTGCTATCATGTGCCTAAGCAGAGCTCATGTTTTACTGTGCCAGGAACTCCTTGATGTCCGCAATAAAGCACCGCAGCTTTATATCGCAGAGGAAAGAGGATATGAGACACGCCTCTTTGAAGATATGATGCTTGTAGGAGAACATTCGATGAGGAGAATATGAGCAACAAATCGAAGCGGACGCACAGAGGATCCATCACGTCAATGGCAGCTAGACAGAGGTCGGACTTTTACTACTGGCTTGCCCATTGTGTGCACGCACGCTGCAAGCACACTAGTCTGTCATTTGTGCTAAGCTGTTTTGTGTTATGTCTCGCCTGAGCACTAAACATCAAGTTCACGCTATCTAATGTCTTTATGGACATCAACAGACAACCACAGTTTTTCATAGATCTCATATGAAGCACCAGCCATTCAGGTGCGATTGCTGTAAGGCTATTTGCGGCGCTCGTCATACCAAAGCGTCCTGATATGGGTTGTAGTTGTCAGGCTGCTGGAGACACTTGCGCTCACCTTCCGTCGCGCCAACATAAAGAACTCCCGCCCGGTTAAGCTTAAGTCTATACGATTAGGCCTAACTCTAAGGACCATTGCCCTTTTGTTGGCATCACACTTATTTGTGTTTCAGGAAATGTTAGTAAAGTACGTTATTCGATCTGCTGCGAAATATTAGCTTGCTAAATCAAGGTAGGGTTACATTCGAGGAAAGGACCAACAAAAAAGGATATATCCTTACTGGCTTTTATCATTTTGTTTGCATACGTCATAGGTGCGCTTTCTAAATATTAACGAAGGAAACACTGAGAATATCATACAAGCGTTTCTGTATATCTGAAATAATGACGATCCGGCTGGATCGTCATTTGTTGTCGATCGTTGCTGTAGGTGTGAATGACTGTGCCAAAACACAGATCCTTTATCACGTCATCCCAGTGGTGTCCCTCCCTCCCAGACGATGACTCAGGCAGGCAGGCAGGCACAGGCATCTGCGCACTGTCCATCCGCGCTTTAGTCGGTATACCCACCGAACAGCGACGACACGCATAGGTGCTCCCCATTGTCGATTTCCTAACTTACATAACGCGACATTTTGTTCGCCTCTTTAAGTAGCGTCTTTAAGTGAGCCAAATTCGGTGCTGCCTGTGACGTCATTTGTTAAAAGATAATTGAGATAATTTCTGTGGTTTTACGTTCCAAAACCACCATTGATTATGAGAGACGCCGTAGTGGAGGCCTGCGGAAATTTCGACCACCTGGGGTTCTTTAACGTGCACTGACATCCCACAGTACACGGGCCTCAACATTTAGCCTCCATCGAAATGTAGCCACCGTGGCCGGGATTCGATCCCGCGACTATCGGATCAGCAGCCGAGTACCATAGCCACTAGACCACCGTGGCGGGACGATGATGACGGTGTATGTTCGCACGACCATCGTGACTGGGACAAGTGCGCTCTTATATGTTACCTTTGCGTCGTAGTTTTCGCGACGTGACGCTTCTGATTATTCTACATCGTGCGCACAGTTTGGATGACATCACGCATGACTTTTTGACACGCTCCTTCTTTCGGCTTGCACACGAAGACGCCAGCGACATCATTGCTCGAGCCCATGAAGCTCGGTGAAGTTTCCCGTGTCCAGCTCTCTTTGTATCAACAACTGCGAAAAACTCGTTGTGATAACCAACATAGAAGCTCGCACTTCACGCAGGCATCTCTGGTCTTACCCTGGGCACCAGAAGCTTCTTTTCCATTACATCGGGCCTTTCATAGTGCTCCAACTCGGGGACGTTATTTACGTGGTCACAGTCTTGGACCCTGCCTCTCCGACCCCCTCGTTAGACGGATGCGATGCGCGTTTCAGCGCTGATACTTTATCGCAGAGCCTCTTCGTTGTGGACCATAGGCAGCGTTGCCGCCGGACAGCGATTTTACGGAGTGACAGGCAGTGATTTTACCGAGTGGTTCTCTTCAAGTGATGAAGACGACAAGCGCTTTTGAAACGCCGATGAATTTTCCCCATCAACCATCTTCCGGTTTAGCGAAGTGCACCTGCAAATAACCATTTCACAAACCTCTCGCCTCCCTCGCAGTATGGTGGCACTGTTAAATATGAAGATGTATCTGGAACACAAGCACAAATTAGTCAAATTTCTATAAGTAAATGTGAGCATTGCATTATGCGCATATGATGTACGCTACACCTGCGTGTGCTCTAATGTGCCCATTGAAACCGTAAAGTAGGAGCAGTATCTATGACACTGTAGCACAGCAGCGGACCTTTTCAGCCATTATGAAGAAGTTAGCTATGACGTTAGGATCCAACAGAAGCAACTTACTCGGCTTTACGGCGCGCAAACATATATTATCCGGTACCATGTTCTCGTTACGGCTAATTCGGTTATCCTGCACTTTGGGAGCCTTTACTCACGTTTCAAACGAAAATAAAAGAAGCATCTTTTTATTGCCTACGTAATTATTCAAAAATATCTGGACCAACGACTTTATTTTCTAGTTGCGAAGTGCAGATAGATATCGACCTACTGTAAGTAGCGCTTCTTCATTTTCTGCAGCATGCAATTAATGTGAGTAGAAATGGTGATTTTTACTTTCTCTATCGCATTTTTTAGGAAAACACGAGCGCGAAAAAGGACGTTTACACACAGAGAAAGAACTGCACACCACAAGCGCCGTGTGTAAACGTCCTTTTTTGCGCTCGTGTTTCCCTAAAAAGATGCAGTACCAACTAGCCCCTTTCCTTTATCCATTCTCTTTCCCATGCAGGCGCATTTACCTGATGCAAGTAGACATTTAAGGCTCGATTTATCTGGAGCAGGAAGTGGCCGACTACAGGGTCGTTTACGATGATATCTATTCTCATTACCAAGCTAAATTCCAATGTGAAATTGTTTACACCGTCACGATTATCAAGCGCAAACTTTCGAACTCAGCTCACTGACAGTTAGTGGCGCATCGCAGATGCACCCGCGCCATAATGTTTTGTGCAGAAAGTGCACTGCGTACGGAAGGTAAGAATTTTACGGTCTCCGAGCGAAACAAGGTCGAATAGAAAACAACCACGAACCAATCCCGAGAGCGAGCTTCTATATTCTCAATCGTCTGCGAACTTTTCTTGCGCTAGCGTGAGTGTAGCAGCGATGTAGGCTTTCGTCGATATTCGTTCAGCCATAAAAAAAAGAAAGAGAAAAAATAAAGCGGGTCCATCTACACTGCTGACACGATTCGTTCATGCCGTAAAAAGTGTCGGAGCGTCGTTCTCACCGCGCAAACTCCTCGTCACCGGGGCAATAACTTCTGCCACTTGTTTTTGTCGAAGGCGTACCATCTATCCCAGAATGCGTGGGGAAGCGTTTTCGCTCGCCTCCCCATCCCCCCTTCCTCTCTCTTCTTTTTTTTCTTGTCTCTCAGCGACGACGCATTGCTGCTGCTTGCACTGCGACAAGGTTTGTTTGTATCCTGCTGGATATCTACATCCGCCTCTCTAGCACCAACTTCCGATCACGCGGTAGCACCGGCGCCTTCGGGAACTCTTGCTATACATGCATCACTCCGGGGCCGGGTGCGGATGTATATAACGGCCCATGACATTACCTTCTTGCGAAGACACGCGTTCCCGTTTACGGCCTTCCAACACGAAAGCAATTCTCTCCAAAGCGCATTCAAGACACTTGAAAGGTATGAAAAAGGTGATAAATAATGGAAAACTTGCAGAGGCCGCGTAAACAAAATATCTTTTTCTCCTACGTTTGCTTTAATATAACACATCAGTAGTGAAATATATGGAAGCGAAAGGACATGAATTCAAGATGTGTACCTGTACAGCAAGTACACAGAAAGACAAATACTTTAACGAAGGCACAAAAGGAGCTCCCAAGAGCACCAACATTTCTCGAAACAAGAAAAAAAAGGAAGAGACAGGGACGAGGTCTAATAAATGTTTTTTTTTCTTGAAAAACATAGTGTATCGTGTTGATATGAAGTAAGCCTTGCACAACACAAAAAATAGGGAACTGTACAAATTTTGTTTCTAAATTTAACTCGAGTGCACATGTTTTCAGCAGACTCACAAGCGTCATTGGTATATTTCAAAAGAAGTATCACATCGCCCTTTGCAGGTTCCATTACGTTTGCATATTCAATCAATTTTACCTCCTTACGTGAATGTGCCATCCAGCACCCTCCAACTGTCTGGATGTGCTTCTAGGCCAAGCAGGGATTGGCTAGTGCAAGAAAGTGTTCAGCGGTATCCGTAAAGAATGATTTTGGGGATTTACGTGCGCAAAGCCACGTTACAATTATGAGGCACGCCGTAAGAACAAGACTGGAAATTTTCAACTATCTGGGCTTCTTTAACATGCGGTGACACCACACAGCACACAACGTTCTGCCATTTCCACGTCTGTCAAAAATGTCACCACCGTGGTCGGATTCATTCCGCGTCCTCCGCACCAGCTGTGTAACACGATAACCGTAAGATCTCAGCGGCGGACAGACTTCGTAAAATGTGGCGCAGCTTCCGCCAAACATTCGCCCCTTACGCATATAACTAGCATGTGCAGGTTAGAAGCGAGTGAGATTAGTGGACTAAGGTCTTCGAAGAGAACCCTCATGTGAATGAAAACCCGGTGCTGTCCGCCGGTTATCCTGTGAAGTGGAAGGGAGCGGGAAGAGTGCAAAAAACGAAGATGTGGTGCCACGTCGGAAGCATTGAGAAGGATCAGTGAAAGGCGATCATGTGTGACGTCACACCCTAGCAGCCAATAGGAGCACAGCTGCTGCGTGAAGTCTCGATTCGGCCCTCACATCTGGCAAATCCCCCAGTGGAGTGACACGTATCAGACTGTGTCGAGCTGTCCTGAATTTCGCAGATTGCTGGTTGCGTTTGACAGTTTGAAGCATGTCTCCCGAGCGCACCTCTCATTGAGTAAAGTTGAAAAGGAATACGTTACCTTCAAGGACTTGTATGAAAACTTGTGGTGAGAAACGCAGTCGAAACAAGTCCAACTGTGACGGAGACACCACGCCGAATCAGCGGAAGGCTGTGATTCTCGTTCGCCGGCAAAAGCAGAAGCGAAGCGCTGAAGGCGTGCTGCAGCGTCATGGGAGTGGCGCCGACATTGCTTAATTAGCAGGGGAATATCGAGTGAAGCGGGATAAGCGTCGAATAAACATCGCTTCGCGACAGGCCAAAGCCAACTTAGAACGGAGTGAGTGTCATGCTTCTCGGTGTCCCCTTCCTCAAACACATAAATAAATAAAATGGAAGCAGCTTTACTGAGTTAACGTCGCGAAGACGGGCTAAACTGCTGAGCTGGAGCAAGGATGTCAAGTTCGCTATCACTGTCAAGCAGCAGTGGGCCAAGGGTAAGGATATGGGTAGTGGTCCAGGGCAAGCGCGAGTTCGCTTTTCCCTTATGCGCAGCCCGAGATTTTTCTTTGTTTGTTTCTTTCTATTATTCCTTCCTTCTATTTTTCTTTTTTGCTTCCTTCCTTTATTTATGTTTTTGTATATTGTCATTTGCATAATCATTACCATGTGGCACTGTGGGTAGTGGGTGGCGCTTAAACTCACCTTTAAGAGTGAAACGTGATAGCTTTATCGTGCCCCATTCACATCGCCTTCTCAATGGCTTGCCACGCTCTTTAGTCACATTCACGAACCCTCAAACGAGGATATCCTTGCGGCCGATGCCGCATGACCTCGGCTTCACACGCTCTTCATTTGGGATCCATCTCAAGGCGGTGACGTTTGATGGCGGCCTGCCAAGCTCTCAGCTCGGCGTTCACCGGGCGTTTCTGGCCATTCGCTCCACATCATTCCTCACGTCTACGCTGCATCACGCACCTCGGCCTCGCTTCCCTTGAATTTCGGATGCACAGTCAGCCTTTATCGCTTCGCCTCAGGTTTTCGCGCCTGCAGCTCAGCGTTCTCGGCGATGAGGAGCTTTCCACATCGGCGAGTGCTGATCGGCGCCCGACACCAGAACACGGCACCGAATCCATCAGATGAGAGTCAAGAGCGAGAGCGCGCTGCGACGAATTTTGCCCTAGCACTGACGTCACAGCTGCTTCTTATGGCATCCGCAAGCAGTCAGACCATTCACGTCCCGGCTTGTCTAGCTGTCACTGAGGTATGTTACATATTTTGGCCGACGCATTCCGTATGATGATGATGACTGTGGTTCGGTTAAGGAAGTGATATTTTCTTCAGTCCTATCGGGAGCACTGCTAAGCGTCCGTCGGGGTAGGGGAAAGGGGCTGAAAGAGATAGGAAGGAGAGAAAAGCGGTAGTGGAGGGCTCCCGAAATTTTGACCGTGTGGAGTTCTTTAAAGTGAGCTGACAACGCACAATACACGGGCCTCTGGCATTTTCACCTCAATCGAAAATGGGACCACCGTGGTCGGGACAGACCTGGGTTTTTAGGGTAGCAGCGGAGGACAATAACCACTACCCCAACGCGGCAGACTATACCGATGTGGAACTCTTAAGCATAGAAACACAACGGAGGCTCCTCTTTATCGCTGTTTGCTTCGACCGATACGTCCAGTCAAGCATTGTTCATTGGTACGCATGTTGCTAAGAAGTCGCGCAACCCTCTGCGTTGTAGCACGCGGCTCTCCCGTCAGCCAAGAAAGCGGACGCGCATAATTCAAGACGGACCTGTCACTTCGCAGATGTGCAGTGAGAACACGTCCAGCTGCAAACGATTTCCTCTCGTGGTTTTGGCAATCTGGAGCCCACGCCAGTGCTTTTGACGTGCGAAGTATCAGCACTGGTTCACCTGTAGATTGTACCCTATACGTAGCGACTGCGACTTTCTTTCCCACTAGCCAGAGTTTCCATCCATTAATCAAAATCAAGGGACAATTTTCTTTGATAAGTGAGTCAGTGAAAGGGAGATGTACGGGCCAAGTCTGGCTGTTGCATTTGCCACTCATCAAGTAAGCGGTCCCGTTATATAAAAGAAGATAGAAATCCCATTGTGCACGGACAGGAGGAAAGAGGCGTACTGAGTAAAAGGAAACGGTGAAAGGACTATCTAATGTATTCGCATAAATAAAGGGGAAAGTAGAATCCTTGGGCATTCCCGGCGGATTGAACTTGCCAGTTTTCCATACGAGAAAGCTTCGCGTTCAGAAAATCGTTTGAGACGAGGCGCAGATGGAACTTAACTTGCATATGGAAACGGCACAATGCGCCAGGCATTGTTCCGAGAATTGTGCGCTGTGCGCCTGCGTAGGCGAATACCAGAGAAAAAGACTGAGGGGCGTCTGTTATTTCTTGGTTTGGGCTACAGGCAATTTACCGAGCCCACGGCACCGCGCAAAAAAAAAAAAAAAACGAAGAAAAGCCATCTTATTTCTTTGTTTACGGCGCTTTCCGAAAATACTGCAATATTTCAGCATTCGTGTTCGTGTTCGTGTTCGTTTCAGCATTCGTGTTCGTATAATATTTCAGCATTCGTGTGAGGTTGTATGGAACGCGCAACAAATGACAGCAGAAACAAAAATTGTTCAGGTGGTTCGATAATAATGAGTGTACAAGTGCTCCTATAAATAATGTTTGCTTGCGACGGTACTTTTTTTGTTATTTACAATCTATCACCGCGATGCTAACATTGCCTATTGGTATTCAAATTTTAGATGCGTAATTATGAAAGAACCAGTCAAAGGAGACGCCAATGACTGTCTTCTTTTCTATAAGCAGAAATTACACGTGTGCGGAATACATCCGAGACACTACCAACTTAATTTAAAACCCATTAATTTGGATGACTTAATATGAATGCATAACTAATAGCGCACCCAAATACATAGGCCATGAAAGAGCACTCTTGTGTGAACCACCGCCTTTGCCATCCGGGTCAATCGTTGCCGGGTCTGCGGTCAACCAGCTTTCACCTGCAACACAGCTGACGACTCGCCAGAGCTCCTTAAATCAGGTGCGCGACCAGCGATGCCAGCGTCGAAGGAAGACATTTCGCCTCTCTTATAAACTGGTGGGAGAAGACGAGCAAATTGTCAGCATGATCAATTCACGGTCGATTGCTATTCGCATGCTCTTCGAGAAGATGCACACACTGGCAGCTTGAAGCGCGTCGTAAGTGGTGGATGTGATAAATAGAGGTATCGCAAGCCTACGTAAGTGTAGTGCTTGAAAACTGAGCACAGTCACTCGGCAGCGACAGCAGCACTCGTCCCGGCATGATGTCAGAAACGCCTAAAGTCACGCATCTTGAATTTCAGACATCGCAGATATTCCTACAGCGATTCTGAACCCCGTCGAACTGATCGACAACATTTAGCCATGGACATAGGTCCTTTATAACGTCGTCGGTCCCCTGCGTTATAAAAGACCTGACCTGCGCTATAAAAGACCAAGGACCCACAGTCCACCGAAGGCATTGGTCCAACATGCCCAGATTGCGGTGCTACTAATACGTTAGACCGCATGCTCTGGCAGTGGCCTTCATTACAGGGTTCTCAACGTACGACCGAAGAGGAATGGAGCTCCCATGCTCAGGAGCTTAGACCTTCCACATCAACCCAGGGCTGTCCAGAGGGCCCGCGAAGCGGCGTGGAGGATCGGCCTACCCGTCCAGACGTGGGAGCGGGCCGATGCACTACCGCCTTGAGGGGTAGCGCTCCCCGGGACATGAACAATGTTCTCTGTCTGTCTGTCTCTCCTCTGAAACCTTTCCTCCCATTCCCCTTTCCCTATTTCGGAGTAGCCAATCGAGCCTCGCCCTGGTTGTTGTATCCTATGCTCTGGCACATACCCAACCCGGGGAGATTGAACAAGAAGCACGAAGTATAAATGTCTACCTCACAAGTACTGTGAATGGCCGATCGGAATGTAATAATCAGAATAAATTGAATAGTAAAGATTAAGACTTCAGGAATGGAACCAACCTGAGTCAATTATAAACTGTGCGAGAGCTTAGCATGCATCACCGTAAGGACGTCCTAATGAGGAGACTCCTAAAGAAAGAATTGACAGAGAAGTCTTCTCTGCCTTTCTTTATTCTTCCCCTCCTTCCTTCCTTGAGCATTTCCTGTTGTTACAGAAAGCAAACACAATGACGTTATAAATATATTGCAACTGGGAAACGGCGCAGTTGCGCCTCGCCCCACATTTTAACTGTTTCCGATTTCACACCACGATGCGAGATGAGACTGCCTCTTCAATATTCAAGAGACAAAAGGCTGTGATTGAGCCATACTGCGAACAGTTTGCTCTTACTCTCGAAATTTAATTGCCCACTATGTGCGGCAACTAGTTTCGCTCATGACTACAGTTCAAGCAAGTGATTGAAACATTGAGGAATGCCGTGGGATGGTTTCGTCAGTGGTCACCTCTGTATTGGCGTAACAAAACGCAACCGGATATCCTGGTTGACCGCACATAGCCCCATTTCGTCGCAGTGATTGAAACTGATGAATTGCATGGCTCATAAGTATAGTTATACAATAATAGCTGCTGTTTTGTAGCGTTGTAAGCCAATAAAATATGGGATCATTCACGCCACCAGTTCTCGAGCATCAAAAACACGAATTTGGCGTTCCGCAATTTTCCGGACATTCTGAAGCATTTACTCATATTTTCCAACTCTCAAGTGTTGTTGTTATCCCCAAAATTGGCCTTGTTCCGAACATATTCTTTGCCAAAGTTTCTGCTTCTTTCTAGATCCAATTCAAAGCCTAAAGCAGATAAAGTGTCTGTCTTTCACAAATTATAAATAACATGTGTTTTAAAAACAGTATGTAGGTAAAGCAGTAAGGCCACTCTGATCCGAACGAGCCTTCTCTTCTTGAATTGAACAGTATTACAACCGATGTGCACAGACGGTCTAGGAGTCTCCTTTGGCGTTGGAGCACCTTGCAAAGTGGAGATGAGCAGTGAAACGAGTTTCCAGCTTTTAGTTCAAATTGAACTTCATCGCGGGCTCGTAAGACACCTGTGGAAATCAACGCGACTAGGTCTGAAAGTAGGCCAGGCCGCACCGCTGCAACGGTTGAGGAAAAAAAAGTACAGATGTTTTATGAACACAGCAGTAGATTGACAAAACGAGTGAAAGGCCATAAGGGCGGCTTCTAATAATCTGGCACAGGAGGCGCTCGTTTATATGCCTATTAGTGGTTAGCCCTCTAATGTGTCTCGACACGCTGTTTATAACCTTTTACTCGCCGATTCACTAAAAAAGTAGCAAGCAAATATGATAACTGTATTGGCTTAACTAATACTCTGTGCATTTTAGTTTTTCTTTAACGTACTTCGTTATCCTAATGGAAGACGTAGAAATTATGATTTTCGTTATCAACATATCTAGATACGTTAAATCTTTACCGGCGGGGAATCTTGGGTTCTGTCACTACCAAGTATTTCCTGCGTCCTTTCACTTAAATTTTCGTTTTGTTTTTGCAATAAACAAAGAAGAACCAAAGTATAGGTGATTACTGGACACGAGAATAAAAAGACAAGCGCAGAGCTTCTCGACCTTCCAGTATTGAGAATGGTATACAAATATCTTTTTTTTGGATAGTAGAAAATAAACAAAGCATGCTTACCCTTTGTAAAGATAGTTCTACTATTCATCATTATTGATTTAGAAGACCTACGTGAGAAGTTAACATCCTTTTTCATCTTTCTGATCATTGCTTCAGAGTGCATCGTTTAAATTTCATTTTAAGTAACGCTGGTAAAGGGAACACATCTCCAAAGCGCGCTGTCAGTAGAAACAACGAAATATTTGGCGGAAGTTGCCTACCAGAGTTAGACAGGTTACCACCCCAGGTTGACCGTGGAACGAAAAGACACGTGAACATGTTTAGGGCGACTGGTCTAAGCACACGGCTCGGAGATAATCTCGCAACGACGCATACCAGACGACCGACTAATGCTAAAAGTCGGTAAAAAACGCGGCCGAGGGCTACGAATACCTTGCTGTAACTCTTACGAAGAAGAAACTTACCCTATTCGCTCTATAGTTGCGAAAAGCAAAGACTAATTCCTGTGTGCAGTCTCCATCCACGTAAAAAAAAAACGCCAATGTGAGGCGTACAGATTACTCTAGCTTGCCGATAACGAACAGTGGAGAAGCAGAGAATCTAAAGTGGAGTGGAACCGAGTAGAGTTCAAAAAATACAAGAACAGAAAAAGGTAAGGCGCGTTTCTTTTTCTCTCGTTCTTTCTTTGTTCTTTTTTTTCAAGGGATAAGGGGCGTCATTTCCTGGTTTCTTGTTTTAGACTTTAGACAAAATTTAATGGGAATAATGAGAAAAAGTTCTTTTTTTAAACATGAGATGCCATTAGGACACGCCAGATGATCTGGAAATGTTTAGGCTCAGAAGTTTATATTGCTTAAAGTTTATCTCTACAGTAAGCCGCCGGTAAAGCTCTTGCAACTCCGATCGTATAAAGCGCTTACGTTCTGCTGAAGCAAAGCCGATATGTGTCTGCCAATACTGACGCAGCTCAGTACTTAGTGAAGTACTAATCTCGTTCATTAGGACTTGGCAATCGCGTGAAACTCTTTCAATGTCACACGCAGTGTTTGCGTGCGCTTAAGAATCGTTCTTCCCAAAATCCTTTGCACTCGATTAATGAGTTTCTTGGTCACTCAGTTCACGGCTCTGAGTAAGGCTGAAACCCTTTTGCCGAGGCAATGCACCCTCTGATCCACGCTGCGAAATGACACTTCTGGCGTTCTTCCGCCTCGTTAAACCCAATGTCAAGCCTCGTGCATCTCTTACCATATTTAACAGAGTTCCCGTAAACCAATGCAAGCACCTACGTGGTATGTGATGGTTGGACGTCCATTTTTGTCCTAAAGAGCGATACAGAAGTTGACAGTCGCAATGGTCACGCACCCACACGAACCAAAGCTTGTTTATTTTCTTTTTTTTTATAAGAAAGGCACTTGAACGAGATGGTCTCTGGCACGCTAGCTGAATCACAGTCAATGCCTAAAGCCAACGACCACGACACAAACCGAAGAAATGCAAGTCCATAGCATTTCACCTTCATCGATATGGGACCGCCGCGGATCGAGCATGCAAATTCCGGGCCGCCTAGCACCGTAGCCACAAAACCACAGCGCCGGCGTCCAAAAGGGACAATACATTACCTGCAAATTTACAAATTTTATGTGGCTTTTCCCCAAACATGTGCATTCCTCATAGCAACACAGTGAATGCGTGCATTGATTTCGGTCATTGGAAATCCGCCGTATGTATAGGTACCTTTACCATGCCTTTTTAAATGCTGAGGTCTTCCGCAGTTTCGATGGTTGCACTAAGGGGCTTTCTTAGCTAATCATAACGTATACATAGAACAATAAGTCAAAAGGACAAGTCAGCCAAGAATAACAAGTCAAAAACATGACATAGGTTATGTTTTTGACATTATCAATTTTGTATTTTTTTTATAAATCACGAAGGATTCCTGAGGGAGGTAGGACCGGACTTGACAGCTTTCCGATTAGTGTGTACGGCCACTGGGTCAGAGAATGTTGCCATTCAGTGCACTCGCGATTGCGATGCCGAAGCTATGGCGGCGCGTTGTTGCACCTCCCGCGACGTTCCTTTGTATATTTGCCTGTCCGTTGCAGGAGCCGCAACGGCGTTCCAAAGTTCCGCATGGAGGCAAACAGCGCATCTGAGAATATTGTTCCATCAACTCCCTCGTCGTTCGAGCTGCAGCGACAACTTCCCCGCATGCAGCCTCACGATAAGGCGTGAAGGAGAAAGGCGTGGAGAGCCGGAGGGACACGCCGGAGTACGTCGACGTACTCGAACAGGGTCATATATTATGCAGCCCAGGCGAGACATGTCGCCTGATGAGAACGGACGCGGGCTCCAGTTCAAGAGGCCCGGCCTCTTTTGGGCCAGCTCGGAGAAAGCGAGCCGTCAATTAATCTCCTCGAATTAATTATTCGTGGCAGGAAGCAACTCGATGTACTGGAGTCATTTAGAAAGTAAAGCTCTCCTAGGTGAGTGCTCAACTGAGCTAAAAGGAGCTCGACTCTTTTATGGTAATCAACTACGGTGTAATACCTACTCAAGTGAAAACTGTGTATTAAGCGAACGCGCGGCCCAAGGGTGACGTCATTCGCCAGTATAAGCATGCGCTTCGACGTGTTTCCAGTCCCTGTATAACGTAACGACAAGTTTTGCACCGTTTACGCTAGGGTCATTTCTCTGTCTTTACCGCTGCCACGTTGCCTATGTCATTTTCAGTGGCTAAACATTAACGTATGTTAGCTCGCTCGATCTTTTCTGGATACTGCCTTCCGCCATTTAACCGTGCCTAACCAAGTCTATTGGGTCCAATGATCAATAGGCCATTAAATGAGGAGGCCGACCTAAAGCACAAAGATTTACACTTGTTGGCATGGCCAAAAAAGAGTTGGAATTCAATGTTTCTGTTTTTTCATGAGCACCAGGACTTAATATTTTCGAACACTAGTTCGTCCAGCTGTGACTATGTTTGTTTGTTGTTTTGTGGGGTTTTACATCCCAAAACCAGTTCTGATTATGAGAGACGCCGTAGTGGAGGGCTCCGGAAATTTCGACCACCTGGGGTTCTTTAACGTGCACTGACATCGCACAGCACACGGGCCTCAACATTTCGCCTCCATCGAAATGCAGCCGCCGCGGCCGGAATTCGATCCCGCGACCCTCGGATCAGCAGCCGAGTACTTTAGCCACTAGACCACCGTGGCGGGGCGTCCAGCTGTGACTAAAATGGCGTTTTAGAGGCGAACAAGCAGTTAAAGAAGCGAGGCCATGAAAAGCTTGTGATTATAGCACCGTAGACCACCGTGGTGGCATAGAGAGAGTGCGAGATAAGTAAGTGAGGGAAGGCAGGGATGTTAACCAGTCAGGATTCCAGTTGGATACCCTACCGCGGTGGTATAGTGGCCATGTTGCTTGGCTGCTGACCAGAAAGGTGTGGGTTCAATCCAAACGGCGCGGTGGCATTCTTACTGAGGCAAAATGCTAGAGACCGGTGTGCTGTGCGATGTTAGCGCAAATTAAGCATCCCCACGTGGCTGCCATTCCCGAAGCCCTCCATTACGGCGTGCTATGATAATCATGTCATGTCGCGTGCGGAGGGGGGGGGGGGGGCAATAGACACTACCTACGAGACAGAGTTTACCTTTGGTTCCCAAAATCTTTAAAAACGTTGCAGTGTTCCCGTTAACCTTACGGGCGAGGACCGGGATTGAGCACATGAGGTTATTAAGTGGCAAAGAATTGATAGTGCGACAATTGAACTGTGACAATTCATAGTGCAAGTGCATTTTACTTGGTGAATGGAACACGATGCTACAGCCACGGCGGTAACGTGGCGACAATACTCTATACAAACGAAATATACTCACAAGCGACCTGATGACTATTTGACGAAATCGGCGTTTTAGGGCCGCCATTTGTCTATACTTGAAAAAATAAGAGAAAACACTGCCCGAAGAAGGTGCACTCTAGAATCACAGTGAGATGCGAGGTCGAATTTAAATTCTTTCTAAATATAACATTAGATGTCAAGTGGTCAAGGCAGGAGGTTTGGCTATTTAGATATCGATATCTTATGCAGATCCTAGAAACATAATGACAATTCTACTTGCTTTGCGTGTTCGAAAAGCATCAGTGTTAACTTGGCATCAAAAAGGCGAAGGTGAAGAAACTTGCAGGACGGCGTAGAAAACGCGCCACAGCGGCAGCGTGATCTAGCCTTTGCTGTATGCTTTCTCATTCTTTCCTTTCAGTCTCACTTTATTCTCACTTTATTCTCACTTTAGTCTCACTTTATTCCAATTCATTATGTCAGAACTTTGACATATGGCGTTGAATTCCCCATTGAGGATAACTGATAATTTTTTTGGACTCAGGAAATGGTCTGTCTGAAGCTGTCGTAACAATGTAGCCTGCGCTCTGTTGCAGTCTCCGTGAAGCGCTGGGTAAGTGCGCGTTATTTCTTCATACAGTGTGGTAGTTTCGTTATATTTGGTCACCGCCCCACACGGAGTCTTTCAGGCCAGCCAGGAGACGCATACTAAACTTAATAATCTAGTATGGGTCTCCTGGTTGGCCGGAAAGACCACTCTTACAAATCAGGGTCGCGGCCGAGAATAAAAAGCGCGTAGTCATGTGGCGAGAGCCAGGGGTGGGTGCCACTGACTCTCCTACCGGAGCCATGGCTGAGAATGCAAAATGCCCACCAAAGTGCTACGAGTCTCTCATGGTTGTAGTGGCACAACTGCTGTTGAGCGGGGTTCAAATCCGCAAAGGCCTGGAGCTTTTTTTCACATTGAAACTGATAGCGGTTGCGGACACAGACGGCAGCGGCGGGTGCCATCGCCACTCTTTCAATCACTGTAACGAGACCATAACAGTTTACGCTGTAATATGTTGTATCATTTCGCGCTTAAGTGTAAGCTTTGGTTGGTATGTTAATTCGAAAGCCTCTTCACATCAGGAGTAAATGCGATGCCATACCAATAAATTGCGATTCACTATTTGCGTCTGTGCGAGTTTTCGAAGAAAGAAACACGCTTGGCGAAGCAGTCAGCAGGGAAAAGCAGGAAAAGAAAGATGAGTGAGCATTCAAGGGAGCCAACACCACTGAAGCAACATTCGGGGCAAGATGATATTGCGTTAGCCCAACTCTGCTCTTGGAATCTCAAGCACGTTGCCTCTTCAAGAGAGCACCACAGCATCCACTCAAATGCCCGCAATCCATTCTGCACTTGTGGAACTCCTGGACCGCAATGCAGGATGTAGCATGCCGCAGTGGCCCCTAAAAGTGGTCCTGAATAATAAATAAATGCTAGAGTAGCCTTTATTAGATTACGCCACTGCAGAGAACGGTCGTATAACGAAAATGCTATATCCCGAGGAGAGCTGGAAAATTCGCGGGAGTGCTTTCGAGGGGGCTAAATGCTTCAAAGGAAGACGGCGCATTAGGGAGTATCTCTTTAGCACGCTGCGAGGCTAACATTGAAAAGTGCTTTTAACCGGCCTGGGTTTTTGCGCGGACACAACGAAAGGTGAAGCGCAGTATGGTATACATCGTTTTGCTCGACCAGATATACTCGCGTGTTGCCAACAGTATGCTGTTAAAGTTTTCTAGTTCGCTTCCGCCATGATTGTAGGGTAAGCGCTTGAGGTATGCAGTGTTACACGTACGCTATTATAATGGCTCACTTGTGCTGTGGGGAGCGCGATACCTTTAGGCGAACACCATGACTATAGTGCGGACTGGCTTAGATGAGCGTACGTTTGTTCTGAGAACACCGTGTTTGTTTATCTCATTAATTGAATAGTACGCTGTCGCAGGCACAGATAGACACGAAGTTTGCAGAAAGGAGCAAGCACGCGGGAAAGATAAAAAATCGTGTGCAAGAGAGACGAACACACCGGGACATGTGGATCAGTCCACAGCGACAAAGCTTCTTTCGAGCTCTGCCCATCGTGACCTCTGGTAATATTAAGTGATAAGAACTCACAGGCGTAACATACTATCGGTTACTAAAGCAACTACGGCGAAAATATTTAGGCGTCGACATTCGTTTCAGTGCTGTGAATTTTTCGTTTGTTTGTTTGTTGTGTTTTGCGGATGCATTCCTGATGCAATGCGCTATGAGTTTGCGTCATCACGCCGGTTATATACTTAAGCGTCCCCTTGGTCATCTTTCCCATCAACGTGTCACGGTGTGCTATCTAGCTTATCTTGTTGCTTATCTGTTCCAGTTTGTTATTTTCGCACGTGTTCTATACTTATATCAATCTTGTCAGCTACCATCACATCTCATCAGTGTTACATGTTGACGCGTCTTGCCGTTTCCTACATATCCGTGTCTGCGGGTCTCTACATGTGTTTCTGTATCTTGATCTACCATTATCCTTTATTATGTTACCTTAATGATCATTATCTACTCATACAACCTCCAGTCTATTTATATCTTTATCTTTATAATTCTATTTCCCCTTTCTATTTACTTTGTCTATTCATTCGTTATCTTTCTTTATCCATCTCTTCCTATATGTATCTATTTCTGCTTATGTTGCATTTGTCATTGCAATGACATCCCATATCAATAAAACGCAGCGCTGTCTGTCGCGTCGTTGTGTCTAGAGCAAGTTTATATGCCTGGCACCATATGTGATACCATATGTGTTGTCGATTCCACCGGATGGTCACGTTCGGCGTCTCATGATGTGATTGGAGCATTTGCCTTAATTATCAATCTAATAGTAGGCCTTTAACGTCAGCGCCTACTAGCCGGGGGTGATCGGCGCCACAAGGAAGCAGGCAGGCGTGGCATTTACATTGAAAGAGTGCGTTCTCGCTCAGCATCACATCGCGGTACAGAGGCGTACACACACATCGGGGAAAACCGATGCGTGTGTCCACCGGCCCTGTCAGCCACCGTGTCTCCCGCAACCTGTATCGATTGAATAGATCGCTAAGAACGAGGGAGAACAGGGAATATCACTGGAGTCAATGTTTCGACAAGTGGTCTTGTCTTCGTAAGTATGGCAAGTGATGTCCCGGCGTTGCCGCGTCCTGACGAAGACAAGTCCACTTGTCGAAACGTTGGCTCCATAGAAATTCTCTGTTCTCCACCGTTTTTAGCGATGTGTTCATCGATTCAAGCCTCCATCTTTCCCTGAGCTTCTTGTCTAGTGCGGAACCTTTATATAGTTTAGGAATTCTCCACGCGCAATCGGGTGTTCATGCGAGAGCGTTCAAATTAGTTTTGCGCTTTGGTAAAGATAAAGAAAAAGAGCTTGTAATGGCTACGCAACATTTACTGTAGCATTTTGCGCATACCTCCTCCTGTGTAGCGGCTGCTTACTTCCTCTAGGGGCGTAGATCTCGCGGACCTCCCATAAAGGCTTGGCGGACACTCTGGGGTCCACGGACCACTATGTGAGAGCCACATGTCTAAGGCGTTCATATGATGTGCGGAACGGAACCGCCGCTAAAAGTTAAACACGCGCTTACACCTGGTTGCTCAAGGCGAGATCACGTGCCTGCCGGCTCAGCCGATGAACCAACTATTATCATGCGGTCTACAACTGCAACGCCCACAGCAGCACAGGGTTTACCAAGACAGCTTACTGTAATACCGAATTAGGGGGGCACATAATAATAATATCCTCTTACTGAGTTAAGGGGTAGCTATGCGTGCTCACTTTCGTACAGCTAATGTAAAAAATTAACATGTAGAAGGAAAATATCTGAAGGACAGAACGCCTAATATCCAGAAAACATTAACCTGTAGACAATTTTATTCGACATAATGTCTTGAATGTGCAAATATTCTCAATTTAGACTAGAATGGGCGCTACAGCGAATATCTTTACCCTGACATACATCTCTGCGCTATGAAAGTTCTAAGAATCTAGAAAACTTAAACTGCGCACATTCGCGAGTTTTTCCCAGAAGAAGGGGGGCTAGGCATCCTGGCATCCTCTCAAGATGCTCGCTCCTATTGACAAAAAATAAAGAAACACTTAAATTTTAGCTATCTCCAGCAACTCGTGTATTTTTCTGGCGGAATTCACGTTTTGCTCAACTACGGGGAGCCTCTTGCCTTCAGCAGCGTGTCCGCAATGTTTCTGAGCCGTAAAATTCCGCCCCTCCCTCACCTACCTCGAGTCCGCTCTTACTTTCACAGTTCGCCACTTCCACTGTTGGATGCGCCCAGTGTACCAGCGACGTCTCTTAATATATCGCGCGCAAAACTTCACTCTTTGTTTCCTTCTGTTCCCGTAGTTTCAGCTCACGTGTCAAAAATATTTCTTAGCTAATGGGATGCGGATATAGTCTTCTCTCGGAACTGTATGGAGTTGAAGGGCATTCATCAGAGGCTTTGTGGCGAAGAGAATTTTTTTTTTCGATAGGTGCTAGCGAAGAAGAGGAAGTGAGGAGAGGCTTGATGAAAATCCATGATGCCCCATTCATTCATTTACTGGCTAAAAATTCTGCGAACCTCATCTCAACGGCTGCCGTTATTTTCGATTAAAGTGAGACGCTATTCGAAGAGTATCCTGGAGCGATTTTTCGTTTTCCCATTCCTCGGAACTAGCGAAACTAATACATCCAAGATTTTAGTTCCTGAACATTTCAAAGTAGGAACATGCAAAAAGAAATCCGTGGGGAAATATTCCCCCAACCAACCACGCCAGTGTCATCGAAACGTCCAGGTTGTCTAGGTTATGTTAAATATGCGAACCTTAATGGCTTATCTGAGAACTTAATATGTCGTTCGACTCGGATCCTTCATCTCGTGTAATTTGTCAAGCGCAGATGGGGATACTAAATGAAATCGCGCGAACTCATTTAATCAAATATCAACGAGCAAAGTTCTGCCTACAGTAAACTCCTTCCGAATAAACTTAGCCCATTATAAGTTCGTTTTTTTTATATGTATTTGCGATAGGTTGGTGCCATGCTTTCATTTCTGTTGAGTTCAAGATGTTTAATTTAATCGGAAACACTATTAGAGCAAAGAATATGAGCGTATCAAGAACAACGCTTTCTAACATTAAAACAGATATACACAATGTGAAGTTCGCAGTAAGCATACAGCTCCTACGTCCGGCTCTACACTTGGAACAATACTCTACAAAACTGCATGAGTCCGGTTTTAGTAGAATAAAACTGCGCTCTAATCGGAGTCTCAGAGACCACACAGTAATCGAGCGAACGTCCGCAACGTTCTTGAGCCGTTTTTACGAGGCTGGGCACTGTCGTGTGTAGAGCCTCAAACCATAGCTTATGCATACCACAAGACCGACAAAAAAAAAATCTCTTTGATCGAAGTTTTTATAAGTTTTAATTTATTATCCCAACAGTTAATTGTTTCTTTTCTATACTGAACTTGTCATCGGATATCACATATATAATATGCGGATGTTGACACTTCGCTTTTATGAGATTTATTTTTGTTTGGATGTTTTTGAAACCGAAGGACAAGCCGCCGCGCTGGCTAGTGGTTGTGATGCTTGGCTACTGACCCAAGAGAGGCGTTTTGCTTCCCGGCCACGCCGGTCACATTTTCAAGAAAGAAGAAAATACTAGAGGCCCGTGTACCGTGCACGTTAATTAGTGCAAGTTAAAGAAGAGCAGGCGGTCAACATTACCGAAGCCTCCTTACCCCCTCTCCTCTCTCACCCCCCCCCCCCTCCCCAACATTTCTCACATATCCTGGTTTCCGCACTTAAAACCCCAGCAGTTATTACAGTTAGGTTCAGCTTACCTCGACCTAGTGCCAGCAAAGAGCAACGCGGGGGCGCATGGCAAGTATGCATACCAAGCTAGCGTAGCCCGTAGAGCAGAAAAATTGATCGAGGAGACGACTTGAATGCGTGAGGATACAAGACCGGTATGCTCGGTTCACTATGCTTACAAAGTATAATGTAACAAAATCTTACCGCTGCTCAACCGCAACAAGTGTGATCGATGACTGGTGTTACCATATTTGGCAGCCTGTTTTATTTCTTCGGCATGAAGTTTACTGAATATACTGCGGAACCTCGAAAGACACTTTGATATCGAGTTACTTCAGACTCAAATGCGTTCCTAGAAAATTTGAAGGGCATTAAAAAAATGTTTTCCCTCGTGACTTTTGCGAAAACATCAGCACTAATGTGTCCGTGTTCTCTATCTACGACAGAAAGTGCTGTGTTTTTCAAAGCGCAGTGCTACTGCTCCTCTGTATAGGCTGCAACAAAGCCATGATATTTAGCGAGCGGCAGGTTGACGCTTTAATTAATGTGCTCTATATGCGTTTACATTTCTCTCTCTCTCTCTCTCTGGCTCTCTCTATCGATACATGCCTTTTCATCAAAGTGGATTCCTATCGCATGTTTACTTCAAAGGAGGACACCCTATACTTGCATATCTGAAATATTAATGAGTAGCCGTTCACTGCTAAGAGATTTTATTAAGGAAATCGCAGTAAAGAGGAACCCTGCCCCACCCACAACACGAGCAAGTCACCAAATACTGCTCTAAGATCGACATGTTCTCTCGCCCTTGAGCGTTCGCCAAATAAAAAAGAAGGCGCTGACGTGCTTATTTCTTTTTTCCTGGTTTGTATACAATACGCCAGAGTTTCAGCAAATACTTGATGCGGTTGTCGGACATATATAAAAGGCACATTCCTAGATGTGCACATCGATTGTAAAAGCAGTTCTAGCGTGACGATGGCCGTAGGGTTCTTTCTCTTCAGAGTGCACAAAAACACGCACGCGGAAACAAGGTAACTTTCGCTTGGCAACAATCTTCATTCTTTTAATGACGCCGGCCACGCTGTTGACATCAGGCCGTATACAGTAAGGAGGAAAACAAGTAGCGAGATGGCAGGTCAAACACGATCCCACTAAAAACAAGACTGAAATAAAGGCACTATGCAGAAGTCTGGGTTGAAAAGACGGGAAAAATCTATATGTGATTGCGGGCCTTATGTGAAGCTGGGCAAAAGATGTGCTGTAGCTATAATAGTATTATAGAAGTATAACAGCATAAAAAATATGAATTGTAGGAATGCATTCGCGCCGCGCATGGTGGTCTGGTGGCTATGACGCTCAGCTGCTGATCCAAAGTTCGCGGGATCGAATCCCGGTCGTGGCGACAGCATTTCGATGGAGGCGAAATGTTGACGCCTGTGTACTGTGGCATGTCAGTTCCCGTTAAAGAACACCAGGTAGTGGAAATTTACAGAGCCCTACGGTACTGCGTCTCTCATAATCATATCGTGGTTTTGGGACGTAATACCCCAGAAATCAATCAATCAGGAATGCATTCGTTTTGCCGCGTTGGTCTTACTGTCGCGATCCAATAGCATTTAGGTGTGAACCAATGTCGAGTTGAGCGTTATGGATCCTTTCATCTTCCCTTCTAGAATCTTCGTGTGTTTGTAATAGACATACAGTAAGTGTTGAAAATAGAGTAGTGGGCATGAGCAATAGCCACTTGGGCTGAGCGGGTGCGTGGCTGCGAACACTAACGCCAGCATGTCGATGCAGCCTTCTCGTGACCATGCTTATACACATATCAACAGCTCCACTTACATCCTAAATAGTGTCGAAGGTGCTATGAAGGGGACAAGCTTTACGCTGCCGCCTCCCTTCACTCATAATCCTCAGTACGTTGCTGTTTTGAGAAAAGCAAGAAAAAAATGAGAAAAACGATCAACGTATGTCATCATTCTGCCCTCAACAAACGATTCTTAACACAATGTTAGCATAACTGCATACAACAGTGAGGTTCGTAGAACATCTGAAAACTTTCAGTAACCGTCGTAATCGCAAAATTTTCTCGCCACGCCTGGGGTTTATCTTTGAAACTGCAGGAAAAACAGGAAAGGTGTGTTTATCTCGTCTAGGTTAAGCGAACTCCGTTTGACAGTTACAAATTAGGGCGCCGATCACTGCCTGGAATAGCGTATCATGTTTCCCACTCGAAAATGCTACAACACCGGGCCTTACTGAGCACAATCCCCAGTGCGCCCTTCAGGCTAAAGCAAAATCCTGCAGCCGGCAATTCTTCTCACTTTCATTTCACGGCAACTGATCGCAAAACTATTACATCGCACACACGTTCGAAACAGAAAGGTAACAACGAAGAAAGGCTCACCGTCGACCGCCTCTATACATTCCGAAGATATCGCAGACCAAGCAAAACAACAAAAACGGCAACCCCGTGTGAGAAGACATTCTTCAGATCCTGCTGCTTTGACGATCATTTTGAGCTAACGCGCGGCAGTTGTACTGCGTTTTTTATCCCCTCTTTTTTGCTTTTCATCAAAGTGCTCTAAAGATCGATTTGAAGCCGTAGAAATGGGGACGGGCGATATTTCACCGCCCAGCTCAGAGCTACGGATCGGTTCCGACGAGCGTGTGTCAAAGACCCGCACACGGCGTTTCTTCAAGTCAACACCGTCGTCGGGCTCTCCGGTATCATTTCCCTGTATCGCGGTCCAAGTCTAGTTTTTCGGAGGCGTGATTTACGGCAACTTGTTCCATGGACGTGTCACCTTTATGCCTTTTTATCTTGTGTGTGTGTGTGTGTGTGTGTGTGTGTGTGTGTGTGTGTGTGTGTGTGTGTGTGTGTGTGTGTGTGTGTGTGTGTGTGTGTGTGTGTGTGTGTGTGTGTGTGTGTGTGTGTGTGTGTGTGTGTTGAAAGGAGGGGAGCATCGTGAAGGTGTACACCTTTGTACCATCTTTAATTTTTTGACACTATTCTCTCTAAGATTCGGATTATATGAACCCGCTAAAAGTCACGGTGTGGCGCTAACAGTCACGAGTCACAGAACTCACCGTATTTTCTCCTTCGCCAGATTTCTATTGTTGTATATCACTTTGAGACCTTGCGGTGGGTATGCTAGCGCGATATAGAATTTTGCCTAGGATGCCTACTCCCTGTAAGACGCTGTTACGCAGTTGTTAAAGCAAGAAATGCATATCTTTGTCTGTTTCTCATTAAGTTGTTTCTAACAAACAGAGAACGAGCCCTTGACCCCTTCCCTTTTGTTATATATACATACAGGCACTCACCAGAAATTTTTTAGCGGTGGGCGTTTCGAAAGGGAGGGGTTGACGGTTCCGAAGCCATATGTAGAAGCTGTTAAAAAAAAGAAAGAAACATTCTCAACTTTGCTGACCAAGCATTTCTGGCAGCTATTGCGTAGGCTATTAGTCTGCAATGAATAAGAATTTACTCTGACACTCGCACACAGAAAACCGAAGCAAGGGCAATTGTGCTTCAGCGCTCGCGTTGGATTTGGTGATGTCAGAGCGCTCAAGCACGCTTATCAGACTTTTTTTACGTAGATAGGTGACGGGAGGCGCTGCCCACTGCGGTTGCGCCCGCACCGTTGCTGTCGTTGATTCCTCAGGCCGATTACAATTACAAGCCGATAGAAAATTATTAGGCTCTTCCCCACGCCGTTATACTTCGTAAAGATATCATGTTTTTGGCACATAAAGACTTAAACTTATCACTATTTACTTTTGTCTTTTTTTGCAGAAAACGTTCTTGACTTAAAAACATGCGTGTACCTCAGAAAGCCGCAATGATAGGAAACGCTGTGTTACCTAATATTGCGCAACCATGCTTAATAAATTCCCGCGTCGTAGTGGAGGACTAAGGATTAATTTTCATCCCGCCGTGTTGTTTAAGGTGCACGGAAATACACGGGTGTCCCCGATTATCGGCCTCACTAAATTATGCAGCAGTGACCGGGAATTCCAACCATGTCGCCATGCTTAGTGGCAAGACACGTTTGCACACCTGTCAACCCTCAGCGAGCAAAACGATTCACAATATAGCGAAACAATATAGTCAGTTGAGTACGCACGAAGCTAACCTGTTTTTGGAGCATTCAGGGAGAAGTAAAAGACGGTGATCAATCAATGCCACATTCAAAGAGCCGTTGTCTCCCTATAGCATGTGAGCGGAATAACCGAGGCGCTATAAAACAGCAGTCTGTGCGCGTCCTTATCGGCCCTTTGTGTCGCGATGCAAATTTCTCATGTATAACCTCAGCGGAAAATAGGTCAATTTATTGAGTGCATACGTGCAGTCATCCAAAAACTACTGCCATAGCAATGTGACCTTATCGTACGTAAGATCGAGTTGTGGGGTTTAACGTCCCAAAACCAGTTATGATTACAAGAGACGCCATAGTGGAGGCCTCCGGAAATTTAGACCAGCTGAGGTTCTCTAACGTGCACTGACATCGCACAGCACACGGGCCTCAACATTTCGCCTCCATAGAAATGCAGCCGCCGCGGCCGCGATTCGATCCCGCGACCTTCGGATCTGCAGCCGAGTGCCATAACCACTAGACCACCGTGGCGGGGCTAACGTACGTAAGACCCAAGCACTGAGCTTTAATGCTTGTTCTCTATGAAAGCCTCAGTTATGACGAAAGGACCTAGCTGAACAGTATGTTATCCCCAAGCCCGAGACATTCCTTCGGAAAGGATGTTTAGCCATCGAACAGCCAACAGGCATATAATTGCCTGCGCGTGGATAATAAAGAATAAATTGCACACCACTAGAAGCTCAGCACGCCGCTATTTCATTAAAGAACGAGAACGTGACGAAAATTTTTACCCTCTACTTTTACAGGCTAGAGCTTTTCTGATGTGCACTTCTCTTACGTACGAATCATTTATTTTGAGCGTTAGGACCCATGCACAGTCAGGAAACTCACCCAAGTTCGGCTCCATACTTAAAAACGCGTCGCCTGTAGCGTGAAATGTTTCACAATAACCAACAGCGCGATGCGATCGTGATGTGCTGCAGACCAGGAATAGCGGAAGTTTTCAACTTTTTGAAAAAGATGTACAGCAGCAACGAAGACAAGAAAAATGGCGTGGGTGGGTGTCTCGGTGGAAGAATCCGTTCATAACGCCTGACATAACTCATCTTTTATTGTTTACATTTTTCCCCTTTCATCCCCGAAAAAAAAATCAGGAAATAGAAGTAAGGCGACATCAATCTATTTGCGGGGGGAAAAGCCTCGGTAGTTTTTTTTTTTCTTCACTGCAAGACCAAGAAATGAGTGATCATTTACTGACGCACTGAGCACTGAAGTGCGGGGCGCTATCAGTCGAGAAAGAAGAGAACGGCCTCGTGTCGGTCGCTGTGCTTCTCTTGATGGGTTGTAAGTCGGCTGTGTGCGCCGGCCATGACAACGAATCGTGCTTGAAGAGGCACAGCTTGGCTTGTACGATGCCAGCCACCGCAGGCGCCAGAAACAATGACAGTCTCTGTGGTTGTCGTGTCTTTTGGACGATGTAAGAACCTGTCTTCGCAAAAAAAAAAATAATATGAAGGCGAAATTGTAACTGGGTTGGTTGGATGGTGTGTAAGCAATCGCAGAGGAAACGCTCCGTTCCATTTATTTTCTTCGCTTGAGAAGCAGCCTTCTTTGTTTGTTTCCGCCATATAATAATTACCAAGTTCGTTCACAATAGCTCGGGTATTAATGAAGGCACTGACAGTTTCGCACTGAGTTGCATAAAAATAAAGAAGCAGAGGATGATATCGTTTTTACTGAAGAAGGCCAATTTGTCTTCACTTGCTCTCACAACACTTCTGTGACAGCTGGAGAAGATGTTCGCGAAAGGTAATCGAACGTGTTTGATATGCACTTCTCCGAAATTATAAATACGGTATTGATATCCATCCTGCATTTCTTCTGAGGAACTTCCTTTTTCTTGGTATTATTTATTTCAACATTAGTCTTTTCTCCACAAATTTCCAGCAGCAGCTCCTCTCATTTCGCGCGCTCGTTAAATGGAGACGGCATCTTTATGTGATGGAACAGAAATGCAGGCTCTACTCCAAGTACACGCGCCTTGTCGTAACTGTTCGCATCGTCCACAACGGCTGAACTATCCTCTATTCTGTGTACGATAAAATGTGTAACATAAGTGAGGTATTCACAAAAATTAATGATGATTTTCAGCGATCCACAGGCACCTCTAACACGTCACCCTGCAGCACTAACGTAAGAATAAAAGCAGTGAGAGTACAAAATATGAGGCAGTTAAACAGCTCGCAGAATCAAGGCAAGCGGTACATGTGGAAGTATTCAAGCGGATACTGTGTCATTGTAACATTCCCAGCAAAACAGCAGCCAATATAAGCAGCGCGACAAGCACTGCTTATATCAAAATATCCCCACCAGGATAGCGGCAGTGCTCTTCGAAATGCAGAAGGAATTCCTACACTCGCACGTCGGCCCTGAGTCCTCACATCAACTCCCTATATAGACTTGTGTATGGCCCACCGTTTTCGGCAAATAAATAAATAAATAAATAAATAAATAAATAAATAAATAAATAAATAAATAAATATCAGATAAAATAAAGAGCAAATGGTGCCAGTGGCCGAAGCTCCAGAATTTGCTACCTAGAACTTCCGATAGCAGCGAAGCTCTTATGCCACGGTATCAGCGTGCAGAAACGCAAACATGGGCACTGAGAAAGGCCTTCGTGGTAAGGTTAAGTCAGGTAGGACAGGTCGGGTTGAGTTGGATTTGGTTATTTTGGATTTGGTTATGCTCTCCGAGAAGGTGGCAACAATTTCAGACGAACTGTGAAATGTGCAAGGAAAACGGCTCGTCAAAATTTCTTTTCATGTCGTACTTTTATACAGCCGCCCTTTTTTTAGATGTGCTAGCATTGATTTTCACATGCAGCAATTTTTTTATATTGCAAGAAAAGTTTATTCTTCACTTATACCCTGTTCTACGAACATTCTTTCCGCTGCTTTGACCTCACCGCTGAAATCTCTTTCAGACAGAAAACGTCGCGGCGACCCAGATAGACCTTGTTTTTATGCAGAGCCGAATAAGTAAAAGTAGGGAGTTTCAAATTTCATCCCCGAACCTAATGCTAAGCTTATCATATAAACTACCGGCAGCGCAAAAGAAGGTTAGCCGTTTGGCAACAGAACGCAAGCAGGGTTTTGAGCTTTTCACGTGACAAGCCTTTATGCGCCACGCTAAAGCACTAATCCAAAATATTCGAGTAATGAAAATGCGGGCACGTTTGAACTAATTTTCAGAATTTACAGAAGGCTTCAAGCGAGCTCTGCAATTCGGGAGAATGATTTATCGAAGCGCTATTCCGTATCGTATAATTCAAGTGCTACAGCTCCACGCTGTCGCCTTCTGCTCATACTGCGTGACTTCTTCCTTCGTGGCCTGCTTCGAGAACGCTTCCTGTATCGAACGACGAACGCGCATTTTGAATCAATCCATCAATTTAGGTTCCGCATCGCCGAGCACCCACGCCCACAAAATTCCTTACGTACATGTGTTTCTCTCTTTGTTGCCTGGCGGAACCATTTAGCATTTCCTATTACTCGTAACAACCGTGTCACCCGTATACAGTTGAACGGTGCGCGTTGTTCGCATAACACTCCGATTTGAAACGGCTTGCAACGGGACGCGAAGGCCATCGAGGCAGCCCTTCCGTGTGTCCTCGCATTGCAAATGTTGTAGAATGAATGATGGAATCAATGAATAATGGCAGATGTCAAGCGATCCGGTGCGGTGGCATACGTGTATGCCTAACTGCCGTCTTTAGCAACGCGTCAATTTGCGAAAGGCGTTTTGATCTGCTTGTGCTTGGTGCGTCACTCAGTGCAACCGAAGCGACGTAAGCATTTCTGCTACAAAAGAGCTTTCGTTTTCACGGCGTCTTCTTTATTTTTTTTTTATTCTTTCTGTGTGCCCCGAAACAATCACACGTCTTTCCGAGAGGAAAGGAATTGGCAGTATTGGAAGGAGAAAAAAAAAAGAGCTTTCGGCTGTTGTAAAATGGCATACTGAGAAAGCAGTACCAGGAGATATAATAAAAAGTCGATTTATGATTGCGAACATGCCTTCCGTGTTCCGTGTTTTGCAATTGCAGAAAGGGAAATAATGGCTGGTGTCAGTGTAGGAAGCTGCCAAGTCGCTTTCGCACCTCGGTATTCTTCGAGATAAGCTGAATCAATCTGCGTTATGCCAGATTGATTACAGAGCCATGAAATACGCAATTAAACGTTTAAGTGGCATTGAAGTTACTCCAAATCACGTTACCTTGCTGAAAGTTTTGTTTGTGATTGATTAAATTCACGGTCAGGTACAATGGGTATTCCTTCCTTCATTTTTCATTTACGAGGTGATGTTTGTTTTACTGCTATCGTGGCTATCAGGAAGAAGTAAGGAAAGAAAATAATATCCTATCCCCTCATTCAGGGAAAAATGGCAGAAGTACAAATCCACGCGTTTAACGTGCCAAAACTAGAATAACATTATGATGTAAATTTACGCTGTTGGAGGGTATTCATACATAATTCTGACAAGCCAGACTTGATATCACGCAGTATGGGATGATAAGTGAAGCGCATGGCTTATTATTGTAATTCATCATTAGCCTGTTTAGGTCCACTGCAGGACGAAGGCCTCTCCCAACGATTTCCAATCCACCCGATCCTGAGCGAGTTGGTTCCACTTTATGCCCGCAAACTTTTTAATTTCATCGCTCCATCTAACCTTTGGCCTGCCTCTGTTGCGTTTTCCCTCTCGTGATATCCATTCCGTCGCTCTTACTGTCCACCTATTATCCTTCCTCCTCATGACATGTCCTGCCCAGGTCCACTTCTTTCTTTTAATTGATAAGATAATATCGGCTACTCCTGTCTGTTCTCTGATCCATTCCGCTCGTTTTTTATCTCTTAGCGTTACCCCTATCATTTTTCTTTCCATTGCACGTTGCGTGCTCCTTAGTTTCATCTCTAGTTTTTTCGTTATTCTCCATGTTTTTGCACCGTACGTTAGTACTGGGAGAATGCAGTGATTGAATACTTTTCGCTTTAATGAGAGCGGTAAGTTTCCGGTCATGATTTCGTAATGCCTTCCGAATGCGCTCCAGCCCAGCCTTATTCTACGGAGAATTTCGTTTTCCTGGGTAGGAGTTCCTGATATTAACTGTCCCAGATATACATATTCGTTTACACATTGTAAGGGTTCATTGTTGATTTTAAATTCCCGTTCTTTAGCTAAGCTATTGAGCATAACTTTGGTCTTTTGCCTATTCATTTTTAATCCAATTTTAATGCTTTCCCTGTTTAGGTCATCAATCATGTTTTGTAATTCGTCACCATCATTGCTAAAGAGCACAATGTCGTCTGCAAATCTTAAATTGTTTAGATATTCTCCGTCTAATCGAATGCCCTTTTCTGCCCAGTCTAGACGTTTAAAGACTTCCTCTAAACATGCAGTGAATTGCATCGGGGATATTGTATCTCCCTGTCTCACACCTCTCCTGATCGGGATTTCTCTGCTTCTCTCATGTAGGAGTAGTGTGGCTGTGCAATCTTTGTATATGTTGTTTATGGTTTTCACGTATACGCCAGGTACCCCTTGTCGACGTAGAGCTTCTAGAACTGCTTGTATTTCTATGGAGTCAAATGCTTTCTCGTAGTTGATAAACGCCATATAAAGAGGTTTGTTATATTCCGCGTACTTCTCAATTACTAGGTTGATAGCGTGGCTGTGGTCCATTGTCGAGTAACCTTTCCTAAAACCAGCTTGTTCTCTAGGTTGGTTAAAGTCGAGTGTTTCTCTTATCCTCGTAGAAATTACCTTTGTAAATAGCTTGTATATTACTGGGAGTAGGCTGATTGGTCTGTAATTCTTTAAGTCCTTTATGTCACCTTTGTTGTGGATAAGGATTATATTAGCATTTTTCCAGCTGCGCGGTACGCTGCATGTCTTGGTACATTTCGTGAAGAGCGATGCACGTTTTTCAAGTACAATATCTCCTCCGTCTTTGATCAAGTCGGCTGTTATACCATCGTCGCCAGCTGCTTTACCGCGGGACATGCCTTTGGCAGCTTTTTTGACTTCGTCAGCGGTTATACATGGAATTTCGGTGTTCTCCTCTGGTTCTATTTCTATTAAGGTTGTATGGTCTGTCTGAGAGCTGTACAGTTCCGAGTAGAAATCTTCTGCTACCTTTACTATTTCGGTGAAACTGTTTATAACGTTACCTTGTTTATCTTTTAGCGCATGCATTTTGTTTTGTCCTAAGTGCAGTTTCTTTTTGACCGATTTAATGCTGGTGCCTTTTTCTACTGCTTTCTCTATTTCTCTCATGTTAAAGTTTCTTCATCTCTTTGGCTGGCTTTACTGATCAATTTTGATAGTTCTGCGAATTCTGTCTTATCTTTTATTATTATTATTATTATTATTATTATTATTATTATTATTATTATTATTATTATTATTATTATTATTATTATTATTATTATTATTATTATTATTATTATTAAGGTACGAGTATCATTTTGCTTCAAAGCCCGCATTTGCGCTTCCAAAAAAGAAGGAATACACTCCAACCAAGTTTTCCTTTAAGAAGCCATGTTTCGGAGCCCACCGTGCTCCTTCACAGGTGTATTTTCGTATATGCACACCTGCCATAAGCGCCAAAAACACATATAACACAGAACAGGAGCTCAGGACGAGATGAAAGCTTGAAATGATGACGAGACGGTTGCAAACGATGAACGTAGAAAATCGCTAGAGACAATGTTTAGACCCAAGTGGGCTTGTCTACTTCAGGGCGGCACTCACAAAACGGAGATCGCACAAAACGGATCTTGCACTCACAAAACGGAGATTGATAGCCTTGAGTGTTTCGGTAAATCCACTTTTTATAATCATCACCAATATCAGCTTTCAACTAACACTCTTATATATCCTGACCTCTGTTGCATTTTTCAGCGTGCCTTTTAAGCGTGCCTTAACTTCGGAGCGAACTTCAAGAAATTCACGATATCACACAATAGTTAGGGCAGGAAATAAGGCATAACGCCAGAGAAATTGAACGGTATGAAATTCACGCTTCTCAAATCTAAACGAACGTAAGATTATTAATCTTGATAAGTACTATGAGATAGACAACATACCGGCAAACACAAGCACCTAAGTTACTAAATACAGCTGCAAACTCGGAGTAGTACCAACGTAAAGTGTTCAAGCTTGTTGGTTTCCTGCCGCATACCACAGCTGTGTTTCCTTTTTTTTTTTTTGAGCGTGTGAATACGCGAAATAAGTGGAACGGATGTGGAACAATATTAACAGCGTAATAACACCTAGAAGAAGCTCAAACGGGAAAACTAATCATTCCAACAATGAAACAGAAGTCTTGCGCGTTTCGAATATCTGTAACCGGTCTTGCTACTCCAGGTATTTAGCGGTGATTATGATACTTACAGCGATCACCTGTAACACAACACGTACACATGCAGTCACACTTACTCACACACTCATACATACATATATACATTATACGCAATTTACAGCGTTTCGTTGAGGCATGTGGCCCGTAGAAACGTTATCAATGCTTGAGTGCTGTGTAGTGCGCAGGTGCTGTCTTGCCACGGGCCTAGGAGATGACTGAACAAACATAAATATGCACTGTGCTAGCATTCATGCGTGCGTTGCTAAAACCAACTTGTCAAAGCAGCCGTGCTTCCACTCGGCATGGCGTCTCACACACTCCATTTTCGTTTTTGGTAACGCATGTACAAAATGGCCTTTCGAAAAAAAGAAGAGAAATTGAAATTAATTTGAGCTCCCCAACTGCGGCGTTATCATAATCACATGGTGGTTCTGGCACGTACAACCCCATCATTTATTAGTTGGCAGGCTCAAGGACATGATTCCAGTCCTTTTCTCTTTGTTCGGGCAAGATACGATTGAAGCCAATGTCTAAATTTACACAAATGCTATGCATTGCAGGGAAACCGCTTAATTGCCCTCATTTTAAGCTCCTCGCTTTTCTGTGCACAACCTTTCATTTCTTATTTTTATTGCCGATAAGGTCGTATGCCAAGAGGAAAGTTTTTGGCCATTTTGTAAATTTAACATACTGCCATCAATTCAACTTGTTCTCGCGCTGGTGTACTTGAAACGCGGATGATTGTTTGGGACTTTTACTGCTATGCTTATTGTCTACTGCGTATATCATACATTTGTTTGCCCTATGTATTTTATTATTTAGCGCTGAGGATTTTGCAACACATTCGCACCTCGTAGCATCATGCACCTACTGTTTGAAACATTTAAGATCTTTAGAAAATGGCCCTTGTTGAGTCCGTGAGTTGCGTTCCCAAGTTCTATTCTTCTTTTCGGCATGAACTGTACAGACGTACAATGAAACAGCCAGAAAAACGGTTCGCCACGAATTGTGGAAGTGCCACATTTGTGTGTGTGTGTGTGTGTGTGTGTGTGTGTGTGGTGTGTGTGTGTGTGTGTGTGTGTGTGTGTGTGTGTGCATGTGTGTGTGTGTGTGTGTGTGTGTGTGTGTGGTGTGTGTGTGTGTTTAACTGCGCCGTTATTCGGCTAGCATGAACAACCGTTTTAAATAAAATAATACACTGCCACATTTCTCAATCCTTTCAAAAGACAGCGTCGTCGAAGAACAGCGTATACGTGACCGATATTCAAGAGTTCAATCGGTACAGCTATTTCGAACGGCTTGTTGTTTCGCAAGATAAAATTGCTTTTCCCGGATCCGAGTGATCGATACGTTATTACAACGCCCAAAAGACTGGGCAAAAAAAGATGACCTCTAAAGTACACAGTGTTACATGTATCGACAAAACGTTTCACAACTTCAACTTCGCCTCCCGCTTGCTTGCTTTTTGATTATGAGCAGAAAACCACGGTGTAGTGGACGCCACCTCTAGAGCGTGACCTCTGCCGCCTTCGAATAAAAAAAAATTCTGACTGGGTGTCCTGCTGACGGGGTATACGCTGGCTTCGCTTCCCTCGTTAATCACAGGGTGCTCGACAAAAGTTGGAGCCATGACATCTGTCACTGTCAGCCTCTGTTCTTTTTTGCGGGTTGGAAAAAACGCTCTGAGCACGTGATTATGCACTGCACAAGAAGAACCCGACTGTCCCATATCTTCTGTGCAGACTACTTGTGCAGTTTATCTTATGTGCTCCTCGCGGAATAAACGCTCGGCAGTGGGTAAACATACAAGATCATATTTCACTGCTCAACATATACAACAACAAATGAATGCAGACGCGTGCCTTCTCTCGGGCCACAGGCGTCGTTTCATCATGTCGACGTCGCCCACTTCTTGCCATGCATTTTAGTATTTCCTAGCCTGCAGCCAAGTTTGCAGTTCTGCTGGGACTTGTACCTACAGCCTAGCTTCTATATGAAGCGCCTTTCTCTTTTTTTTCTTTATTCCGAACACGGTTTCAACTCCGTTGTCTGAGTAGACAATGTATGTATGTATGTATGTATGTATGTATGTATGTATGTATGTATGTATGTATGTATGTATGTATGTATGTATGTATGTATGTATGTATGTATATATGTATGTATGTATGTATGTATGTATGTATGTATGTATGTATGTATGTATGTATGTATGTATGTATGTATGTATGTATGTATGTATGTATGTATGTATGTATGTGCAAGTACAAAAGTTACAGTTTACCTTGCGGCACTTGGCACTCCAGTGGCGAAATGTTTGAACTCAGTTGGTCGCCGAAAGAAATGACTAGTGTACGTTAGTGATGGTGATAGCGACAGAGATTATGAGAATGACGATGATGAAAGGGAAACGAAGGCATAATGCGGCCCATGATTTTGGTGGTTATACCGTCTCACGCCTTGTGTCACCAACCTCTTGCAGATAGGACAGGTAAGTGCTGGGCGTGTTCGTACATGGTGAACAAAGATTTAAGAGGACGAACAAGTTGGATAATTTGTTACAAAGTACGCACGCAATGAAAAAATAATACAAGCGCAATGATTGTGCGTTGGTGCTTATACACCTGATCACGTGCCACAAACAATCAGTTGTTATGTAGTCAGCGCAATGTCCCACTTGCTTGTTCTGCCGTCCGCGTTTATTTTTCCGATGTTGTGTGTAACACAACGAATAAATTCTGAAGACCTGTCCCATACACATGAATCAAGAAATATATAGGTTATGCTAGACGTTCAAATGTCGTTTGGAAGGAATGCTGTTATTTTGGGGAGAATAACGTCGAACAATGCTGACGCGGAAATGTTAAGTGTGGTAAAATTGTCATATTGACATGCCCACCAGCCAATACATAGAGGGACAGGCACGAACTCATGCCCCTCATCGAGTTGTCTTACAAATCATTCCTGGCCCCTTCTAGATAACGTGTGAAATTCAGCCAAATGATACTTTGCTCCGATATAGCAAGAAGGAGGGGGGGAGGGGGGGGCGTGGAGACAGCACTTATTCACATTAAAATAACTTGCTATACAATCAAATCGCAATGTGAATAATGGGGCCTAATGGGTGCCTTTACCTGAACAACTTATGCGCTTTTTTTATGGGTTATACAACTAGATTTAGCGTAGCGTAACACTATCGCCCTTTTGAATTATTTCTCGTCACTGTCCTCAGGAAAATATTCCAAGGAAAACCATTATTTACTGTAGGACGAATTTTAATAAATCGAATCTGATCGATTTTTAATATTGCAGGATGAGGTATATTCAGTAAGATATGCGCAAATGCCTCCCCAAATATAAATCAGAGGACGTTAATACCAGCGTAATAAAATTGGGAGAAGGGGTCCAGTTGCTACATTTTAAAATGAGGGCTACGTCCTATGTCACGTGTGGAATGAAACACTGACAGCTCACTGTAGTTCTCGTAAGCATTAAATCATGTGCTGCTGCGTTCTCTTGTTTATAAAAGCGATGAAATCTCACGCAGTGGGTTGTGGAATTTCATGCAGTGTGCTTAGACCCTTATGCAAAGATTGCAGTTTTAAAGTCTACACACCAATTTCTGGTTGATTTATTGTACAGTTCTGTGTCGGTGCGCTTTAAAGAAGCCCAGGCGGTCGAAATTTCCGGAGCCCTCCACTACGGCGTCTCTTATAATTACACGGCGGATTCGGGACGTAAAACTCCATAAATCAATCAGATTGATTTCCAGAGGTTTTTTTCTCATCAGAAATCAACCTGATCTTTAGTAGACGGGCTGCGAAATTTCGTGAAATACAGCCGCCGTTGGCGGGATTCGATCCTGCTACTAACGGATCAGTAGTCGAGTTACATAGGCTGTAGATCACCGTGGCGGGACAATGTATCAGTTTTCTTTAGTACAATATTACGGCTCGATCTTTTGTTTAATTTTCGAGTGGGCATAGTCAAAAGATGAGAAACGATTGATTGATTTCGGGGGTTTTACGTTCCAAATCCAGGTATTATTATAAGAGTCGCCAGTCGCCGTAGTTAAGGGCTCCGGAAATACCGGTTGAGGACTCCGGTTGAGGGCTCCGGAATGATGACTGCGGAATGAGGCAACGCTTTATGTCTAGGTGGTGCTGAATGAGGGCTCCGGAAACGTTCACTAACATCGCACAGCACACGGTCCTCAACACTTCGGCTTCATAGAAATGCAGCCGTTGCGGCCGGGATTCGATTTCGGCACCCTCGGATCAGCAGCCGAGTACCATAGCCACTAAACCACCGTGGTGGGGCCAAACGTGAAGAACTACAGAGGCGATTAATACATGGGTAAGGACAGCGCGCTCACACAAGACGAAGGAAGACAAGACGACACACATACGGTGACTAGTCACCGCATGTGTGTCGTCTTGTCATCCTTCGTCTTGTGTGAGCGCGCTGTCCTAACCCATGATGAACCAACTAGCTCGAAGTGTGTTTTTCATGATTAATGCAATGATCGGTAAAAATAGGTGTTCGCAAATCTGCAAAAGATAAATAGAGCGATAAAAATTCATCTCCAGGAGCGCATTCCAAGTCTATGATCCGCTTAGCAACAACGACGTCAAGCAGGAAAAAAGAAGGGTGGTACGCTTAATAAGGAGGCGTGAACATTGCGCAATGTTCACCTTCTTAGTAGTTGGCCGCTTTCATTCGCTGCAACTGCATTACCCTATTGTGCAAATGAGCTCGGCTGCAGGAAATCAGAATGAATGCAACAGACTTATTTGCGTTTTTCTTTCTTTATACGAAGGTAAATCGCTCAAACGTTTGCGCAGCGCAAACACGACAGACCTAAAAGCTTGGGAGGCAAGAGTCCGCAAGAGTTTTTTTTCCTCATGTCATTACGCTCTGTCGTGTTCCATTGAGCTCGTTGCTAATATGATAGCACTGGTGCTGCTCCCTGAGTTGATTAGCTTCCACTAAAGCACTTACCAAAAAAATTACAGCATATCCACGGAGTGAATGATGATGAGTGGGCGAAGCTCGGGAAGTTCATCGTAGATCGTGCCGAGTTCCGGATTAATTTAGTTAACGCGCACGCTGCGAATCCTTATGGTTATGGTATGTGGTTATGGTTATGGTATATATATATATATATATATATATATATATATATATATATATATATACGCGGTCGCATTTTCGCTTCCATCGAAAATGCGACCGCCGCGGCCGGGATCGAACCCGCGTATTTTGGGTGGCAGCCGAGTACCGTAACCACTACACCACCGCGGCGGACCATCTAAGAAAGAGCATTTCCATAGTCAACGCGCGCCTTTCGCTCTCTCTCTCTCTCTCTGTGTATCTCTCTCTCTCTCTTTCACAAGACAGCAGATGGAAGAGTGAGAAAGAGAGAGGCACGCGCCGGGAGGCACGCTCCGAGGGCGAGCGCGTGCCTCACGGCACGCCGGTTACGCCTGACGCCTGACGCAGGACAAGGTTAGACTAACAGGAGCTTCGCCCCTAAAACCTCAATGTTTAGCGAAGAGTTCAGGTAATCAATGCGGTAATTATCCGCTCGATTTCGTGTCCGTAAATGCTAAGCGAGAAGGGGAGCTTTAAGCAAATATCTGCACTCACTATGCTAACGAAGTGGTTAGCTGCACTTCACTCGGAGAGATCCTTGGGTTTTTAGCTTTTTTCTGGAAGACGGCGTTGGACTTTTTCTAATTTTGTTTTCAGGCTGTCCTGATGAGGGCTCCACACGACCGAGGCATACTCTAGTAGTGGTCTGATGAAAGTTTTGTAAGACACCAGTTTTATATCTCGCGTAGCTTGATGTAATTTTTGCCTTAAGAAACCTAGTCTCTGGTTCGCTTTCGAGCACACATTTTCTATGTGCGTATGCCATGCCAAATTTTGTGTAAGAGTGACTCCTAAATATTTAAATTGGTTAGCCTGTACTAATAAATTACCGTCGATACAATAGTGATAAGGCATAACGTTTGTTTTTTTAGTCATATGTGTGTATGTTGATTTCTTGTAGTTTACTTTCATGCCCCATAAGTTACACCATTGGCTGAATTTTTCCAAACAATGACTGATTATGACTTGATCATGGGTGCTCGTTGTGGTAGAATAAATTAGGCAGTCATCAGCAAAAAGTTTCACTCTCACCGGGTGTTCAACTACTGTAAATATATCATTGATATATATAAGAAATAACAAAGGGCCCAATACCGAACCCTGGGGAACACCTGAAAACACTTGGAGTGGACTCGACGAACTGCCATTTAAACGTACTGACTGTGTTCGATCACCTAAGTATTCTTTTATCCAAGTAACTAATGTTTCACAAATACCAATTTCTCGAAGTTTAAAGATTAGCTTATCATGAGGCACTTTATCAAAAGCCTTCGCAAAATCTATACAAATGACGTCAATCTGTTGCTTCTCGTCTAAGGCTGCCGCAAAATCATGAACAACTTCGATTAACTGTGTAATGGTAGATAGTCCAGCTCGGAAGCCATGCTGGGATGGGTGTAATAAGGTGTTTTGTTCGAGAAATTGTAAAATATGTTTTGCGATGATGTGCTCCAAAAGTTTACAACTAATACATGTGAGTGAAATGGGGCGGTAATTGTTTACAATTTTGCGATCACCTCCTTTGTATACCGGTATAACAACTGCACTGCGCCAGTCCGAGGGTAAGGAATGAGTTTTTAGCGATTTCTCAAATATCACCGTTAGGTAATAGGATATCCATTCAGAATAGCGCTTCAGGAATTCTGGACAGATCTCGTCAGGCCCACCAGATTTTTTCCCATCTAGGTTCAGGAGGAGTTCAAACACTCCTTCTCGTTTGATTACCAGATCTTCCATCGGATAACGTATAAGATACTCTAAATGCTCACCCACATTAGTATTTGTATTGTTAGTAAACACAGACTGGAAAAAGTAATTAAAAGCTTCAGCAATCTCAGCTGTCTCTGTTAACTTTCCTGTATCATTTGCGATTTCTTCAATTTTATCTTTTCAACTGCCGAGATACCTCCAGAATTTTTGTGGAGAATTTTTTAAGAATCCGGTCAGCGTTTTGTCAAAGAACCGCTTTTTATTTTGTGTCAGGGTACGCCTCAATTCTGAACGAAGTCTGGATATTTCCTCAGAGCCCTTTTTCTTTTTGCGGAGCCGCTTTAGCTTTCTTTTCATATGAATAATACCTCGATTAATCCAAGGTCGGTGTTGTTTAGATTTTTTCACACGTGATGGCACAAACCGGTCCACGCACTGATTTACTATAGCCTTGAATTCCATCCATAACTCGTCTATTGTTTTTTCGTTTGCATGGTGCTCGAACAGGCCAAATGATAATTCCAAGAAATCTATAACTGATGTGTCATCAGAACTTTTGTAGTCTTTTATCCGTATTGTAACAGGGCTTTTGCTGCGGGGCTTAATGCCAGCAGTCACATTCACTACAATCATTTTATGGTCAGAAATACCATCCTCAATTGTACACGAATAATCCTCTATATTGTTAGATAGGAACACGAAATCCAACAATGACTGTGACGTGGAAGTTATTCTTGTATCTTCATGAACGATTTGATTTAGATTATAAGAAACCATTATATCTAATAATTTATCGGCGCTAGACGTTTCAACGCCATTGTAAACCAGGTCCTGCCAATTTATATGCGGCAAATTGAAGTCTCCAGCCATAATTAGACGTGTGTTCCTATGTACATTGGTGCACAAGAATGTGTTTAATCGGTCGAGAAAGTCACGGGAAGTAGAGGGTGGGCGATATATTGCGCCAACTAGGTAAGCAACATTTCCGAGAGTAATCCTACACCAAACTGTTTCAGGGATGTCACAGTCTATGATGGCCGCATGAACAGATTTTTTAAATATTATACACACTCCTCCGCCACGTGAATCGCGGTCCTTCCTGAACATTTTATATCCAGGGGGGATTATTACGTCAGTATGTATACCACAATGCATCCATGTTTCTGTTATCAAGACCATATGAGGACTTTGTGAAAGCAGCAAATATTTCAGATCAGTAGCCTTGTTTACAATGCTGCGTGCGTTAAGAACAAGAAAGCATAGCTATGACTTCCCTGACAGGGTGGGCGTTAGTCTGGAACTTGTTGAATCGCCTGAGCCAGGTGGGCGGTTCGCCGCATGAGCCTTTTTATGTTTTTCTTTGCCTAAGCTACTTTCTTCAATCACACACGATATGCGCTTATCTTGGGTGAGGTCCCAGGTGTACGTTTTGCCTTTTACTTTAAGTTTATCGTGGGTGAGCTGAACTTTGGGCCTTTTGACCGATCCAATGCTGTACTTTCCCATAGCTTTCTTCTTATTTCTGCTGTTTCATTAGCATAGTCTTGGCTGACCCGAATATTAGTGCCCTTCAGTTTAAAACAATTCCTTAGAACACTATCCTTTTCCCTGGAATCAAAGAACTTCATAATAATGGGTCTTGGCTTATCTGGTTTCGCTTCACCAATACGGTGAATTCTCTCTACCGTCCTGACGGAAACCCCTAAATTTCTGTCAAAAACATTGTCAAGGACCTCTTCTCTTAGTTTGGTTTCTGTCTCATCACCACTTTCGGCGATTCCAAACACTAAAAGGGTGTTACGCCTACTTCTATTTTCATACTCAATTAACTTAGATGCCTGCTGTTGGACAAGTGATTCCAATTTATCAATCCTGTTGCTCATGTCTTCAAAGACCGTCAGAATACCTTGTAACTTATCAGTTTTAGCATTGACGGCGGCAATTTCTTCTCTTATGCTATCTATTTTACGGTCACTTTCTTCTTGCCTATCAATAATGGCCTGTAACATTTCTGTAACCTTCTGACCAGAATTCGGCCCTGGGTTCTCTTCTATGTCACCGGACACAAGCAACAACACAAACATTGACCAGCAGTCAGTCAAAATTGCAAAACACTTCCGAGGGCACGGCAGGATCAACAAAAACCTATTATCGCTACGATAACTAGCCAAATTACTTAATGGACTAACCTGCACAAAAAGCAGTGGCGATTTAGGCATGCTGTCCGTTAGCCATTGAATTTCGTACGATATCTATTTATTTCAGAGGCATTGAGCGTAAGCCGTTTTATGCTGCAGTTTTCAAAATGCGCTTACTGTCATGGTGGGACGGCGTAAGGAATTTTGACATTTATATTCGTACTAGGCTGAAAACTTCAGAAAAGCGTGCGGTGCGTACAAACCAGCAAATTTGGTAGCGCGACTCCTGTAATACATTTCTTTACGGGGATAACTGCTGTCATATTTGCGGCGACGGTGAGAAAGAATGTTGACGCCAGAACATAGAACGTACCGAAACTTACAAATTTTCATAATTAAACATAATTAAACATGTTTTTCTCACAATATCTGTGCTTTTGACAGCAGCGAAACCGCAATTGTAGGATATGCTGTACTGCTATATACTAAAACAAGTGTTCGAGACATTGCTGAAGTGTTGACTGCATGTCTACTCAGAAGATGGGCACTATAGTCGATTTCGAGAAGCGCGCGCCTTCTTATTTTTTTTTCTTTGATAATAGAGACAATGCAGAACAGCAGCGCACGTAAAACAAAGCTGTTACTTCGTTCAATGAAAGACGAAGTCACTTAAACTCGAGCTTTTATGCAACTACCTACACGGAGACTGACGCGGTAACCATTCGGCATATGTACAGAGATGGAACGAACATCGAGATGAACAAGTGTACTGCACATATATATATATTTACACGCTGAATCTCTATCATTAGAAACTTGACATGGGATGCCATGGCGCAGCGTCGGCGCGTCGGTCACAGGACAAAGAATGTAGACAAGGCCCCAATTCTTTTGCCGTTACCCAGCAGCGTAATAAAAGAGGCGGTGGCGTCGCAAGCTCTACTGTCTTGATATCGGACACCACTAGGGCCTTCATACAGTGCAAATGTTTCGCAAACGTACATTTGCGGAGAAGGTGTTTTAATCAGACTGTTCGCATTCACCGTGGGCGATTGTTTGCGAACCGTCCTCTTTGTTCATATGCGTAAGGGTAAAGGTACTGAATAGCTGGCAAATAAAAGTTGTCGCATTCAGTTGTTTTCAAAGCATCGTTCTGCTGGGACGGTTGCCGTTCTTGCCAACTTGAAACACTAGCTTGTCTGCCAGTCGATGTTCCGAATGGAGAAATTGAAACACGACGCGCTAAAAGCGACGTTTAAATTTACGGTGAAATACCTTTTGCGCAGGATTTGGGCATTGTTGTATAGAACAAGCAATCGTTTCAGGAACATCAATCAAACAGGCGACGAGACACCTGTGTAAAAGGTAATTGAATACCTTTCAAAGAAAATCCGTTCCATTTTAATGCACGAGAAAGTGTACTTTAAATGCCAATATACTGGACGAGCATCGTTGCTTAACGGGCGAAGCAAGGTGATGGAGCTTGCTTTTGACCACTTTTCTCATAATTTTCAATGTACAAAGGCATGGAGAGCTGTGACGAAAACGCAAAAAAAAAAATCACACTGATGTGTAATCAACGTCTATAAGGTAGAACTGGCTATTCTCCATTAGGGGTTTGTATGCTGTACGTACGTAAGCAATGATGAAATGTTCTTGCATGAACGTACTTGCACAGACTCAGCAATACGCTAAAGGTATTGCGAAGCCCGCCGACGAAAACAATACTTGCCACTTAGTCTAGAGAAAACCTATGGAACATGAGACTCTGAACCTATTGGACATATGCGACTTGAAATATGTCACATTTTTGGGTTTTAGCATATATGTTTTTATTTATTTATGAATACTACAATCCCTTGGTTGGGATTTTGGTAGGGTGGGAAGATGAACAATACATGACATTATACAACGAAATTTGTAGAACAAGTGGTAAGGGCCAGTGGGTTATATAATTTGCACTATATATATATATATGTATATATATATATATATATATATATATATATATATATATATATATATATATATGTGTCTGTGTGTGTGTGTGTGTGTGTGTGTGTGTGTGCAATCCTCAATGCAATTACTATATATATATGTATATATATATATATATATATATATATATATATATATATATATATATATATATATATATATATATATATATATATATATATATATATATATATATATATATATATATATATATATATATATATGCAATCCTCAATGCAATTACGCGCACATGTCCTTACCCATGATGAACCAACTAGCTCGAAGTGTGTTTTTCATGATTAATACAATGATCGGTAAAAAACAGGTGTTCGCACATCTGCAAAAGATAAATAAAGCGCTAAAAATTCATCTACAGGAGCACTCTGAATCTTCAGTTTTCGTATATACTAAAACCCAGAAGTGCATATACATACTAAGCACTATTTGGGTAGTCTCCGAGTTAAGTGCGTGCATGCGCGTATTTGTCTTGTCGCAGCGTAAACGCGCTAGCAGAAACATACTGTGAAGAAAAAAAGTAAGTCGCTGTGTTCGTAGCAGCTGGCCATATCATACAGTTGGCGGAAAAAGAAAAGCACAACGACACAGTTGCTGGAGCAAGTTGCGCTAACGACACCTTTATGCCTAGCTCGTGACCGATAGAGGAAGCGTAACAAGTAAACATATTATGCAGTCGCCGCGTATGGAAAGCGCTACGATAAAGTTGCTGTAGACGTAACCATACGATGCAAACGCTGCCACCAGTGAATGTATCATACACTTGGCATGATAACTAAAGATAACATAAAGTCGAAGCAGCAGGGGGGCAGGAGAAAACAGTCCTTGCAACAAACAATCCCAGCGTACATTCGGCGCACAAAGAAGCTGGACCGTGTGTGATGCCAACACTTACTATACGAGGCACAAATGGAATTTGTACCGCAAACAAATCTTTCCGTTCTATGAAAAGAGTTTTCACTCGATACAAAAGTCCAGACGATCGATCCTAGCGCTAAAAGAATAACATTAAAGGTAGCAACATTTTTCTGCTACTATACGGTGCACTGGAATGATGCCCTGATAAATGGTGGGACGGTAGAAAATGCCTTGCGACGTATAGAGGTGTCTGCCCAAATAAATGCTGAGTATCACTTGTTTTATTTCATGAACACTATCACAGATATATGTTCGTGGGAAGTAGCAGTACTGAATCATAATGCTAGGTGTCGAGCAGGAATTCGCGAGAGGTGATGAACTATTTACTTGATATTTTGTTGACTCGTTCGGTGCTGTTTTATGCGAGAAGTGACAAACGACTGTTTCCTCAATATCCGATTACTATCACCGCTGCCTCAAATATGACTTAAGTAAGCATCACTCAGCCGAAGCAAGCACACCTCTGGCGCATTACGTCAGGGCGTTAGGAGTGCTGAGCAACTAGCCGTAAAAGCAATATACGGGATCGTGTCGCATGAGTGATATCGTTGAAATATATTCGCCGCAAAGTGCTATCAAACGTCTCCGGCCTTTGACATTAAATGATCAAGCTGCTGCTAAAATAGTAATAAAGATAGCATGACGAAAGGAAGACTACGCTCCTTCTGGGATTACCACTTTTGGCAGCCAAAAAGATACCGCCAAAATATAAAACACTGATATGTTCCTTCATTTTGTTCATTATTCTTCTGCACAAAAATTACATTTCCTTAGTTCCAGAAGCCCAGAGATCCAGGCGACCACAAGATCAGCTTAACTAATTTGAACTGTGCAGGCGTAATATAAATTCTTGGTGTCCGTCGGTAAACTCTATATCCACCAACACGTCCCCCCCAAAAAAAGTTAGAAACGCTGCTGGCTTCACTGAAGCTTTTATTTCATTAGCGGTAGCACGTGTTAATATTATTACGCACGCGTATGCTATCTCGCAAGAGAGGCTTCTTTTAGAATTTTTCTCAAAAGAAACAACAAATGGTGGCCACAAGGCCAGCTTCTCTGATTCGAAGGGTGCACATTTATTTATTTTATTTGAAAGTACCTTACATGGCCACATGGGCATTGAGTAAGGGGGGCTTCACAAAACTTGTATAAACCAAAGGTATATAGACAAAGTAAATGACGTAAGCAAAAAAGACAAGTGAAAAGCACAGCATAAGCAAACAAGTAATACAAAAAATGCTATAAAAGGTGAAATTATACAAGAACGATGCACAGAAGCTAACATCAAAAAGTGAGAAACAAGTTACGTAGTATAATATAGCGCATAATAAATTACACAGAAAATACAACTGATACAATGTATATTATGGCATAACGAAAAAAAGGAAAAAAATGGAAAAAAAAGAAAAAAAAAGGGGGGGGGGTGGTGAAGGGAGGACTACAACTTCAAGGCTATCGCACATGTAACTGCGTGAGCACTGGATGACCACTGAGTACACTAATCACAACATTAGATAAGTTAGTCAGACCATGGTCTGTTGGTGATATGCGTGTTAAGCGACTGACGAAATTTCATTGAGTTAGTTTCGGCGACTATGGTATCAGGTAGGCTGTTCCATAAGCGTATGGCACGCGGAAGCGCCGAATGGTTGAATGCGTCAGTGTTACCGTATATTCGCGTGAAGCTTAGATTGTTGTGTATTCTACGGGATGTGTGCGGTGATGTATGTAAGCCTAAGATATGATGGTCGAACTGGTACACGTATTTATGGAATAGCGACAGGAGGGTAATATTACGACGGTCGTTTAACAGTTCGAGGGAAAGAAAGAGTTTTATTTGTGTCACACTTGAACGATAATTATAGTTTTGGGCAAGGAAACGAGCGGCTCTGTTTTGGATTGATTCTAATGACGTAATCAGATACTTTTGATGGGGAGACCAGATAGAAGCGGAAAACTCAAGTTGTGGGCGGACTAATGTTTGGAAAGGAAGCTTGCGAATGGGCGAGGGCGAGTTTCGAAGGTTACGACGTAAGTACCCTAATGACCTGGCAGCGTTGGCACATACGTTGGTAATATGGGTAGCCCATGAGAGGTTCGGAGTAAGGGTGATGCCTAGGTATTTGAAAGAAGAGGCCTCGGATAAAGAGCTGCTATTTATACCGTAACAAACGTTGGATTTTGAATGCTTCCTGCTAAAAGACATTACTCTGCATTTCGTTGAGTTCAGATGCATTAGCCATGTGTCACACCAATCGGTAATGAATTGAGGTCTTCTTGACGTGCCATGTGGTCGGTGGAACTATGAATTGGGCGATATATAATGCAGTCATCAGCGAATATGAGCATGCAGGATGAAATGTGATTGGACAAGTCATTGATGTAAATGAGAAACAATAGAGAACCAAGTACGCTCCCTTGAGGTACACCTGAAGAAACATCACAAAAGGACGAGGGAACATTGCTGGCCATGGTGAATTGCTGCCTGTTAGAAAGGAAATTTCGGAGCCAAGATAGAGTTAACGAGTCCAATTTTATTGCGGATGGCTTGGTCAAGAGGCGACAATGTGCTACGCGGTCAAATGCCTTAGAGAAATCAAGAAAGATGCAGTCTGTTTGTAAGTTTGAGTCCATGGTAATGTGCAAGTGTGTTGTTAATTCCAGCAGTTGAGTCTCGCATGACAAACCTCTCCGAAACCCGTGATGTTTAGTGAAAAAGAAGTGATTTGATTCGAGATGACGGTAAACATGAGATGCAATAATGTGTTTTGCGGCTCATGAGCCTTAAAAACTCCCTTGTTTTAAAAATTACTATGTCTCGTTGAGGTAAAATGAGCATATGACATAGTTTTACTACCACGTGTTAGAAAGGTAGTAAAAGGACGTTATTGCCCTATTTTACTACGTAGGGGGTTTTGTGTCACGTGATAAAAAAACCCCAGTCTAGAGTTTAAAGCCACGTGATCAAAACTACATACCACGTGACGTGGTAAAAAACTCCAAACTGCCGTGGCGCAGGGGTGGAGGCCGTGAGAGCCCTCGAATGACTATTTAGGCCTAGCCACATGGTGCGCGTTTGCAAGCAACTGTTCGTCAAAAGCGTCGGTCGCGGAAGAGGGGACGCGACGTCTCGGGGCGTGAGTGTGAACGGCGTGAGTGTGATCAGCGCGCACGCGTATCGGCGCGTGCCGATACGCGTACGGCGGCGTCCGTCAACTAGAACGTGATACCGTGACATCTCCGGCAGCTATGCCTAGTGACCGTCGTTTCGAAGGCACCGCCGAGTTCTGGGAAAGCATGGGAACTATACGGTCGCAAACGTTCCTGACTGACCGCATCGTCAACCAGTACGACAACGACACGGCGAACAACCCCGAGTGTTACCAGTGCGGCGTGGTTTTGTGCTGAGTTCGAGCGATACTCGCTGTTCTAGCGCCGGTCTTTGTGGACGGCGGCCAAGTGAAAACGCACTTTCGAGTATCTCTGCTCCCGTGCTTGTGCCTGTGCTTGTTGCGCTCTCAACAAGTGAAAACGTGCTTCCAATGTTATAAGTTCGAAGGGTGAGTCCTCGTTTACTGCTCAATAAATTGAGTGATGTCTGCATTTTGCGTAAGCCTAATGTTTACCCAGCCACAGTAAACCTCGAATGAGCTTTAAAAATAACTCTAAGAAAAGCCGAGAAAACATTGTTTAGGCAGTAAAAAATTACTCCGCGTATACTCGCTGAAAACCTCCAGGGGGGTAAATAATTACTGCCCTTTTCTACGTTCAAAAACTCGGTTAGCGTGAGAGTAAATTTTTACCTTGACTGCCACGTAGTAAAAAAAACCCAGAAAAGGTTAAGCGCTAGAGGACAAGCTGTTTACTCCCGTTCCTGGTTATTTTTGTTTAGTGTGTAACGACGTTCTCTCCAGCGAAGCTGAATGGGAGGAGGCCATCACAAGCGCGGTGCTCCAAAAGCAAGCCCAGGCTATCCAGAGGGCCCACGAAAGGGCGGAGCGTCATGGCGTTCTTTCCTCCACGTGGGTGCGGCCAGCGGTTACAACGGCCTCCCGCTAGGGAGTCCTTACGTAGCTCCTCAGGATTAATTAAAGTTCATTGTCTGTCTGTCTGTCTGTCGTATACTCCTTTGACGCGCCCCGCCACGGTGGTCTAGTGGCTAAGGTACTCGGCTGCTGATCCGAGGGTCGCGGGATCGAATCCCGGCCGCGGCGGCTGCATTTCGAAGGAGGCGAAATGTTGAGGCCCGTGTGCTGTGCGATGTCAGTGCACGTTAAAGAACCCCAGGTGGTCGAAATTTCCGGAGCCCTCCACTACGGCGTCCCTCATAATCAGAACTGGTTTTGGGACGTAAAACCCCACAAAACAACAACAACAACTCCTTTGACGCGCATAACAGGCGCGCATTATGACGCAGGTAACTCTCGATAACGCAGCTCTGTGGTTACTTCGTCAAAGCAGATAACGCGTCTGTGCCAGCGTGCAGGTTGCGCTCTCGACACACCGTTGCTGTGCATGCACTCTGCAATATGGAATGCTCAAGCAGGCCGACTTATTACCGACCTCGTGTCATCGACTGAAGGTAAAGATAACATATACCATCTACATGAGGTTTTGTTAATAATGCAAACGCGCAAATGACATTTATTATTCTTCTATGTCGTGTATTACGACGACGAAGAACCAAATACACGGAGATGAATCGAATGCAGAGCTCTAGTGCGTCTTTCTTTTCGTTCCTTTTCTAGGGCTTCTCTTGAGCGCAATAATTTCCACTTTCTGGTATAAACAGTTTGCTGCTGTGGTGCTTGCACTTCTTTTTGTGAACGTTTAAACGAAGCACATTGGCTGCAAAATGGACTGTGCCAATGTTAATGCGTGCACGTGCAATCTCACTGTGCGAAAAAGAAAGAAGTGTACTGCTTTACGAAATAACCGAAGACCGGTCGCTGAACATTCGGCGGTCTGAAAGCATAGGTGAAACTCCTTATGAACTAAATCAAGCAGAATGCAGCTGATGCGAACGACTTACATGAGGTCATTTGCTTCTAAGCATGCTAACAAACCCAAAGCTCCATCGCTGCCGCAGAGACCATTATGCCCCTCTTCGAGCTGTTATGAATTATAGCAGCCGTGGTACTCGGGAGTTATGACAGAAATTTCTTCAGGGCAGTTTGTTTTATCCCACGCGTAAAATGCAATATTTGAAAAGTGATTGAGGCCTTGAAGTAATAAACTGCTCTTCCTTATGGCGCGCTTTCAGTTTTTTTTTTTTTTTGCAAAAACGCCATATTCTTTTCAATAAGCAGCACGTTCGCTTGAGTGGTGAAAGCAGTCAGACAGCAGTGTTCGCAGGCTGCAAAGAAAGGAACATAGAGGCGAGAAAAAGAAATGCACTCACTAACTTACGCATGAAGTGTTTTCCGTTACGAAATAGGAATTTAGGTGCGTTATGTGAAAAAATGTTTTTTTTTCTTTTTTATACGGAAAGATGTGCCCACAATATCGCTGAAAGTTTTTCACATGTGGAGCCTGCAAATATTTCTCTGAGGCAAAATTAGCACAGTGGTATTCATGCGTCGATTTATTATTAAGAAACGGACAATATGTTTAGTGCCCCATGCATATGTGCGAGAAATTTGGTTACATATGGCTGATGGTGTTGTTTTTAATCACGTTCGTTCTTACAAACCAAAACGTCATCTGATTATTAGGGGCGAAGCTCCTTATGGCATCACCTGGGCGGTTCTCGGTTGTCGATGCATCCTGCGTAGCCAGTAGCGTCTCCCTTAGCATACAATAGATGGCGCTGTCCCATAGAGATGCATGCAAACTGCAGCTGGGTGACGATACACTAGATGGCGCTGTACGCATTCTGTGTCGTCATCTCCATTTCTCGTCTCGTTTCCGAGAGGGCGCTGTCCCGCAGACATGCGTACAATATGGCGGTTGGGTGAAGGTACGCTAGGTGGCGTTGGCGGTGCAGCTGCTCTCCGATTGGCTGCTGCGCGGGCTGCGCGGGTAGCGCTGCAATCGCGCTTTGTGGACCATGGACGATGAGAAAAAAATTCCGAACGTTGTGTCCGAAGCGCGGAATCGAACCAGGGACCCCTCGCTTCCGAACGCGCGGCGCTAGCCACTACGTCACGAAGCGCACATGGACACATGCACCACGATGACACTAAATACCCAACAATAACGAAAGACTGCCCGTTTCTAACGCGTTTGTGCTAGCGCGTTACGGCCCGTGTAAGAAACTGGTGTAAGACGCTGTGGCCTCTCCGCCTTATACTCTCTCAGCAGTCATGTGATGACGTCGGCAAACGCGGTGCGCGTTCCGGCCTGTGTAAGGGGCTGCGTAAGGCGTCTTTACATGATGATCGACTGGGCGAATTACACGGAAGGTTCACGGTTTACCGATGATTCCCTCCGGAACTTCGCCCACTCATCATCATGCACCCCGTGGATATGCTGTGATCTTTTTCCTTACCACATCGCGTAGGTAGATGAGTCCTGGTAAAAAAAAAACAATTTTAGGCGCGCTCAATTGTTGTACCGTATATACCTTATTGAATACGATGAAAAAGCGTCAAGAAACAACGTGCGTTCAGCCATCTTTGAACAATATGCAAAAGTCATATGCACCACCTTTTATTCCGAACAATATGCCGAGCAAGATGCCTCCATTCGAGCAATATGCCTCCATTATTTCTGAATTGAAAATCACGTTGCTGATGAGGGCGAAATTGCAGCTGTTCTAAGGCTGACAAACAATTTTCATCGGGAATTGTGCTTTTCAAAGGAAACATGGAACAGCAACATTGTTCTTTCTGAACGACTTCTACTTTTCATGCGACAAGACCAAAGAAATTAGTGGGGCAACTCGTGCAATAGCGATATCTTTTTCGAGATTTTACATATTCCTAAAAACGAAACATGTATGCAGTCGAAAAGTAGACAATCTTTTAAAGAAGTGGACAAAAGGAACATTGGACATAAGCAGCCGATTCTGGGCTGCAAGAACACTTTGAAACACTAAATCCAAGAAAAAATATGTCTACTAGTACATGCCCATTGTAATGACAATAATAACCATACGGAAGTCACCCGCCATTGCAGCAGTTAGTACGTAATGTGTCGTGCAGCTAACCTTGACGACGTGGGTTAGTTTGCCTACCACGTCCGCTGCATTTTAGTGGCAGTGGACCAGCTTCAGTGCATGTTCAGGACCATAGATGCTCAACATTATTCCGATGTCAGTCACCCCACCCGCCCACCCCCCTCGCTGATTGCACCTCGCAACATCCGGGATACACACTTATGTCGACTTGCAGCCTGAAGTGTTTTTAACCTCTCAGGGGAAACACCCTTATCTTTAGTGCTATGAAAATATTTTATTGACTTAAGAGAGAGCTGACATACTTGTCAGATGAAGACGTCGTTAAAACATTGTCGTGTTTTCTACCACAAAGTGCGGATACAAACGTAGGATATTAATTCGGCACTGAAAGATGCTAATATTTATTGTCTGTGCATTTCCATGCACTGTTCTCAGAAATAACCCATTTTACTCGGAATGATAAGTCGGTAAAGAAGAAACTCGTGTTTGTTCCTACCTATGAGTCGATCTCCCCTTGAAGCCCGAGGCTGTTAGCCATCGGGCAACGAAACACCATTTAAACCCCCATAAGCGTGTTTACTAGAATCCACTTCGGCAGCCACAATTTTCTAGGAGTGCTAGTGACATTCTCTATAACACAGCTATCGACTTCATCAACGTTCTCACTATATATAGCTCATTTCATTGGCGCTAAATGTCATTCCGAACTAACAAAATGTACAAGGAAAATAGACATCGAGAATGTGGGGGCCTCGTTCAATTTTTGAGCCCCTTTGCCCTTTGACATTCGTGTGTGCAACAACGAAGCACATTTATTTTTTTCGCCAGGTGCCATATATTTGGCAACTGCAATATGTATGGAAATCAGTCTGACAAGACCAGCAGCGTTCATTCGATAATGCAGCGTACGTCCACGGCGCGTTAACTGGTGTGCCCCTTTCATAGCACTCTGCGCTTAAGAAGGAAATACCGAAGTTCGTGCCTTGAATTCGGTCTTTCCGGTAGGCTTAATAAAGTTTGTCTGCTGCGGTGTTAGTATTCCTCATTTAATGTAACTTTTCCTTTTGACCTATCATATGTACAGGCGTAATATTAGCGTAGCACCATACCCCAGTTTTGAAAGGACCCGTTCTCAAACGAATTGAGGCAGTCATTGCCAAGGAAATGACGCAGAATGACTGTATGAGCGACTGAAGACGGATCCTAATTACTATTTAAGGAGGCTGTACTTGATCGTTGAGAATGAAACTGGTTCTTAGCGGGCTTTGGCGAGTATTGTGGTCGTAGTAGATTTTCCTTTCGGCGCCAGAAAAAAAAAGTAGGCTTCAAAAAGGCTTGCAATGCCATACTGAAATGCAGCATTCTTCTAAAGCCACAACCGCAGCAACGGTTCTGCATAGTTAGAAAGCAACCATGGTTTAAGATGACAGGGGCCTGGAAACCGTGCAATCTTTGAACTCAAACTCAAGCAACGTTAGCGTGAAACTAGTAGCACTTGCGAGGATCCATCGTTGTTGCGTAATGAAAGAGTATCGCGTGGGTGTATTAGAGGCTCAATGTTGAAATGATGATTATCAGAAGGTTGCGCGAATTATAGTCCTGTAGAATAGAAAAAGCGCCAAATGAAAGGAATAAGAGTAGCACTTATAGCGTGCGACAGGCCCCACAAAAGCACTAAAGTGAAGTGAGTAGGAATGCTGTAGTTTTTATCTTGCATTGGGCATCCTTGCTTTTTATCGAATTTTGGAGCATATAGCCTGTATTTTTCTCATTGCGTCAAATCTTACAAGTGTAGACTATATTAGGGCAATTTGTCTGCGGTACACGTCTAGTTTCGTCATTGATAGCACTTGCGTTGGTTCATCAGCGCCCCTACTGACTTCATCAAGCCCTCAGCTATATTTGACATTAGGATGCGTTGGTGCTCAGCTGGCGTAGCCGCTCTCGGCGACTCATTACGCCGGTCGGCCCACGCTTACTGGCGTGGCAACGGCAGCAGCGTGGGCCGACCACGCTGAGTTTGTATGGAGAGCTAACTGTCTCGTTCGACTTCTTATTAGCACACTAGTATTGAACTTTGTCGATCCAACGTTCTTATGTGTACACGCAATTCGTGGGCGCTATAGGGGCGTTTCTTGTACGTAATAAAGGCGGACATATATATCCTTGTTGCGACTGTGGAATTGAACTTGCTTGCGTTTCAAATGTCGCAAACAGCAGCACGAAGCACGACTAAATAAATATGGCGTGTAATCTTCACGTCAGGCAAGTGCTTTCGTAAAATAGGCCGATTCACGAAAGTTTCAAATAGCTTAATTATTTGTTTTTATCTGAGCTGCTTCAGAACGTCCTCAATTCGTACGAGACACGAGTTGCTATGTTCTATACTTGAATCCGATACGATGCCACTAGGTGATACCGAGCACTTGAACCTACGAGGGAGAAGTTGCCAGTGGAATTTCGCCTTTGCAGTACACATTCAAAAAGTACAGTAAAACTGCACGTCCGCCTCTTAGAACATTCTTGATTGCCTTCGTCATGGCACACCTGCGTCGTTTTCTGACGTAAGACTTACGTTTCTAATTTGTGCCGTTCTACGTTAAAGCATACAGGCCTGTAGCCGGGGGTTGGGTAAAGGCTAGGCCCCCACCCCTCCAGATATCTTGGTTAATATTCCTAGTACTATGAGGAAGATTCATCCGAACACTAAAAACATAAAGGTATAATGAAATGGCACTTAATAATTCACAAAATTTTCATACTGCGAGTTTTACCGAATATGATTACTGAAAAATATAGGTGCTTTCCTCAAATGGTCGAAGCCTGTAGCAAGTCCAATATTTTGCGCTTCCATCACAGTGTCGACTTTATCATTCAAGTTCAAGCTGTAATCCTCCGTGTGCTTTCTGAGTCATTGCCTCAACCACATTTCTCTCATGGAGAAGAGAAATCACAGAATGATAGTTCAAGCAGCCTTAGCTAACAGGGAGCTTGCCACAACAAGATAGCCGCTGTTATTGTAAAGCGGGGACAGATAAATGAAACGTATGACTGGCCAGGACCGCTGCATTTCATGACCTTGGTCAGCACGACGGTATCGATCTTGCAGATATAATGTGTACATGGTTAGTTGCTTATCCCTACTCAACGTAAGGTTTCAATATCTTCTGATTAAAATGAATAGCTGTGGTAGTATACTCCTAGAACAGTTCCTGCATCAAAAGTTTCCAAGCAGATGAAGTGATTGCTGAATGCTTGACGTCACAGAGGCATCATATTTTATCATGTTCTGCTTCGTTCACTTAACAATAATTCATCATCATCATCATCAACCTGTTTAGGTCCACTGCAGGACGAAGGCCTCTCCCAACGATTTCCAATCCACCCGATCCTGAGCGAGTTGGTTCCACTTTATGCACGCAAACTTTTTAATTTCATCACTCCATATAACCTTTTGCCTACCTCTGTTGCGTTTTCCCTCTCGTGGTATCCATTCCGTCGCTCTTACTGTCCACCTATTATCCTTCCTCCTCATGACATGTGCTGCCCAGGTCCACTTCTTTCTTTTAATTGATAAGATAATATCGGCTACTCCTCTCTGTTCTCTGATCCATTCCGCTCGTTTTTTATCTCTTCGCGTTACCCCTATCATTTTTCTTTCCATTGCACGTTGCGTGCTCCTTAGTTTCATCTCTAGTTTTTTCGTTATTCTCCATGTTTTTGCACTGTACGTTAGTACTGGGAGAATGCAGTGATTGAATACTTTTCGCTTTAATGAGAGCGGTAAGTTTCCGGTCATGATTTCGTAATGCCTTCCGAATGCGCTCCAGCCCAGCCTTATTCTACGGAGAATTTCGTTTTCCTGGGTAGGAGTTCCTGATATTAACTGTCCCAGATATACATATTCGTTTACACATTGTAAGGGTTCATTGTTGATTTTAAATTCCTGTTCCTTAGCTAAGCTATTGAGCATAACTTTGGTCTTTTGCCTATTCATTTTTAATGCAATTTTAATGTTCTCCCTGTTTAGGTCATCAATCATGTTTTGTAATTCGTCACCATCATTGCTAAAGAGCACAATGTCGTCTGCAAATCTTAAATTGTTTAGATATTCTCCGTCTATTCGAATGCCCTTTTCTGCCCAGTCTAGACGTTTAAAGACTTCCTCTAAACATGCAGTGAATAGCATCGGGGATATTGTATCTCCCTGTCTCACACCTCTCCTGATCGGGATTTCTCTGCTTCTCTCATGTAGGAGTAGTGTGGCTGCGCAATCTTTGTATATGTTGTTTATGGTTTTCACGTATACGCCAGGTACCCCTTGTCGACGTAGAGCTTCTAGAACTGCTTGTATTTCTATGGAGTCAAATGCTTTCTAGTAGTCGATAAACGCCATATAAAGAGGTTTGCTATATTCCGCGTACTTCTCGATTACTAGGTTGATAGCGTGGCTGTGGTCCATTGTCGAGTAACCTTGCCTAAAACCAGCTTGTTCTCTCGGTTGGTTAAAGTCGAGTGTGTCTCTTATCCTCGTAAAAATTACCTTTGTAAATAGCTTGTATATTACTGGGAGTAGGCTGATTGGTCTTTAATTCTTTAAGTCCTTTATGTCACCTTTCTTGTGGATAAGGATTATATTAGCATTTTTCCAGCTGCGCGGTACGCTACATGTCTTGATACATTTCGTGAAGAGCGATGCAAGTTTTTCAAGTACAATATCTCCTCCGTCTTTGGTCAAGTCGGCTGTTATACCATCTTCACCAGCTACTTTACCGCGGGACATGCCTTTGGCAGCTTTTTTGACTTCGTCAGCGGTTATACATGGAATTTCGGTGTTCTCCTCTGGTTCTATTTCTATTAAGGTTGTATGGTCTGTCTGAGAGCTGTACAGTTCCGAGTAGAAATCTTCTGCTACCTTTACTATTTCGGTGAAACTGTTTACAACGTTACCTTGTTTATCTTTTAGCGCATGCATTTTGTTTTGTCCTAAGTGCAGTTTCTTTTTCACCGATTTAATGCTGGTGCCTTTTTCTACTGCTTTCTCTATTTCTCTCATGTTAAAGTTTCTTACATCTCTTTGCCTGGCTTTACTGATCAATTTTGATAGTTCTGCGAATTCTATCTTATCTTTTGATGAAGTTACTTTCATTTGTTGGTGTTTTTTTATTAAGTCCTTGGTAGATTGGGACAGCTTACTTTTTGCTTGCTTTGTTGTTTGACCCCCGACTTCTATCGCGGTTTCAAGGATTGTTTTCGTTATGGTTTTGGTTATGGTTATGGTTATCGCGCATAAAATGCTTTGTAAGCATGTACGTTTAACGATGCGGAACCGCCGCCACTGAGACCGCCAAGGGTCACAGGTTCGACGCCCAACGCCCCCGCCCCCCCTTTTTTTTTTCCCTAGGATGGTTGTCATAAGCTCGAGATTACGTAGGTAGGGGGGGCCTGGCGATGGTTGGACACCTGAAAGGCTTTCAGTCGTTCAAGTGCCGTTTACAACTCACTCCTACACCAGAACAGGAATTGGCCTCCCTGGTGAAGTACTTGGCCGCCACCTCCCACACGATGTCTACAATTAAACCCTCGCCCTCAGTGTCCAGCAGCTGCAGCACATCTGTCCACGGCGGCGGTCAGCTCTGTGAAGCAGCAGAGGGCAGTAACAATCACTGGACCCGGACAGGCCGCCACTGGAATCTAAACATTGGAACATTCAATGCAAGATCCCTCTCAAGCGAAGCTAGATTAGCGGAATTACTCGAGGAACTAAAGGGAGTTAATTGGGACGTCATTGGCCTTAGCGAAGTTAGGAGAGCAGGTGAAGCTTACATAGTCTTAAACAATGGGCACGTCCTCTGCTATAGAGGATTACCCGAAAAGATAGAATATGGCGTTGGGTTCCTAATCCACAAAAATATAGCGGGCAAGGAACGAAACAAAGTGGAGAGCAGGCGATAGGCAACTACGGCGTCGGCCGTAGGAATAACCGTGGGCAAATGCTAGTACAATTTGCCGAAAGGAACCAGCTTCGAATAATGAATACGTTCTTCAAGAAACACAAGAATAGGAAGTGGACGTGGAAAAGCCCCAACGGGGAAACAAAGAATGAAATTGACTTTATAATGTGCGAACAACCAGGTATAATTCAAGACACAGAAGTAGTGGGGAAGATAAAATGCAGCGATCACAGACTAGTAAGGGCAAAGATTGTACTCAACCTAAAGAAAACAAGAACCAAATTATTTACTAGAAAAAAATGTAATGTAGAGGTAATCAGAGCGAAGGACGACGAATTTAAAGTCGCCCTAAGCAACAAGTTCGAGGCCTTAAACGAAAAAGGTGACGATTTAGAACAAATAAACAAAACCATAACGAAAACCATAACAATAATTGGTGGGGTCTTATTTCCAAAACCACATTACAAATCTGAGGCGTGCAGTGGCGGAATGCTTTGGAAATTTTCGCCACATGTGGTTCTCTATTTCCTTCATTTAATTTTCCTCCTTTGCTCAAAAGCTTGAAACACTAGAATGGATGCTATACGCTTACTTAGCACATCACTTTGCGAACCCGCTGTTACCTTCATTTCTTCACATTTTCAAATAACTGTCGGCGTAGTCCTCAACCATCACAACCAGCTTAGAAAAAGGTCCATCTGAAACCTCAACCATCAATAAAAATTTTCTCTGCGAATTTATTCAAAGGACAGGCAAAACAGTGAACCAGTGATTCGGTTCACCCTCTCAATCACCAACACATGTAATCTTTATGCTTTCTATGTTATTTTCCTGCCATCATTCTAACCGCCCATTCTATGCTACTCCCTCTTGCAAACCGGTTCATGTTACATAATCCTACTGAATCCCCTTTAAATTGCATTCGAAGAAGAGATTAAGAAATTCTAAAGGTGCCGGGGTCTCTTGGGGTGCCTTGTGCGTAGTCGAATTGAACAAAGATTATTGTTGGAGAGGACATTATCGGAGCTCACTGTATACTCGGACAGTCATTATTTCGTTTTGCGCACTCAGAATAAGCCACGTATCTCCATGATACTAGAACTTAAACAGTGTACACGCGTAATGCATATTCCCAAATGCTTTCGGATTTTTCGGTTCTTTGCACGCATAGATGATCTCGTCTGACGGCGCTCCAATTGCATCCTCGATGTCTAAAGCTACGTATCATTTAGACTGCATTTTCAGACAAAAAGAACAAAATATCTTAATGCGCCGCTGAAAGCATGCGTCGTTGCTACTGCGTCTTCAAACATCAGTGAAGTGAAATCGATCGCCTTGCGGGACAATGCTATACATAAAGCCCCTCCCGGGTGACAATGATGGCGCTGTTCTCTGCTATTTTCAGGCTTCGAAAACTGCCATTGTTATCAAAGTCGTTTCAGACTCCAGGGGGTCTATCGTCGAGTTGATGAGGGTTCGTCGAACTTTGCAGGGAGAGAAGAAGACCTTCATTATGGGGGAAGAAATGCAACGGCCATCTTTGTAGCCTGGGCGTAAATGACAATCTGAGCTGCCTTGTGTGATACTGAACAACTGGTGTACACGCGGAACAGCATTCCGTTCCCCTAAGGCTCTCATATTATGGTGGTTAACATTCCGCCTTATTGATGTGCTTCTCAACACTTACGGTGATGTTCGAAACGTCCGCTGCAATATACTGGATATTCCGTTATTCACATGAATCTCCGCATTCACATGGACGCACAAATTCTAATACGCGAAGGGACAACTAGCCACAAATCCATGGCCTGCGAATAAACAGGCTAATATTCCCTTAAAGGACCTTATTGCTTTGTGATAACTTGATCTGCGTATGTGCTTCCTCCCCGTTCCCCTCCGTTCAGACCTGCCTAAAGTAATGTATGCAAAGACAGATAGGGTATAAGATACTCATTATTTGTGCATAGCCAAAAGCTGAATTGTGAGCCAGTCTGGATCAGTGCGGAAGACCACCGATCATTCGATGGATTTACTTCGTACAGTTGCACCTTCCTCACTCTGTACGTCGGCTGGTTAGGCACGCAGTTCAACTGAGGTAAGATCCTTCAACGCGAAACGACTTAAATTTATTATAATTCGTGGTGAGATTGGTTTACTCTTCAGTGCCTGTCGCAAATTTGTTCATTGGACAAGATCTTATTCGGCGGCATCATGTATGTTTGGGGTTCGAGGTATTTCTGTACCTGACCATCACTGCTGTTCCAGTTTGGTAAAATAGGGTGACTTGAAGCAGTTTAGTGCACACAACAAGGGCGACAAAAGTTGCGTAAGGAAAAATAAACATGTGCAATCAGCGCAAGAAAACCGAAACAAAGGCGATTAATTGCTTTAGAGCAGTGGTCGGTAATTTGGGTTGACTAAACGAAAAATGGTGCTTTGAAAAGTTCGTGCCCTTCTCGATGACACTACACTATCAAAATAGGTTTGTCTGCAGCCTGCTGAAATGTGGGTATGTAAGGTGTTCTATTGTAAGAGGGCTAATGGAGAGAAAAGTGGAGAGAACTGCGTGGTTGACTCCTGAGAAATACGGTGCCTTCGGAGGCAGCATCTGTACCAACCTGAATAAAGGCATGCCTTTACAAAAAACCTAATGATGCACGAATGTTTCCGAGAATACTTTGTCTTTGGTGAACGCGAACCTTTGCTAACCTGTCTTTTCCTTTTAAGCAGCCTGTCTTTAAAACAAGCATTCATCGAAACTCCACATGTCACCAGCCATAAGTGCTGAATGCAAGATAACGAAAGTACCGTTTTTCCCCGGGAAAGCCTGCACGAAAGTTCGCCTGAAAGTCTGAGACATGTTGCTTTGTGTGTGTTTCGTACTATACTCAATTTCCCTCGGGAGCCTTCGGTTTACCGGTGAGCGAATTATACTGTATTATTCAGCCGGTTTAGGTTCACGCTGAAAGTCTTGGCTTTTCGCATTTTTGCGGTCAGTACGTGTTCTCGCAATAAACCTTACCAGAGTGCAGCATTCGATAACGAACATGCCTTTAAAGTTGGCTCGAAAAGCTCAGTCATGCGTGGTACGTTTCCAACAGTGCATTTTATCGCACTCCAAGAGTACATATTACTGTTGTTTTTCTTCTGTTCGACTTGCGTTTGCTATTTTATTTAGTATTTATCGGCTCCACGTGAAGGGGAGTCAAGCTCGCCTCATTTAAGGGTAACATCGCGTCAAACGCTTTTCCTTCTTTATTTATTTCTTTGGGGGGAGGATAGTTGATTATCGTACCGGGTAGAGAGGTGTTTAAACTAAGAACGTTCAGGAATAAAAAAAGAAAAGCGTTTGAATGTTTGCCAAGGGGGCTCCTTTTGGCATCAGTTTAAACGAGTCGGCAATGAAAGCGTCGGTAGGAGGACGGCTAGCGTTTGAGGTTCTCTCAGGATATATTGGCAGTACAGTGCCGATAAGCAACGTAATAACAAGAAACAGAACACATACCGCAGACCTATCTATGTAGCAAAGAAGCTCTGCGAAGTTGCCGAGGCGGCCACTCTTGACAGGCCAAGGTGCAACCCGGAAACCCATTTCGCGTGACATGCGTACCATCGTGGCAAGTTGGGGCCGTAGGCTGTGGATATTGCTTCTGTTTTCTCCTAAAACAAGCGTTATTTTGAGTTCCACTCTTATCTTGCTTCATGCTCAAATACTCGGTTCTTCTGAGGAACTATTCATCATGATATTTTCGCGTGCTTAAAGCGAGGATGCCTCTATATATTTTTCTTCGAGGAAGAGAATCGGTGTTCGTCATTTCTTAACATAGTGGATAGCTGTTACCTACACAGCGTTATACATTGGCATTCCCTATGTATCTCTTTTATTTATTTATTTATTTATTTATTTATTTATTTATTTATTTATTTATTTATTTATTTATTTATTTATTTATTTATACTGTTAGTATAGATGCTAAAAGAGGAGTTGCTCAACTGGGCACAAGTTCATGATTTTGAAACATCAATACAGAAGGAAAATAATCTCACAAATAGAAACAAAGAAAGTAAAAAAATGTAAAATTCCTAACATTCAATACTAACACGTCTGAGGAGAACACAGGTGAGAAAAAGAGTACATTTACCCAGTTCAGTTCAACATTTGAAACTCTATAAAGCGTTATTTTCCTCTCAAACGTTTAGTTCAAATACAAGCAAGCGAAAGCCTACGTGTCATATGGTATGTGTATGCAGTTTAGTGCGAAGTATTGCATCTAGAAGCGCGCTTTGAACTGCCATTGGAGTCCGTGACTGCGTGACTGAAGTCTTTTAGTTGAAAGACAAAACATGGCCTGGCATTGAGATCGTAGGCCTTTCCTGAATTTATGATGAATGCTCTTATATGCTTCTATGCGCATCACTTCCCTTTAGCTTTATTTACAATTTCTGTATTTTTCTGCCGTTTGTCCTTCCCCCAGAGCGCCGCAGCAAACCAGAGGCTGCTTACATTTAATATCACTGCTTTTTCCTCTCTCTTTCTTTAAATGCTGCTGTGTTTTTCTTATGTTCGAGAAAAAAAGAAACGGTTTCTGTAGCAGGCCCGTACGACTAAATATGTCTCGCACGTTCAAAGTGGCAAAGGTGTCAGCTATTTAAGCATTTGGGGAGTTAAAGCGAGAATTTCATGATTGCATTTGTAAAGCTAGGGAGCTTTTCCTTTGTTTTTCTTTTTTAAAGCAACGACTAGTTTGTTTCGCAGAGTGCGTGCCTGTAAAAGGCAACCACTCACAGAAAGCAACGCACCTAAAAAGAGCTCTGGAGTTCGGGCACCGTTCTCCGCAAAGCAAATAAATGTAACGGCAGACGAGCCGCTAAGCTACTGATCTTTTGCTTCGAACTTTCCAAATAGAGAGAGAGAGAAAGAAAATGAAGAGGAAAGGCAGGGAGTCTAACCAAGTGCGTGCTCGGTCGGCTACCCTACGCCTTGGGAGGTGGAGAGGAGAATAAGAGATGAGGTAGAAGAAGGAAGAGCAAGGAAAGATAAATAGGAGGACAGTGATGATGATGATTGTGTTTCGGTTAGGAAAGGACGCTAATTTCTGCAGCCCATGTAGGGAGCACGGCTAAGCGTCCGTGGGGGTAGGGGGAAAGGGAGTGAAAGAGATAGGGAGGAGAGAAAGGCCGTAGTGGAGGGCTCCGGAAATTTAGACCGCCTGGTGTTCTTTAACGTGCACTGACAACGCACAGTGCACGGGCCTCCGGCATTTTCGACTCCATCGGAAATGCGACCGCCACGGCGGAGTCGAACCCGCGTTTTTTGGGTGGCAGCCGAGTACCTTAACCACTACAACACCGCGGCGGACAGGACAGTGAGAAAACATGCACAAAGCGCTAAAGCACTGCTAGCACGGCTGCGTCTTTCACAAACGTTAGTTAAGTTCCATCGAGCAGCGCCTTTGCAGACTTGAGCAAATAGCATACTTAACGAACTAACCATCTCTGGCGAGCATACATTTCAAGCAGAGTGCCGATGCACAAACAAGGGTTTGTTTATTATGATGATTATTATTATTTTCGCAGCGAACCACTCGTGTTCTGGGCCGCAGTGAGGGTTCAGTCTGCTGCATTGGTGTTCCAATATTCCGTAAAACGAACCTGGGATCCTAACCATACAATCGCCCTCTCCCACCCCTGCCCCCTCTCCGCTATGCGTTTCAAATTGCCAAAGTTTTCATTTACGCATGCGAGCTAGCTGTATTGCACAATCGATCTCTCGGTACCGTACGCGCAATAGCAAGAGAACGGGACCAGGAGAGGATTTCTTTTTGCGCCTTACATATATCGAGCTGCCGTCTTCATTCCTAGGAACAGCCGCCCGGCCGGCGTATTTGCGCGGCTAGTGTTATCAATACCTTGTGCACTCGACAACAGTGCAAACACGGTGCCCCTGTCCGATCAGAAAGGCAATATTGTGACGTCCTCTTACCGGACTGCCGACACGTATTGTTTTCCACATTCGCGGTATTGTTCCATTATTCAGAGAGAAAACACGGACGACAGTTCTCCATCCTCCCCGCTTACTGTCTCTGTTTGTATGCTTCGCTTTTGCTAACGTCATCTCATATTGGCAGCGGGCGTCAGCGAACCTATATGTGCACGTGAGCGGTAAGCAACATGAAATTACTGGATGTGAATAACAAATACTAACAAACAAATAACTTTTTTTGTAACGTGAGCAAAAGCGCAGATGAACGATAGGATCATATTTAAGCAATATACAATTACGGCAATAATATAGAGGAGTACTTAACATGGCTGACCACCGTACTGCTGGTTTATATTTCGTTCGGTTCTGTGGTCATTAAGTAAATGTGCATATAACTTGTAAAAGCATTGTAGCGAGTGCTTCACGTTACATTCCTCAACATTGGGGTGAGTGTTAAATTTTTCGTGAGCCTTACTTACAATGAATACTCAGATGTCAAAAACATGTACCATTAAGCAAAAAGAAAAAGCGATGATGCCATGCGTTTGCGTCTCCACATTATTAATATTTTAATCTATCTTCATAATATTCGGTGCTTTAATAAAATCAAATGTCGCCCAAATATATTCAAGGACGATGTTTGTTAAATTCATAGAAACATAACTAATAGCTAGCGAATATCACTAGAATATTTGCGCCATGTGTATCACCAAGCTTAATACTTGGCTCTACCTACATAAAATACGTGGTGAGGCTAGAACCTCAAACACTTGAAATGAATTTCTGTTACAGTAGAAATTCTGCCACGACAGCAATCTCTTGTTACGTACAACTGCAAATCAAATATTGTGACAAAGCTCATATCATAGCCATTCACACAAGCGTTATCAAAATGCGCTTAGTCTCTCCAGAGGAAGGAAGAGAGAGGAAGAAACGAGAAGAAGGACAGAGAGTCTATCCAACAATGAGGCCTAAAACACCAAAAGAAGATAATACGAAGAGCGCCGACCAGCGCGAGAATGCACATTGACACTACGGTCGGTGTCTGAGACCTGCAGACGTCGGCTTCCAAGACTGAAGCATGCATTCCTGACGTGGCTTCGGGTATTACTTGGGAAATGCAAGCGAGGCTGCACTATGGCCGAAGCGAGAATACTTACGTGGACGCTGCACGTCGAACACTCAACCGAACTTAGGGCAGATCACATCTGCGTGCGCCAGTTCTTAGGCATTAATACGCAATTCCAATTCAAAAACTGAGAAGCAGGCATAGACGCGAAAAACAAAAAGGAATGAAGAAAGGATTAATAGACTTTGGCTATTAAGGATAGGAGCTACCTGAGGGGCTTCATAACAAGAAAGGAAGAATATTCAGAAAAAAGAAAGCAATGCAAGTGTTAATTAGTTCTCGCTGGCGTAATGAAAAGAGAAACAGTGACGAGGAGGCAGGCAGGGGCGTTCACCTAGTATCCGGTTTGCTAACCAGCCCAAGTGTTGGGAAGTAATACGGAGGAAGGGAACAAGGAAAGAGAACGAAACACACACACCCACACACACACACACTACAGAGAAAAGGGGACAATTCAAGGAAGTTCCATGCCGCGAACACCGTCGTGATAGCGGAGCTCTTCCTCTGTAATTGATCGGGACGTAACTGGTAAGGGTGTCAAATTATTGATGTTATGACCTGTCAGTCATGTCGGTCATACGCTCGTACCCCATCAAAGCGTGATGTCCTTTACCAACAAGAGTTATCTTAATATTCTCGCCTCCACCATTATTTACTAACCGTACCTGATCGTCCGCCATGCGCACATGCACTTGTTTCTTTCTGGCTCTCTTATTGATCTAATTATTTATTATTTACAGTGAATTAATTAATTATTTGCATTTCGCGTTATGAAAATGCAGCCGCGGCTGCTAGGATCGAACCCGCCACTTTATGTTAAACCATTTTACACGAAAGTGTTTTATGCCGGGATCCACCACGACCCCATACGTCCGTACTGTAACGGATATGATGCAGTAAAATAAATATGTAAGAACAAGAAAGAAAACGCTTTTTATCTAGGGGCCTTAAGAAAACTAAAACATCTATTTATGCGCTGCGAATCGAATACACACCCCTCGCTCCGTGACGAGAGGTGGCCGGTGCTCCACCACTGGGCTAACGTCGCACATGCCTGGAGATATACGAACGCGCCTTATATTCTTTCTTATCCCGCTTCTTGCGTTCTTCGGCGTTCCCGTCTGGCTCAGCGCGCGCATCCAGCACGTTGCCTCGAACGGTGCCGCCAGCGCGAAGAGGCGAATTGAATCACTGCGGCTTTACTTCACCTCTTCTGGATTGCGGCACCATTCCGGCCTCGTTCCAAAGTCCGCCTCAATGGACGCGTGCGGAGCCGCGCGGGCACCGGGAAGAAGCGTGATAAGAAAGAACATAGCCGCGTTAGCACAGCTTCGAGCGAATGTGCGCCGATAGTGCAGTGGTAGAGCACCGGTCTCCTTTCGTCGTGGGTAGCGTTCCCCCGCCGACTACCTTCCGATCGTGACGGCAACGCACTGCATGCATTAGGTATACGATAGGCGCCCAAGGACGGTAACGATGTCGATGGGTCAATGTGGCGCAAGTAAATATGACCCATACCTTTATCGCGCGGCACTTACGATCGATTGTGTCCAGTTATTACGTAAACTAGTTCACTTACCACGAGGGATTCGTCCTTGAAGTTATGGAGGCGATGCGTAAACGTGGGTTCATCCATGTCAAACGGTGCGGTACCAGCGAAACACCGATAGCAATGGGCAAGTTCCCCTCGATGTAACAATAAATATGCAAATGCTTATACGAAGACCCATTTCACTTTCGTGTTATACCGATTCCATCTACAGATGGATCAGCCACATTTTACACTTATCGCACATTGGGCTTCGCATAATCACCACCATGTTGCAATGGGCCGAGGGCGAGAGTGGATCGGCTTTACCCTCTTAAGCAACGACGCCACCACCACCGGAGAAAGCTCGACTAAGAACAGCTAATCTGTCAAAGTATAGGAGAAAATGTACCGCACAAGCGTTCTAATTAGAGTCATTCAGATAGGCCAGTGGCTCGCAAGACGAACAGTAGCGCTTGCACAGCCGCCTTCGGCGACGTTAGCTCCAGGATGTGGTATATACAGTGAGGCTAGCACGGTGAAAATTTCCACCGCTGTATTATGGGTAGATGATCGCTCTGTCCGTCTGCGGGCAGTCCCAGTGCTGCTGCAGCCTTCTGGATGCAGCCCTGTACTGATATAGCTGCAACGAAACTTTGGTGCCAAGACTTTGAACAATGCTTCAACCAGAGAAAGCAATGTTTTCACGACAACGAACTAAAGAATAAAACACTAACTGTCCAACAATGCAGTCATGGATATACACAAAGGCGCTGTGTTTGTCGACTGGGCCTTCTAGTCATACCGCTTCGCTATGCGAAAAAGGAAGGATCGCAAGGCGATGCCACTGCACGCTAGCAATCCTTCAATGTCGCAGTTGAGAGCCCTGACTTGATGGTTGCTTTTCTAAGACCCATTGTTGTACAGTTTCGCCGACGATTTTCTTTTTAAATCTGAATATTTGTCCTTCGATTCCAACTCCAGTTTACTTCCTGAACTGTTCATTCAGGACAATGCGCAACTGGTTCTTTTGCATTTTGTTGTTTTGATTGTCTACAAAACTTTTATCAAGACGGTCCCTTTTTCTTTTAGTTTGGTAAGACAAAACTTTGTTCGCCCTTCTTGCGTGGTCATCTGTCACTTGCTATCTTTATCCTGACAGGATCGAACCATCAAGCGAGAGTCGAAGAAACTCTTCGCTTTTCTTGCATTCGAGAGCTGCAGCTGTTTCACTGTTCTCTGCCTTTCTTTCAGTTCCCGAAGAACTCGTATGAAAGATCTCGCTATGGCTTTTTTGTTTCCCATTTTATCGCGACGTTCCTACTATAACCCAGTATGGACAATATCAAAAGACGTAGTTGATAACTTAAAACATTGCTTTTGGGCGCTTCACTTTGATCCGTTAGAAAAAAGACTGAACACCACTATAATACGCTCGACACATTACGGGAAAGAAATCTGCGTAGCAACGTCATTATTTTTACCAAGAAATAAAACAAGCCGCCATTATGTCTCCATGGGAAAGAAGGGTAGCAAGAAAGAGGGTACGTTTCCCTTTTATACTTTACGACAGGAAAATCGTTGGTACAAATACGGACTTTCTTAAATTTTTCCAAAGATTCTGAACCGTAATCAAGTTCGGAGAGAAACACACTTACACTTCCTTTGCGGAAGTCAGAGGGAAGAGAGAGTGAGTTAAGAGCAGGGTTCTGTTCTCTCCTAAATAATGTTCTCGAAGATCGCAAACCCATGGTTCATCATAAAAGTTGTTCTTCCGGGAACAAACAACTGTACGACTCAGAATATGACTGATTTCTGGTGAAAATGTGATACAGTCATACACTGCGTCTGTACTGTAATAAACAACAGGAAAATAAGCAGGACGTTTCGCTCCATTGCATGATCTCGTTTGCTTTAAAAATAGCAATTCGTTGACACTAATGCGCGTTATGGGACGTAGTTACGTAAGAAAGGAGCAGCTCAAGCACCTTTGTATGTTATTTTTTAAATGAAAAATTTTAATTATGGAAACCGGCCGTTCTAAGAACGTGCATTTCTTGTTTTATTTCTTTGTGCACATAAACCGCCAGTAACATGAAGCACAGAACTCTTACAAACACCTTTGCCAAACGTTCTAAAACGCTCTTTTCTCTTTCGGATTTGCAATAAAGGAGTTGGCAGTAAGAACTGATTCTAAAAGTGCTGATGTGCCTGATTTGCTTTTGGGTCCCAGAAGAATGTTACAATTTTTTATAGAACCAATGATGAACGACATCTACGCTTTTTTGATATTCACACACCAATAAGGCAAGCGCCAATGATTCTTGCTTTCCAATACCATGCTACATTTTCGCAGTGTGACTGTAAGGGTTGTACTATACGCACAATTGCGTTCATTGATGAAGACCGAAAACACTTGTTTGTGCTGTGTACAACTAACTTCTTCGTAGTGGCGAGATGAGCAATTAAATAATGAAGTATCTGCAAAATGTAAAGGCCACGCCGCTGTAAGACATGCTCAGGGTGCATGCAAAGGCGCGCAAATTCGATGACACAGACGGGTAGTAGATACGAAAACTGGCCGATATAATAGCATGGCTTGCCTGCAGCAGCGTTCGTGCAGGCCGCGCCCAGCAAACTCCCGTCAATTTAGACAACAGACTCAGACGGCACATTACAGCGGTTAATGGCAGATAGGCAATAACTAAATTAGCACACAGACACCGTTCAGGCCCGACGGACTTCAGAGCAGGGTCCAACATTTAAATGCAACGAATACTGGACGCACTCAGGCTCCAGCTATGATAACACACGATGATAAGTGCTCGCTTTTCTACCTTATCACTCCTCTGTATTCAGTTTCATAGTTGATTGATTGATTTGTGGGGTTTAACGTCCCAAAACCAGTTCTGATTATGAGAGACGCCGTAGTGGAGGTCTCCGGAAATTTCGACCACCTGGGGTTCTTTAACGTGCACTGACATCGCACAGCACACGGGCCTCAACATTTCGCCTCCATCGAAATGCAGCCGCCGCGGCCGGGATTCGATCCCGCGACCCTCGGATCAGCAGCCGAGTACCTTAGCCACTAGACCACCGTGGCGGGGCAGTTTCATAGTTGAGCGCAGTGCAGACAACGTAATGCAGATAAGAATGAATAGACACCATGAGCCAACATTCAATTGCCTAACAGAAGGAATGGCTTCAACAGAAGCACAGTTACGGCGCAATACTTGCGCAAGTAAGCAGTAACCACACAATTGTAATGTTAAGCCCTTCAACTCGTAGTAAGTCGTCTGAAGAGGAAGAAATTGCAAGTGTATTATTTTTTTTTTAACGAGAGAGCAAGAAACAGGAGCCCCCGGCGTTGTGCAACGCACATATATTACCGCGCCTTACAGTGAGCAGAGCGCAAACTTGATTCCCAGCAACACACCATATCGCAAGGAGACGGTACAGGATGGAAAGAAGGTACAAAAAAACGCGGCCATGGTAATAAAGGCCAGATGACGGAATGTAATAGATTGTTGTTCAGGGCGAATCGGGTTATATTCTAGAACGTAGTCACTGGACATAACTATCGGGTTTCATGAAATATTAGCGCCAAAGAATAAATTCCTTTTATTAGCCTCGAATTATGGACGGGTCTGAACCAGATATCTCTGCGCTGAGCGCTCGCTGGTCTGTTCACTACTCTCTGTCGTAATTTGCAGTGTTGGTCGCTTGTCGAGACTGACCGAGTTTGCCGTGCCTGGACTGTGTAAGCGCCTGCGGAGGGCATTTTATGTTATTAGTTTTGCTATCCCATAAATCGGTTCTTTTTGTGGGTCATCGATTCACTATGTGACGTAAACACATTGCAGCATTGTGGTCTTGTAAGTTCTCTGCATATATATATATATATATATATATATATATATATATATATATATATATATATATATATATATATATATATATATATAATCAAAGGGTCACGTTGAAAAACCATAACATTTATTACGACGTTTCGGCCGCGAGACCGGCCTTTTTCAAGCTTCTAATACAAATGGTACGCACAGAGCCTACATGACAGTAACGGGGAAAAGAAAGGGAGAGAGCATGGCTGAAGTTGAAAAGGGGAAAAAGGAAAAAGAGGAAATGAAGAAAAGGGGAGGGGGGCGGTGTATGGAATAGTGGTGGCGGCCTTGAAAGCCCAAAGATAAAAAGGGGGTGTTTGACGTATACCGAAGTAGAAGTTAAATGAGGGAAGGTGGAAAAGGAGCGGTTTCGGCGCCCCCGCTTTGAGTCACGGGAGCCGTGCATGTAACCATCAGCTCAGCCCTCTCCTCAGGGCGCAACACGCAGCTGCAAGAAGCGCGGCGCATGGAGGGCTAAAGAAAGCCAGATGTAGAAAAACTCAGAGCTGTGGCGGCGTGTAGCAACAGGAAAACTGCCTTGGGAAGTTAGAAGATAAAGGAGATACGGGGTGAAATAAAAGAAAGAAGGAGAAAAAAGGAGTAGAAAAAGAACGAAAGAAAGAAAAGGAAGGGGAGGAGGCGGTGGGCGCGTGGACGCCTGTGTGAGGTGGAGCACAGAAACGTTTCCAATACGATGACAGTAAGGTGCACAGTCACAAATACAAGCAAAACAGGCTCAGCTGAACAGCCAATACGGATAAAAGAGCGCAATAGAAATATACAGTAACAGGAGAAACATAATACCATTGCGAGTATCTTACACAGCAATTATACATACGTATATGTATGGAAACATGCACTAATACACAGACCGTATAGACATGCACTAATAGACAGACCGTATATCCCGCGCCTTCGTGGAATCCAGTAACCTCAGGATGGCAGCGGATTCTATCGGCACTCATACGAAGCACAGAGCGTTTCTTCAATTCAAATCAGCGTCAGATGGCGCCACAAAATCGTGCTTCCAGATTTTCTTACTCTTCCAGTTTTCTCTCCATATTGCACAAGGAACACTGTTCGTATACAGGGTGTTTCGGAAAACGTTTCCACATTATAAATACCGATTTTGGTGCACTTTCCGAAGAAATCCTTTGTTTATGATGGCGCATCCTGTAAAATCCGTGGGAGCGAAAATTTGAGCAGTAATCACCAGAATTAGACTAATTCGCCTCTAAACTAAACCACCTAATTGAACTAAAACCTAATTGAAGAGGGGAAGCTACGAGCATAGCTAATCTGAATCCGCTGTGATGTTTCGCAAAATGACAACGTTGCTAACTGAATTGTCAAATACCGTAGTTGCCATCACGTTTTTGAGACATAGTTGATTCCCTCACATTGCCGTGGAACTTCGAGCATGCTTCGCTGTGGAGTAGCTGTTCCGGCAAGCGCGACCAGGTTCATCAACGCAACCATAAAGCTTTCAGCTCAATTACGACGCTTGGTCACAGTCGCCCGGCTGTGCAAGAGGAACAACTATGTCACACAGGTCACTAAAGAAGGTATCGAATATTGTACTCTTTGGCCACTCAATTTTCCTTTCCTGGGTGAAATTAGCAGAGCCGCCCTTTTAGAAATATTACACTGAATGTAAACTCCATGCACTTTGCGTCTATTATGTATATTTATTTCTCAAGAGGGTTGCTCATTTTGCCTGTAAACACTTATATTTCCGCTCAATTAACTTTTATTAGATTCAGCATAATGACGCATATCCTATTTTACGATATTTTCGATATTTTTATGTGATATGGTATACTGTTACGTACGAGCGTTGCATGTGTGTCTGTATATTTTCGCTATGTACCCATCAACGAATATCAATATTGTCACGCTGACAGTGTTCTGCCTTTAGCCTTACCATCCTAGACAGTTTTGCATTTTCCTGTCTGAAACATTATTATTATTATTATTATTATTATTATTATTATTATTATTATTATTATTATTATTATTATTATTATTATATATGCATCGGTACTTGGGTGAAATTGTTCGCTTAGGTGAAACGCCGTTGGACATAAAATTACCAAATCTATGAAACGACTATCCGTATGCTTAAACCCCCTAATTTTTGAATTTAAATGACATTAAATAACTGCAACTAAGTTCTATTAAGTAGGCACTGCTTTTTGGAACGGTCTTCCACATATTTTAACATGTTACTGGGAATTCTTTATAAATGTAACTCCACGACAAGCATTCCTATATGCTTCCCGTATATTTTTGAAATTGCATGTGGAGAGTTATTGAACATGTCTAGGTGCAAGGCATTTGTAGAGCTCCCCCCCCCCACTTTCTAAACTTAAACTTGACAACTAAGGGGACTTAAGCAGCTCCTATCTGGCTTAGTTTCACAGCGGTCTTAAATGACTTTTCGGCCGAGCCTACAAGGCGCACCACATATTTCAATACGCGTACCTCTGAATACCGCCTCTATATATGCATACACTGATTTCTCCACACCATCTCTGAGCTGCTGCACTAGAGAAACTGTGCATGTCTGCATCCGAGAGCCACATTAGGTAAATCTACGCTGCACAGGAACATTGCGGCCCACTGCGGTGATCTCCCGAAGCAGAGCTTCAGTTAATTTTTATCCCTTCCGTAAGGTGGCGCCATTAAGTCAGGCAAATACTTTTCTCTCTTGTCACTATCGTTTCATTCGCCTGCGTAGAAGCTAAAAGGAGAAACGATAAGGGCTCGGCGGGCACAGTCAGATACACACGCACAGACACATAGTCCACAATATAGTGCTGACACGCAGTATGCATGATAGTGATAGCGATAGTGATAGTGATGCTGTGGCTACAGGTGGTATTAGCCTGGCAGACGTGGCCGGCAATTACTCCGCCCGAGCGTCTCTGCCCATGTCGCATGAGTCACCACGTGTCACTCAATCCTGTCTCTTGGAGAAATGTTACAAGCAAGGCTGACACCTTCTTGCGAACCGTCCGTGTACCTTCCGGATATATAATTTGTTCAGTACTCCCATGTGGAAACCCTCTTTTTTGCATGTTGTCCATGAATGCTTTTCTCTCGGTGCAAAAGCGCTTGCAGGACCAGATGTAGCGGTAAATGTCTTCCAGTTCATTGCACTCCGTGCACAATGGCGAAGCAGCGCCCCTAACTTTAAAAGACCATGCGGGAGTGCATGCTGACCCCGTTCTGATTCGGTACAGCAGAGTTGATTCGTTGCGGCCTAAGTCCTTTTGTCACACAAGGCTGGTGTGGTGGCTTCCAGAAAGAACGGAAATGATCACTAATTGATCAGATATTAGCAGTATGCATGCTCTATTCCAAGCACACCAATCTTTCACGGCGGTGATGCATTTTGTACCAAATGGCACATACTAGTGTAACTGGTGTCACACGCACGCCGGCTTATATAATGCGTCCAGAAAGTCGTTGTGGGTTCAAAAACGCCTCTTGTAGTGGTCCCGAAAGCCTTTTTTTATGTTTACGGAGGGCGTTGGGGTGCACATTACACAATGTGTTACTTTTTGTGCGGCAAACATCGCCACTCCTTGTCCTGAAGTATTAATTTGTTTTCAATTTCCATTCAGACTGGGGTACTATGAATGCAGTTATGCTTGTCTTATAACAGAAGTCATGCTACATGCTAGAAGGATGCTTAATTATAGCCACACCTTTTTTATTTAGTCATTGTGCTTGAGCCATCCGAAATATAACAGAATTTCTACCACTGCATGTCTTTCCGCGTTCACTCAATTGCGAGTGCTCTTTCCTCGTACATGTTATACAGAGACATCACACTTACTTAATGGGCGTTAAAGGGTTATTGTGATCACGTGTGATATAACAAGCAGTAAAAGATGCCTGCAACTGCTAGCATGGCGTCATTTTCCCCGCAGTATGGCGCACTCCTCATCTAGACTTCTTACTTCCGCTTATTCATAGTACGTGTGTTAAATTTGTTTTCACAAAAACAGCATTCGAAGCGGCACTTTGTAGACAAGAATCTGTTATCTGTGCTATTAGTGTTTTTAAGGGTAAGCTACACAATCCATGAACCCCTGTCTCATAGATGAGAATATATTTTTTTTATTCTGCTTCTTAGACAACCGTCGAATATAATATGTGTTCATTCTAGCGGTGTAGCGATATTCAAAAATGCCAGTCGAAGTAGCAAACTACACGAAAACTTGGTGATACGCGTGTTTCCAATTGTATACGGGTATTTACGGCACATCACACAGGTAGTCTGCAGCACCGCTTGCACATTGCTTGCATGCTGTGTCGCCTTTCGAGATGAATGTGGGGCTAGTGAAAGGTCACCTGTCAAGGGATTTGCGTCAGTCCCGGTGCTGCGCAAGCTCGCAGCGTCGGTAGGGTCATTTACAACTGGGTTTACTACTGAGCACAACATCCGCTGTCAGCCTCCTACTCCGTCTCTCTGTACGGGCTGAGCACGTAAGCGTCACAGGATCCCGAGGCTATAGCAGCTTTACGGTACTAAAGTAATATTTCAGACGGCGACCATTACGTTGAACATGAAGTACCTTGCTGTTCTGCTCGAGGAAACAACTCGCGTGGTTAAGTAGTATAGTAAGCAACAAACCACCACAATTCTGCTAACCCGGGTGCACACAGTCCATTACTTTTGACACAAGAACTTCCTGCATGTATGTAGCGACCTAGAAAGTGTACACACAACTTGGAAGCACTATTTCAGGTGTGAATCCTGGAATAAACCTCGCCGGAAGTATAACGTGCGTGACTGCATTTGGGCGTCCTCCGAGTATGCACTGCATCTGAGACTAGAGTTACCCCTTCTCATCTCGATGAACAAGTACGTTACAACACCATACGCTGCGTAAGCAAACTGCACTCCATCTAAGTGGCAGATGTATACTACAAACCACAAGACCATTACCATTTGCCTAAATCACTTGAATTTCCAAGGTGTCCTTCTCACGGGGTGCGTTATAAGGGCAGTGTCTCGTAAAGTATTTCTTTAAAGAAAAAGAAAAAGAACTAAAATGGAGCCATGGAGACTGCACGAGCCATTACGGCTGTGCTGTTACTCTTAATGATTGCAATTAAACCTTCCCGCTTAGCCGCACAACGCACGTGGGTTGATATGCCTCGGTACTGTACGGCTCATTATGTGGGGTGTTCACATTGTTTCAGCATAACTACACACCCTAACTACACTGCACACACAGCAAAACTTCGCTTCCCAGCCTTTGCCGTCGGCTTCTATTGACCATTACCTTAATGTCCGCGTCATAGCCTCTTTCTAAATGCCAGACATGTCCTTTAAAGACGTTTGAGTACTGACATTTTGGACGTTTTTTGGGAACTCGCAGCGTAATACAATGTCCACTGCTCATGCGCCCCCAGATTTACCTACAATTCCTACATTTAAAAGTACAATACTCGGCACATTAAAAAGCACACTAGTTTTCCCCAAATAGGAAGCGTTTTAAACATAATAGATGATTATGCGTACAAATTGTACAATATAACTTAATTTGTCGCACGTATTATGACATCTAGCCAGCTACTCCAATAATGTATCTTTTGCCTTGTGTGGAAGCATTCCTGTAATTGGCAGCGAAACCTACAAAACGTTCTCGTATCTATACTATATAAATTCCACAGACGGGTGACAGCTGGCATTTTTGCAGGAAGGTAATGGGCTATAGATGAGAAGAAAGATATTTTGACCGTTTGGGGCTCTTTATCGCCCACCGATAACGCTAAGTACACTGCCTCTAGTATTCCCGCATCCATCGATGTACCTAGCTCTGACTATTTCTGGCTGATGTCGGTTAAGTGGTGACTTGTGTTGGCTGATTCCAGCTAGCGCTAGCTATTTTTCTGCACTCCCGCTTAGTGTTTCGCAGCGCATGCTAATTTTGGTGAAAGGTTATTAATTATATCGGTGACTGGAACTATTCTTCACGGGAATAATGCAGTTGTTGATTATTTAGTTGGTTGATTGATTGATTGATTGATTGATTGATTGATTGATAATGTTGGTTAACTGCAGGGTGGTGTTCTCTATATATCACTTGGACAAGTGTTGGCTGTCTCTGAATGACGTTGCCTTACTGTTGTTAAGTGTTGGGTAGAGCTAGCTAGCGTTCGTTTAGCATGGGCTAATGTGGCCAGTGTTGCCTAGGAAACAGTAAACGTGCTTGCTTGTGTTTGCTAAAATTGCCTAGTGATGGTTAACTATTGGCTAATGTTGGCTTACTCTTGGCTGATGTTGGCTAGTGCGTGCTCTTTTTATCCAGTGCTGGCTAATCCTCGCTAGAACAGAAGCAGTGTTGCCTAACTGTCAGCCGGTGTTATGTGGTGTTAGCTAGCGTTTGACAATGTTCACTCACTGCCTCTTAGAGCTGGCTAACACTGACAAGTGCTGCTTAGCTCTCGGCTAGCGCAGCGAAACATTTGCTGCACTCGTGTATTTTCGGCTATACTCTCTTCTGACATCGTAATAAACATGAGAAGTATACTACTAAGACTCCACAGCTTATAGCTTAGCGTTCTGCGATGCCAGCAGGAATGAACCATCGAATGCCGCCTATGATACGTGCATTGGCGTGCAGGATGTGCATGTCTCTTTTGTTAAAACTGACGCCTGCGCTCGAATGCGAGTGCCGATGTTATCTCACACTATAAGCTGCCCTTTAGTGCAATCCATTTCGCAGGTAAAACAGCAGCAAGGACACAACTACATCATTTACATAAAAACGTCGATCCGCTTCGTAGCGCTGGTCACAATAACAAACAGTGCGACAGAGGTAGCTCGTCTGTGACTTTGATTCGCCACAATTTGTGATACTTGCCGGATTATTTTAAACGTACACTTGACTCTGATTATCAGCAGTGCCTGTTAGTCCCTGTGGCGCAGTGGATAGCAGTTGGACTTCTAATCCAAAGGTCCCGGTTCGAACCCCGGTAGGGATGGGTTTTTTTCTTTGCCAGTTTCGCACCCGTGTGCTCTTGCTATACTATACAACGGAAGCGCAATTAATGAGCCCTCGCAGATTTTCGTGCGTGTCGGGTTCCGGCGGTAAGCAAACATTTTAGCATGCAGGACTACGCATAGCAAAATTAGCTCAAAGCTAAGCCGATCTGCACTATGAATAAAAATATATGCCCCGAAAAGCACTGCGAGGAAATATCTTCATACGGAAAATTTTACGAAAGTCCACTGTAGGTACATGACACTCATTCCGTTTTCAGCCGCGTCCACTGTGCTGCGTAATTGGTGTTGATACCCTTCCACCCCACATTCCATATTAGACCACGCAGTTACGATATATTTCCTGAGACGATCGCTTAAGTTTCCTACCAAAAAAAGTATGTAAGTAATGCTTCGTTAACATTCCCTTATGATCCATCAACTCCATGCGCTCTTTTAGCCGAACGGTGTCGCTGAAACCAACGACCTATAACATAATTTATAAGATTATTTCGTTTCTGCGTGCTGGGGTCACCGCCCATATAAACGGTACAAACTCTACAAAACGGCACGTCTAGGCACCAAATATCCTGTGTTGCACTGAAAGATGCATCCGCGTACGTATTAGACTGCGGGACATATGACATAATATTTTCATAAATAATCAAGGTTTGCTTGATTTACCGACCAAGCTGGAAAGAAAAGCGCACCGAAAATAAAATTTGTGGTAAGAGGGCGCTCCCACAAAACATCCCTGCCGGGATTCGAACCCGGGACCTTTGGATTAGAAGTCCAACGCGCTATCCACTGCGCCACAGGGACACGCTGGCAGCCGACGTCATCACACACAAATGCGAAAAGGAAGTCGAAGAGACTAGATATACGCCTTGCGCTGCAAAGCTTGATGAGAAAATTCAGCTGGCACGAACAAAAGCTAGCTAACGAAGCCTTAAGGCATTTTCCATAACGTTCACGCATGCATACATTCTTGAACTTTAGGTAACGTTGCTTGCTGGGCGAGTTGGTACATCATAGATGAACAAGGAAACCAGCCACAAATATTAAAACAATAGTGAAGAACTCTGCAGAACAAGCGCTGGTCCAGCACAAGTTCTCCACCATTATCTTTGTTTTTGTCGCTGGTTTATTGTTTCGTTATACTTCTTGCACCTCGTATATATCCTTATATTGTGTGCGTCGACGTAGCAGTTAAGTGGCAGGGTCGAGTTTTTTTTTGTCTTCCGAGGTAGAAAGCAATGTACCTAATTTTTCTGCATCGGTCACGCAACAAGAGGCACGGATGTGTGCGTTCGATGATTATGGAAGGTAACCGGTTACATCTTAATTGAGTGGCAATGATAACACGGGTTCGCTTCAAGCGAATCGGTGTTATCATTGTGGCGTCCCTGTGGCGTAATGAATCTTGTCGACTTCCTAGGAATGCTTTCTAGGAACCAGTCCTAGGGACCGATGTTCCTGGCAACGAGCCCCTGCAAGGCTACAGTGCCTTCATAATTTGAACACACACGACGAAATATGAATGCTGGTGTACTTGCGCACTGTGCAACACGTTTGAACTGCATGGACAGGTTGACGGCAGATGTATTAGTTATGGCACTATCAAGTGTCTTGTTTTCTACATCTCAGAGAGCTCTTATCCATACTACAAAGACGCCTCTTTATGTGAGGGTCTGACTGGTAGTGTTCACTGTGTAAATAAAAGAAAAACCATTTTACTTGACCGACGCACCGGCATCTAGTCACACGTACAAGCTGACATGCAGCTGCTTCACTCTGAAAGTTCGATGAAATGAAGTCGCACTGATGTGACGGCGCCATTTCTGTTGCGGTGCAAAGCTTAAATAACTTACTAAGCCCCACTGCAAGATTAACTGGTAAATGTAGGTATTGTGCGGTAGGCCGCATGTACACAAGCACACTATTTCCTTGAATAACAAAACGATCGCAAATTTGAATCCTAAAGGAGGCGTAGGAGCGAGTGTGGTAGGTATATCACCTATTTCTTCTCTGTTACGCATACAAGAATAACACCAAAATATACTGGTGAACATCCTACAAGCAGTCTAACGCATAAATGAACCTTTCAGCTGCGTTTCAAACCAGAGTGTGTCGCATTTCTGGCGGGTTATCGTGCAATGCTTGCGTGTCCCTGTGGCGCAGTGGATAGCGCGTTGTACTTCTAATTCAAAGGTCCCGGGTTCAAATCCCGGCAGGGATGCTTTTTGTTGCTGCTGCGGGAAGATGTGCTCATGATGTTCCACACACGTACGAGCCGCAGCAATCGTTTTTTGTGCGTGAGCGCGCGTTTTAATCAAGTGAACTTTCGAAGCACAAGGAAAACAGAAGGGGAAAATGTAACAGAAGCTTTCCTATCTAACACAGGCTTGTAGCAGATCTCCTGAAAGGCATAGTGGTGAAATATATTTACAGGGGTATCTTATCAACATCCAGCACAGATGTAGTATTAAACCATATGGCGCACTCTTCTATATTTCGTTACTCTCATCAGCTCAACCCTTCTTCTGCACCACTTAGCAGTAATAGATACCTCAAGAGGATTTTCAAAAAAGATACATTAGGAACGGATGTGTTGGTAGCGCAACGTTTGCTTAGCTGTGTCAAAATCAACTCAACGGGCAAACCCCTTATGTGTAGTACAGGCTACACCGGTGGCCATGGCCGTCTATTTTACAGCTATCCTCTCCTTTCGCGCGAACCGTCAAAATAATTCAACGTGTCCCTGTGGCGCAGTGGATAACGCGTTGGACTTCTAATCCAAAGGTCCCGGGTTCGAATCCCGGCAGGGATGTTTTTTATTGCTGCAACGTGCCGATATGGGTCGCCCTGTTCGACACACGCAAGAACCACAATGAATAACGAATGGCAGCTCATATCTCTCTGTGCGGTTGTGTGCTTCATGGCCTGGAAGGCCTTGGAGACAACGCCCTTCCGAATTCCACAACTCGATAGTCTCAAGATAGGTTGCGGCCCCCTTAAACGGTACTTTCGTAGGGTCCTTGCGTGGTTCTGGCGCTTTTCCCGCCGAATCTTTGTAAGGCTACCAATGTTTGTTTTAGTTTTCATGTCAACAAATGTTAAATCACACTGAAACGCACAAACACTCCCTTACACGCATAAACAATTCATTTTTGTATAAAGATTTCAATAAATGCCATACCAGATGCGGTGGCCGTGTAGGGGTGGTGCTCGACGTGTGTTCACCGTGTTAACATGCTTCGACGCTCTTGTTCTGCCGTGAAAAACGACACAAAAAAAAGGAAAGCTCAAGACGACAAGACTGCGTTCTGCATGTGGCCGATGATACAGTTGATGCCCGGATTCAGGCGGCAAAAACGGGAGCCACGTTCATCTATGAAGACCTGCTCCTAGTAAACAACGAAGCGCGCGCAGAAATACAGTCGTTCACTCACCAAAAACAGTGGCTTGAGGAGGCGGTGCCAATGCTTGGTAAGAAGATTTAGAAGACCGTGCATGTCTAGCCACAGCGGCGACTTTTGGTTAACAGCGTGCTCGCGGTGGGACCGCTGCTGCATCTCTATAGAACAGCAACCTGCGTAAAGCAATCGCGCTCAATAAAATTGCTTGACCCGACTGAGTTCTTCAGCGGAAGCGGATAAATGAAATATGCAAAGCACAATAAACACTGCACAATGAAAAAAAAAAGGAAGAAGCGAGAACGTAGACAGAAAAATTCAGCGGATCCCACATATTGTGGGAATAGGGGTAATGCGAAGCAGTCGGCGAGGAATTTGTCTGTGCCGAATTGTTTGGCATTCCGCAAGTATTACGAGTAGGATAAACATTTGTGTGGAACTGAGCACAAGCGCGCTATGACCACAACTACTGATGCGATATGCTTTATTTACGACATCTACAGCTGTACAAACAGTCGCCATGGAATAGCTGTAGGCTGCTTGCTTTGAAACTCGGTACCACGGGTTCGATTATACCCGCGACGCCTGGTAGGTTGACGCTCGTCTGTGTTTGCCCGCTTGTTGTATCTGCATTTCCATGGCAGCCTACAATAAACGATGTACCTCTGTGTCGTTTAGCCCACGAAACGTCTGCTGTCATGATATTTCCAATGTTTATTTTCGGTGAACCCTAATCGATTAACACTACGCTGCAATCTTAACACGCAATCACGTGTGGCGAATACCTGCAGAACCCGGACAAAACACTTCCATTATGGACCACGCGTGATCGTCTTGCTGCTAATCGTGACGTACGTGGCAATAATATCATTTTAATGATGTCTAGATTCATAATTCACGTTCTTTATGCATTGAAGCCCTACCATCCCAATTTTTGTATATACCAAGTGTATGAGACGACCAGGAAAGCGAGTACCATAGATAGATAGATAGATAGATAGATAGATAGATAGATAGATAGATAGATAGATAGATAGATAGATAGATAGATAGATAGATAGATAGATAGATAGATAGATAGATAGATAGATAGATAGATAGATATGGTCGAAGTTGCTCAAGTTCGCCAAAAATTGCTTCGCATTTAAAAGAAGCAAGGACGGTGGGCAATACGAAAGGAGCACCCAACAAGAGCGCGAACACAAGCACATCGTTGTTATCGCATGCAGTTAACAGATTTCAAGAAGCAAAAATGCTTATTTAAATAATTAGCAGCCCACATTAGGTGCTCCTTTCTGGACATTTCTGTTTTTATTTATTTATTTATTTATTTATTTATTTATTTATTTCCCACAATGCCTGATACTTGCCGGATTACTTTAATCATATGCTTGACCCGGATTCTCATAACGCCTGTTAGACCTTGTGGCGCAATCGATAGCACGCTGGACTTCTAATCCAAAAATCCCGGGTCCGAGTCCCGGTAGGGATGTCCCCTCTTGTTTCCTTCCCGCTTCAAACCCGTTTGCTCATATTGCCTTCTATAAAACAGGAGCGCAATTGATGAGCCACTCCCAGTTTCTTGTGCGTTTCCGCTTGTGGCCGTCAAAAAAAAAACATTTTAAGATTCACGAGCCCGCAAAAGCAAAATTACTACATGAAAATGTTGATCTACGTTACAAGTAAATTATATATGCTCCGAAAAGCATTGTGAGGAAATGTGTTCGTTGGGAATATTTTAGGGTCGTCCAGTGTAAATGCATGAAACTTATTCCGTTTGTATCCACACCCACTGTGCCATGTGATTGGTGTTGATCCCCTTCGACCCCATCTCGTATACTCGACCTTGCAATTAGAATATATTTCCTGAAACAATCGTTCAAATTTCATGCCATCAAAAGTGTATAAGTAATGGTTGGTGAACGTTCCCTTAACTCTATGTGCACCTTTAGCCGAATGGTAGCGTCGAAGCAAGTGCCCCATGTACAGAATTTATGAGATTATTTCGTTATTCCTTGCTGGGGCAGATTAACCTTCGCTACACGGTAAAAACTTTAAGAAACGGCACGTTTGGGCGCCAGATATATTGTGCTTCACTGAAACATGCATCTGCATGCATACTCGACTGCGGGACCTGACGTGCCGTATTAATAAATATTTAAGGTTTCCTAGATTTACCGACTCGCCAAGCTTGAAGCAAAAGTGCACCGAAAATAGTAAAATTTGAGGTAAGGACGCGCTTTCACCGACATCCCTGCCGGGATTCGAACCCGGGACCTTTGGATTAGAAGTCCAACGCGCTATCCACTGCGCCACAGGGACACCTTAGCGGCCAAGGTTATCACACGAAAATGTGAAAAGGAAGTTGAACAGGCTAGATGTGACATGAGTTGCGCAGCAAAATTTGATCATAAATTCAGCTGGCACGAAAGAAAGCTGTATTATGAAGCCTTAAGGCCATGTACGTAACGTTCATGAATGCGTGCATTCTTGAAGTGACGTTGCTTGCTGGGTGAGTTTGTGCATTATGGACGAACAACAAAAACCACAAAAAGAAACGAAGACAACAGTGAAGAACTGTAGACAGAACAAGCGATGGTCGGGCTTAAGTTCTCGACCACTATCTTTGTTTTTGTCGCTGACTGGCTCATTCAGCTGTACTGAACTTGTGCGTCGTGTATTTCCTTATATACATGGTGTGCGCAGGCGTGGTAGTAATTGGCAGTGGTGGGTTTTTGTTCTCTTCCAAGGTATACAAAGCAATGTAGTACCTAAATTTCTGTATCGTTCACGCGGAAGGATACTCTAATATGTCCGTTAAGTGACTTTGCGCAGTAACCATGCACTTACATCTCAATGCCGTGCCGATGTTGACACGGATCCGCTTTAAGCGAAGAAGTCCCTGTGACGTATGGGATCGTGTCTACTTATAATCCGATGATCCTAGGATGGAGCCCCTGCGAGGCTAGAGCATCTTGATAATTCAAGCACATACGGTGAAACAAAAAGCTGGTCTCCTCGCGCACTATGCGACACGTTTGAAGTGCGTGGACGGGGTGACTGCAGATGTATGATTTATGGCGCTTTTAAGTTTCTCGTCTTTTTCATCTCAGAAAGTTTACTATACGCAATGCACAGAGGCATCTTTATGCCATGCTTTTACCGTGAGTATTCTCTGTGTAATTGAAAGAAAAATCATTTTACTGACAGACGCACCCTGGCCGTCCAGAGGGCCCAAGACATCGCGACGGAACTTCGACTTCCATTCCCGTCGTGAGCGGAGCCACCAACTTGATCTGCAGGGACCCTGGTTCCCCAGATTCAAGTTCCTCAGAACTCAATTAAAGTTCTTGTCATGTCATGTCATGACCGACGCACCGGCATCTAGTCACAGGTGCAAGCTGATATGCGGCTGCTTCACTCTAAAAAACTCGATGGAATGAAGACGCACGGGCGTGGCGACGACATCATTTTTCTGTTAAGGTGCAAAGCTTAAATAACTTACTAGATCCCACTTCGAGAATAACTGGGAAATGTAGGTATTGTGCCCTAGGCTGCATGTATGCAAACACAACATTTCCTTGAATAACAAAACGATGGCGAACTTGAATTTTAAATGAGGCGTAGTAGCAAGTGTAATAAGTATATTACCTCTATTTTCTCTGTTACAGCACATACAAGAATAACGCCCAAACGTTGCTGCTAAGCGCCCGACAACCAGTCGAACGAATTAATGAACCCTTCAGCTGCGGTTCAAACCGAAGTGGGCCACATTTTTGGCGAGTTATCATGCGACGTTTGCATGTCCGTGTGGCGCAGTGGATAGCGCGTTGTACTTCTAATTCAAAGGTCCCGGGTTCGAATCCCGGCAGGGATGCTTTTTGTTGCTCCTACGGGATGATGTGCTCGTAATGTTCCACACACGCGCAAAACGCAGTGAATTAGCAATAATAGCTTACATAGATTTTTTCGGTGTGAGCGTGTGTTTTAATGAAGTGAAATCTTGAAGCACAAGCAAAACAAAGGGCAATAATGGTACAGAAGCCTTCTCATCTAAACCGTGCTTACAGTATATGTGCTGAAAGGCGTGGTCGTGAAATATTGTTACAGGTGTATTTTAGCAACATACAATACAGATGCCGTATTAAACCATGCGGCCCACTCTGCTTCGCTATTGTCATCGGCTCAAACCTCTGCACCACCTTAGAAGTAATAGATTCCTCGAGAGGATTTTGGGGATGATCCATTACGAACGGATACATTGGTAGCGCAACGTTTGCTTAGCTATGTGAGAGTCAAGTCAACGTGCAAACATCTTAGCTGTGGTAAAGGTTATACCTGTAGCCATGGCCGTCTATTTTACAGTTATTTATGTCGGGTCCTGCTTTCGGGCGAAGAGTCACTTTCTTTCAACGTGTCCCTGTGGCGCAGTGGATAGCGCGTTGGACTTCTAATCCAAAGGTCCCGGGTTCGAATCTCGGCAGGGATGCTTTTTATTGCTACTACGTGCCGATAGTCGTCGCACTGTGCGACACCCGTAACCACAATGAATAAGTAATAACAGCCCACATCTGCTGTGTTTGCCGTTGTGCGTTTCGTACACGTGCCACATCGGCATCCTTGGAGACGACGATCTTATAAATGCCACAACCCAAATGTCAGTGTAGTTTGTGGCACTCTTACACCGTGATTTTTAGCAGACATTGCGTGGTTATGCGCTTATCGCGCTGCCAATGTTTGTTTTCGTTATCATGTCTCTGAAAGTTAAATACCACTAAATTTCTTTAAGCGAACAAACATTTCCTTCATCTTTGTACTAAGATTTTAATAAATGGTATGTGGGAGCGCTGCCCTGTTGGTGTTTAGTGTTGGGTGCGTGTTCACCGTGTTAACATGCTTTAGAATGCTTGTTCCGCGATCAAAAGCGACCAAAAATGAAAAGCTCAAGACGATAAAGTTATATTCTGCATTGGTGGGATCACACAGATGAAGCCCGGATTAAGGAGGCAAAAGCGGAAGCCGTGGTCATCGAGGAAGACCTCCTGCTAGTAAAGAGTTTGGTGACCGAACGCAGCCCGCGCAGGGAAACACTTGTTCACCAACCAAACATAGTGGCAATGTCGTTGCTTGCTAAGAAGATTTATGATAGCGTTCATTCCGAGCTACAGTGGCAACCTTTCCCTAACACCGTGAACGTGGTGGGACCATTGCTCCATCGCTATAGATCAGGAGCCTGCATGAAACCATCACGCTCCATAAATTGGCTTCTACCGACTGAGTTCTTCAGCGGAAACCGATAAGTAATATATGCAAGTGAAAATAAACACTGCGTAATGAACAAGGAAAGAAGCGAAAACGCACAGAGAAAAATTCAGCGGATCCCACAGATTGTGAGAATCGGGGTCATGCGAAACAGTCGGCGAGGAAATTGTCTGTGCCGAATTGTTTGGCATTCAGCCAAGTGTTACGAGTAGGATCAACGTTTGTGTTCAAACTGAGCACAAGCGCCATCACCCCGACTGCTGAGGCGATCGATAGGTTTATTTACGTTATCCTCAGTGTACAAAGGTGTGGCCGTGGAATAGCTGCAGACTGCTTGCTTTGAAATTCAAATTGCGTAAAACGGACCAATTCAAGAGCACCATTCAAACATTTGTACCTGCTATTACAGCGTATGGAGCCTATAGGTTTTAATCCTGACAAGCTTCCGTGTTTCGATGAATCTCTGGCTCACTTTGAACAATGGGAAGCAAAGTTAACTGAAAACGCAAGTGATTTATTGAAATGTTCTTTCTTTTTCTTGGTTCCGTTGAGTGATTAACAAAAATTTTGTGGTTGACCTTTCAGTGAGATGTCACGACTGAGATGCGAACTGTGATCGGACTGACAAGACGTTTTTAACTACTCCTGATTATCCGTTTTCGATGGTTGTACGGCTAGATATATCTCCAAATTTATGGATAATTGCAAGAGAACTGTTAATTCATTAGCGTTTAGGTGTCACGTTCCTTGTTTATGTCATTGGTGAGGGCGAGTATAGTTGAAGAAAATTAGAGCTACGGCACTTAGAATACAAATAGATGGAAAATTCATCTATTGCCAAATATTATCGGTCAGCTGTGCAGGTTGACAGAGAGATAGCCTTGCATGTTTCTAGCAGCATTATCTACCAATCAAGAGTGTTGTCGCACGTTGTCTGAAACGTGATCAAGGACGTATGTCAACGACCTGTTGTCGTCGGCGAGGCCCCCCAGTCTGTAACTAAATCTTCAAAATTGAACTATCAGTCATGCTTTACCTGCCTTTTCTAATGTTCCCACTGATAACAAATACGTCCTATTTACGCTCTCTTACCTGCATTGCATTTGTTCTAGAACATCCTTGGAAGATGCATGAAATAAACGCAAGACTCTCGGTGGCTATTTTTCTGCAATCTGCCGCTAACGTCCTACTTCGTGCACGTTTTCGGCTTCCCCATTTTGACGTATGGTACTTCTATGCACAGTAACGCAAATAGGGCAGTGTCCCTGTAGCGCAGTGGATAGCGCGTTGGACTTCTAATCCAAAGGTCCCGGGTTCGAACCCCGGTAGGGATGGTTTTATTTCATACGATTGCTCTTTTAGCCTTCCTAAGTATTTAAATACAGGAAAATTGCGTCTATACCGAACTGTTGGGAGCCTCTCACCGCAAGCAATGGCCGACACTAAGCATTTCTTGCAGGGTGCCTACAACTAGTTACGTTTGGTGTTTTTGTTGCTCGCACAGGCAATTGTTAAGCAAACAATCACAGAGCAAATTACGAAACAAGATTGCTGTGAAATTAATTATAATAGAACTGTGCCCAATGCGCAATGGCAAAAAAGAAACAGGAAGGCAAAACACATACTGAGGCTAACCGCATCAATTAAATATGACAGATTCCGTTCTCTAATACTACTCAGTACACCCATAAACCTATTTTGCTAATAATCTGAGCGCCATAACAGTCTCACAACCAAAAGAAATGTGGTAAAGGGGACAAGCATAACAAAATAATCAACTGCAATCGTAGAAAGGTCCTTCCAGCTTGTGGCAGCTTTCGCTCGACAAGGTTCATCATTTCTAGCCGCCTTGTTACGGCTGGCGGTTTTCTAGCTTAGTTTATGCTTCCACTTTTGCTTGACGCAGTGGGCACGTTGACTTAGTGGCTGACGCGGTCTGTTGATAATAACAAGTCTAGAGATTAGCTCCGCTGGGGCCGCATAGTGGTGTGGGAGAAACGCAATAACTTTCGTGTATTTAGTCTAATGTGCACGCTAGAGAACTCCAAGTTGCTAAAGATTACACGAAGCCTTTCATCTTCAGTGACTATGCATTGCTCTTCGCAGGTTTTACTGTAACTTCGTTAGGAGCACCTCTTGAATTCCTGGTCTGCAGTGGTGCGCTGTTGCAATGTCTGCAGAAGAAAAAAGAAACACCTATAAATACAATTATCAAGGCGATGTGAGGCAATTCTGGCCACTTTTTAAAGCGGAAACTAATGTTAAAACTGCTTTCCGTTACACGCTTGACAAGGAGTGTCAGTTCAGGACCGTGTCCCTGTAGCGCAGTGGAGAGCGCGTTGGACTTCTAATCCAAAGGTCCCGGGTTCGAATCCCGGCAGGGATGTACTGCAATATTTTTGCTATCGGCAGAGTCGGGCTAACGCAATACAACGCTACCGTGGATGTGTTCTTTGGCATACAACCACGAGGAACTAAGAGAGGACGATTTATCTTTTGTGAACTCTTCCGAGCTTCAGACAAACGGTCGCAAACACAGCCACAAATCCTCACTGAGTACGGTAGGCAGATTATATATAAGCCTTCGCAATGGCTGTCGCATTCCCAATGCTGTCGAATATTATAAATAAGTGCTATCGCTCACTGACAAAAGGACGGATCAAGTGTGAACGGCATAAACACGCAGTCAGTACAGCGTGCAGACGAAATGGAACGTAACAAGTATTCACAAAAATTTGTTGAAAAGCGAAATTTCAGTTAAGTAGAGCAGTAACACACTAGAGTTGCGTTAAGAAATTCCGATCAGAACTAAATCAGACTTCGTTAGTGTGACGTCCGCCCACAGTTGACTGAGCAAGAGTTGGCTCACGACGCGGATATACTGGCTACTGGCGAAGTACACAAGCATTAGACCGGCAGACCCGTGTGACCTGCCGTGGGTCTTTAAGGATTTTGTAAGACAAAGCGTGAGGCTTAGCGTGCGTCCGATTGGCCTTTTGTTGCTTCGTATGGCTGTGGTACTACTGATTACAGTGCGCTTGTCCGCACATTCACAATCTCTTGGCGTGTGCTTGCGCAAAAAGATTCAGTGAGGCACACATCGGATTGCCCAAGGGACACGTTTCAGGACACGTGGAATGACTTCGATGTTCGAGGTAAATACACCACGGGGGCCCGGCATAAAGATAAAAGAAAAATTAGACGTGTCGAAACGAGGAGTGCTGGCTTTGCAATCACTACAAAAAATAGGATATTACGCAACGTAGTGACTCCCAGGAGGTCGGATGGCAACGTGGAAGCAGCTCTGCGCTGCAGAAAAAGTACTCGAAGGGGTCAGTGCGCCTATTCGCTTCGGCCACAATATCGAAATAACGAAGACCAATAAGTTAGGAACAGGGCATATCTGGCACATCGATTATAATTGACTGTTTTTAGATTTACCTTCCGAAAAACTCGCAAATGCGCCACTTGTGTTTGCTAGTATTTGCGTGGTGTCTTCGATTAGCCTGATTCTCGAGCTTGCTTGCGGCGTGTAGAAACAGCGCTTGTGAGTGCCGAGCCCCTTTTCTGTCCTTGTCATGCGCAACTTCCCTCGATCATATCATAGGGAAAGACCGTACTACCTTTCACAAATGAGCAACATACAAGCACGAATTCCGGCGCCCACAAATATTGTTGCGAAGAGTTTTACTCAACCGTGAACGGCTAGCACATGTCTAGCCAAGAGTGCACGAAGAGCTCAAGGTTCAGTCTGTCAAGGCAGCTTCAGACTCGGCTCCACCTGAACATATTCGTCTGCTTCATCGCTTATGACAATTCGCTCATTCATTCATTCATTCATTCATTCATTCATTCATTCATTCATTCATTCATTCATTCATTCATTTACAACATATTTTACAAAATATGAGAGCAGTGATGGACCCGTAGCCATTGAATAGTCCCGAGTTCATATATTTAGGGTATAAAACGCAGCACGCGAGCAAACTGAAACAGCAGAGAATATACATAACAGTAATATTAACATACATAACTCATACATGAAGGTAAATATAAACTCCGTGTTCTTTGATTCTTCCCGCACACGAACAAACAAAACAGACATAATATAAAACATGAAATGAAATAGACAATCACAACTTAAACAACTGACAGGCCCACCTTAGTCGGGAATGTAAATAAAAAGAAGTGTACTTTTTGAACAGTATTTTTCAAAAGTGTTTTCTCACAGCAGACCTGAAGTTGCGGGTTTCTTATATGTATTGGCAGAGAACTCCAAATTTGTTCGCCGTTAAAATCCACGAGCCTTTTCCCGTACATATTATGGCATGGAGACAGATTAAAATACTGGTTAGTTGCACCTCTTGTATTTCCTAACGGGATTTTAAACAAGATGATCGGAAGTGAATCACTGGTTTTGATAATACTATGAATGACTTCAGCAATTTTTAATTCATAGAATGCATGCACTGGCAACACTGGATTGCGTACACCTACAACAAAAGATGATTCTTAATGCGCGTTTTTGCATACGGATTACAGGATCAAGGTAAGTTACAAAGGTGTTTCCCCGTGAATCAATACAATAAGACATGGGACAATACACAAATTTTTTTTTCTTCTAAGAACAGAGTAAAGGAAAAGATCAATATGAAATACCTGTGTGTAAGGAGCCGCAGTAACTCGTCATTCTCTCAATGAAAATGTACCCGGATACGTGAAGCAATTTTTGTTCTCCGAAGTAACGAGGTTGCTTATTTCTAACGCACAGGCTGCTGACATGCTTTGGCAGGTCTACGTGGACGAACATTTTTTTCATGCCTGCTGCTTCATTTCAGTTCTTTCACACTTTTGCAATATCAAGAAACTTTCAACTCAAAGCAAACATGTCTTCATCACGGAGGTGAAGGTTGACGCTAACTGAAGTACGAATTGTACGGGGTTTAAAGCGACTGCACTAAAAGGCCTGCCTACCTATAAATAACAAACTAAGCTGTTTTTTAAGGTACGCTAGCAAGATAACGTGTGTAAAGTGACAATATATAAAACGTTTGAGGGTAGGAGTGAGAGACAAATTTAATAAACTATCAGACATAGTAGAATAACTACTTACGAACAAAAAAAGGAAGTGGTTGAGTAATCACTGACCCCGTAGCACTGACCAAAGAAGGAAAACTGCAGGGCCTCGTAGTGGAGTCGGACGGTAAATGAGAGGTTCAGGAATGAATATAACCCGTAATCTAAGGTAATCATGAAAAAAAAAGAGCGTGCCTGTTCATTTCGTCCTGGTAATGCGGAAGGCCGGGGTAATGTATAGGCGCACAAGAAAGAGGCAAAAAGTTACCAAACACGGCGAGCAGAAAGCCTCCCTATCTTGACGGATGTGTTTACGTTTTCTCGGTCTGCTTTACGCTAAGATCTCTGGTCTGAGCCCGCTTATTTTGTGGAATGAAGCGAAAACAGGCTCCGAGCAGGGCTGTGTTATCCCAGTCTTCCAAATAATTTGCTTAATGGGAGATAAAAGTTAGACATAGCTCAGACGGCGCCACTTTTGTGCGTACGTTTGCGCCCTCGTGCATGTAGTGTAAGTAATCTTGCCTAACGTCTGCGGGCGGTACACAGTATAACGAGGACATTCCTTACTGAATGGTTGAGCTCAAATATTGATTATATGCGCGTAGTCCGTAACTGAAGCCGTATGTAGTGAAAATAATTACATTCACGTCCGTTATATTTCTATATGTTTCTGCTCTTACTTCCGATCGGCAATTTGTAGAACATGCGTAGCAGTTATGACCACTTGCAACGTGAAGATTCGTGGGCGGTTCTTATAAGAACACCTGGAACTTAACTGTTTAATAAACGCCGGATTGTGCGCATCCCGTGGCAGTACTGCACGGGTACTTGTGAAACGATAGCGCTAGGACCACCACGCCGCCACAATGCGAAATGCGGAAGGTAACGTGCTGTATGCAAATTTATTCACTATTAAGCAGTGAAGCTCCTTCAGCTAGCCGTAATTTGTCAGGCGTGCCGGCTTTAACAGCGAAGCTGTTCAAACTTGCCGTAATATGTCAGGCGTCCACAATGCCGACGTAATTGCTAATTAAGGAATTACCTCGTGACATGGCGCAATACCACGTGACATTGCGTGACGTGATTTAGGCAAGAGATGTGACGTGACATTGCGTTGTGTGATTTTAGCGGGAACGCGTGAAGTGACATTGCGCTCTGTGACTTTGGTGCAAACATGTCACGTGACGTTTCGCTGCGTTAGTTTGGACGATCACGTGACATGTTTACTTCAAAATCACGTAACTCAATGCCACATAACGTGCTCCCGACAAAATATCACATGACTATCAAGTGACCTGTTTTAGTAAACTATCAGCTAGCTTCGTGTGATCTGGTCTTTCGAGGCCTAGCGGAACCTGCGTATTTTATTTATTTATTTATTTATTTATTTATTTATTTATTTATTTATTTATTTTTTATTATTTATGCTCTTAGTGGTCAAGTACAGTTTACAATAAAAAGGAACATTACAACAAATAGTAGATAAATAAAAGCGTTACAAGCCGAGTCCAATTTACGCAGTGATTTAAAAATGTTCCAGGCCCTTGCAAAGGTGGCATTTTTCTTTAATCAGGATCAATGGTTCTAATCGCAAAATGTCGATAATTCCTAAAACGTTGTTATTTCACTCCGTAATACCCTCCGCGACAACGGCAGTGCGGAGGGGGGTGGGAACACAATATCCACTACTCATTGAGTGTTATATAAAAAGATTATGTACAAGGAGGACAGGTGGGCTGGTTTTTCGCATCAGGCAGAAGGTTTTTTCCAATTATCTACATAAAAGTGGGTACATGGCAACCCGTACCTTCTGCTGTCCAAATTACCCCATCCTGCGTACCTTATAAAGGCTCTAGGGGTGTTTTACGGGACCGGGCTCCGGGCCGCGACTTGCGTCACTCAGCTGCAGAATACGTCTGTACAGACCAAACGAGGCCCATACCTGTGATTCTATTCATGCTTACCATTCATACCAATCATGCGCAATGGTATGCTTCCCAACTTAAGAAAAGGATGCTTAATACATTTTAGGCTTCGAGACTCTCGCTAAGAGACGGAGAGAGAGGGAAAGAGACCGAGTATCATATACAAAATACCCCATACAGGCTCTGGCGCTTAAATCGCTCTAAGTTGCGCGCACGCACGGTGTACACCTTAAGCACGTTATTTACAGCAGGCCGTGCAGAGGTCACAGAAAATTTATATCCTGGACATTTTTAAGCAGGCAAAAACCTACAAGCAATGCTCCAGATCAAGATATGCATGCCATAGATCACAAGATTAAACCGGCCACCGACCGACTTCAAAACAAGCTTTCTTATTAATGATCTTGAGGGCGGGGTACTTGTTAATGAATGCTTAATTTATCCCGCTCAACATTGTGGCTCTCGTATACGGTATGTGAAAAATATAAAGCTGCACAAAATGACGAGTTCAAGTGGCTTTGCGTTTACACTTTCACCATGAAAGAACCCCACAAGCACTACCCCTTTCCTCGTTTTCTGGCATTTTGCGGAACCACTCTCCCAAATGATTTTGGGCAAGTTTGTGTAGTATTTCATTAAAGGACATTGTATAGATCCTTATTGTCGTGTTGATCCTATTGCGGCACTGCGTTGCGTCTGCATCTATCTATCTATCTATCTATCTATCTATCTATCTATCTATCTATCTATCTATCTATCTATCTATCTATCTATCTATCTATCTATCTATCTATCTATCTATGGTTCTGCTCGGACATGTAGTTTCGTAAATGTGACATCCACTGAGTAGCGCTTGTGTAAGCGGGCTCGGAATATATTGCTTTTTAATATGCTGAATATCTCCGAAAATGAAATTATCTTGCCCTAGATATCAAGTTTCACAAGAGGAGTTGGCATAAACTTACTATAACAGAGCCTTTATAGGTACTACTCCACCATCGACGTATATGTTGTATCTGAAAGCACTATAAGTAAAAAAAAAGCGTTAAATGTGCTTTTTCCTCACGTATTTAGCTCAGGAAAATAGGGACAAGATGCGAAAATGATAACATGGATAGCGGTTTTACTAATGTCGCAACATAAAAACAGACTGTCAGTAACTTTTCTTGTTGAACGAACACGACGTTGAGGACCTTATTATATCGTAGAACTTGTAGCTCTTACATACTGCAATTTTATCTAACAGATAGCGCCATTTTTTTTATTTTGCGTCAAAAGGAATAGTTCGAACAACATGGGGATGGATATTAAATAGTTCTTCCAGTCATTACAAAGAACGGTATTAAAATGTACACACATAAGCTGTGGAATGCTCTGTGTAACACTGCATACTTAGTTCTCGTACCATCGCATTAGAGCCTCTGGCGTTATGAAGAATGAAGTCAAGTTTGCCCTCTCACCGACTCTCACAGACAGATGCCCTATAAAAACTGCTAACAATGTTGGCTGTTATTTTTTTTTTATATCCATTACACGATGCTGCTGCTTGAGATAGGGCAGTCTGAAGACGGTTCATCTATAGGGTGGTATTTCGCTTTACATTTTCTTGTGCCCTTAGTTTTCTTTCCCCCTTTGCTTCGAAGGAGCCATTTATCGCGCCATCGTTTGAAGACTCGGTTCGTCCCTCTATAGAAGACAAAGCTATTATGATGACAAAAAAAAAAGAAGAAACACAGCTGTTCAGGGGCTCGTCATGCTCTTATCTTTCTCTCGTATGGCTCGAGGCTCTCCTTTACGACGAGACACTCTGCAAACTTTCAGTACGATGGTACTCGAGACCAAGTTATATCTGTGCGTGAGTTTAGAGATAGAAAAACAATCACCGTTATAGCGGCACAGCAGGAAAGGCACACGTATATCTTTTAGAGAGCAAAAAAGAAGAGGGGGGGGGTGGCTAAAAAGCATTGACTGGAGCTGTTTCTGGGACTTGTAGCGATCTTTGAAAGAACCTAAAATTATGAACTAAAGAAAGGAAACATGGATAAAAAAGACACAGATGTAGAGAATTACACGTAACGCTTTCATTTTATTAAGGCTCGTTGTTCGAGTCATCATTTTTTTCCTGACTGAAACAGACCGCTGGCATAACAGATCATGTAACACGAAAAGATTGCCAGGGTCGACACACCTTCCATTTCCATACTCACGGGCGTTTTCAATTAAGCACAGATTTTCGAAACCTAATGCCGTCGTCTATATCGAAGGATAGACCTCTCGAGCGCGTTCATGGACTGGTTTTACTCAGAAATGCTATCCTGTTCGCTAATTATTTTTATCCAATGCCCAAGGAGCTACTTTTTAGGCGCCTCTGATATGATTAAAGAAAACGAGCCCTATTATACTTCGTTCGCTATTTCAAGTAGATGTATATCTGTGGTTTCACCGTTTCAGTATGGATGCTGATTTCAATGTAGTTTCAATATGGATGTTGGAAAACGAATATTCGTTTTGCTATCCGAAAATAGACGCTGTTTGAAAGTTTCTGTAAAGTGCCGCTATTTACGTCAGGGTTTAGGCTAGAACATCAGAAATTAAACATTACCACAATTTAGGCGGAACACGCTGGCACTACGGTAGATCAACTGACGCCCTCACCTGTAAAAGTTGTCATTGTCATCAACTTTGCAGAGCGGTTGACTCCACTATAGACATCGGTGATAGCAGTTCATCTCCTCCTCCTGCCATCATACGTGGGCGCTTGCAAGATGACGGAGGCGCCTATCTATGTTTATCTAGCTGAGCTATGTACAACAAGGCACCACGAGAAGAACAGTGGTCGCTGGGCATTCGCGTCTTCTCTTCGGGCAACTCTAAAATCTGCAAACGCGTAGACGTACGTTTGCGGACACACTTAGACTATCTGGCATGAATCAGCGGTAAGCCTTCGTACGTGTCAGCGGTAGTCTTGTGGCGTTAAGCCGCTCTTTCGAAATGTGCAGACACTAGCGCTGACCGGGGTTCTCCCCTAGAAATGTTGCAGTGGTAGACATCTGTCGAGCGGAGGGGAGGGGGATGCAATATGTTATGTTTATGCCTTTCAGCATCTCATACACAGCTGGCGTTGGCGAGCATTGAGAGCACAACGCCGACTGTTGACGGTCCTTTTGTGGGAACAGGTGGTGGGAGTCGCAGTCCGCTGATGTTTCGCGCCCACAGTTGTAATTTTTGGTTACTGAGACGTGCATTTGGAGCGTTAAAAGAGGTGAGTAGGAGTGGTGGGCGTCGAAGTGACGGACTGGGTGGAACCCTACTAGGCAATATGTTCACTGGTTGCATAGTGGGGAAAACGGCGCTGCAGCTTGACATCGCCTATCCATGGGTCACAACACCACACGAGCTTCACAACTAACACATGAGCTTCTACCGAAAAGCTCTCGTTTGCGAAGAATTATTATTAGGGAATACTGCGGACTGTGCTGTATGCCTGATTGCAGAGAAAGATATACCGTTTGTTTTCACTTTTTAACCTGGCATGTTCTGTTCACGCCACGAAATTTTCCGACAACCGAGAGGCTTACAGCTTCATATAAAACGAAAACCACTTCCACGCCGGGAACACCGTCGCAATAGCGAAGCTGTTCTTTATTGTTAGTCGTGACGTAACTGGCAAGAGTGTCATGCTACTGAAGTCACGACCTACCACTTAACGTTAGTCATGCATTTGGGCTACTCCATAAAGTAATTTCTTTTATCTCCTGTAGTTCTTTCGATAATCCGCCTTTCGTCATTATTTCCTGACCGCACCTAACCGTTCACCACGGTTTTTCTTTCTTTGGATGTCGCGCTCGCTATGCGAATGCTCAGTTGCGGCTGCAGGGATGAAACACGCAACTTCAAGCTAAACCTTTCCTACACATTATTGTACGCTGTTCTCCATAAGATTACCATCATTTTCTACACATCGTCGCAAATAGGCTAGCTTCTAGCAGTTCGTCGAGCGCAAGAGACGTAGCCATACATATTATCGCACGTTGGCCTCTACCATAGTTGCTATCATGTAGCAGTGGGTCGAATGCCAGAGATGAAAGTTCGCGTGCAAGTGCCGCACACCAGGATTCGAATCTGCCTGTCAGTCAGTTTGTCGGTCTTCGACTACTCAAACGAAACAATATTTTGTTGCCAATTTTATGTATACTGTATTTTTTTCCTCTTCCAATTCGATCTTGTGCCAAAATCGATCCTCGTGGTCTTTATCTCGAGACATTTTCTTACTCTTGCATTCCTTCCATTCCATCTCAGTCAGTCTAAGTGCAAGATCATTCAGTTTTGTTGTTTTTGTTTCTGTTTAGGTATGTTCTTTTGTTTATGCACGTACGTTTCCGGCAAAGTGGGCCAAGTTGCAAGAAATGGAAAAATAAATAAATCAAGTGTATTGCGGTCGCAACACGAGAAGGTTCAACCGCAATACACTTGATATACTTGACGTGTTCTTTTTCTCGCAACTTCAGGAGGTGCGACTTCCTCATCTCTGAGTTTGGGTAATTCAACGCAAAAGGGGCTCCAGCAAACCCGGCCTGCACCAAGACTACAGCTTTAATGTGCCGTATACATGTTCCACGCAATGACAAGCGCGCTTTGCACGGCTTATCCAAAGCGGGAAGCATGGTGTTCGAGAGGCACGAGTTTTAAACTTAAAGCATGGCTTTGTGCTACAATATGGGAAAGTAGCTTCCGGGCACCAAGTTTGACTCGCAACGTATTCATGCTGTGCGTCCGCTCACCATTGTATTGCAAAGATAAGAGACCGCTTTCGGGTGTATTTGCTCTGTTGGCCAACAGAATAACCGAGCCCTCGCATCGGGCCTATATTAGCGGTCATGGCCAGTCTTTCCTTTTCTGGTCCCTGAAACGGAAGTGTTAATGCGTGGACGTGCGGGGTGTTAATTGCGTTTTGCGCGATTGTCTAATAAGCGGAAGAGAGCAATTTACATATACCGGTATTCTCCTGTAATATTTCCTTCTGTATGTCCTGTCCTCTTTTTCTCTCTCAGATTTCTTCCTTTCATCTGCCCACTTTTGGTACTATGCTTTTTTTAAAAACACGAAAGAGCACACTAAGAGTGTGCTCTTAAAACATTTTCCTCTTGTCTACTTCAGTTCGGAAGTCAGGAACGAGCGCATCTGCACTACATACTAAGTGAACGTGACCTTTTGCGGGATGTTCGGTTACGGCTAACATACATACATACATACATACATACATACATACATACATACATACATACATACATACATACATACATACATACATACATACATACATAACGCGTGAAAAGCTGTGTGCGCGCAGAACCAAGTCTAGGCTCAGAAGACTGTTACGGCATGACACAACATAAAATGACTGTAAAGTGCTCGTGCAGCGGTCTCAATGCGAGTGAGCACGGATAACCAACTACATGTCGATCACAGCCCCGTGATATGATACATTTATTCTTCCCTTACCTTATAGAGGAAAGGTAGCAATCTATTATTCGGTTAATGTCAAACGATTTCACTAGCCTGTCGCTTCAGAGCAGCGAAAGTCACTGACTCCCTCTAAGCGGTGAATAATAGGATGTTTCAATTGAATCAAAACAATATTTTAACACGAAAGTGTTTTATGCCGGGGTCCACCAAGAAGTTAGTGACGTACTTCCTGTAACGGAAGTGGATATTTGAAAAAATGAATTTGCATTCACATTGAAAAAGTTCCACCCAGGCGGACTCGAACCCACCTTCCACTGGGATTTGACGAAAGGAGCTGGATGCTCTACCGATACACCACGGCAACATTACTGCTGCCGGGAACAGATGGGCCCATTATATGTTCACTATAGCGCTTTAGAAGCATTCAAGTGTCGTCCGGTTAAAGAAGAGGGGTTCATTACAGCGTTTAACAAGCAAGATTACTCTTAAGTTAACATCGCGTCCCTTATACTGCACTCTTCGGTTCGCTTAGGTTCGCTGCGGTGGTACCGCCATCTACGAAGGATATATAGAGCAAAGCAGGTTGTCGTGCTGATTCGCGCCGGCAGTAAGTGCTTCAGTAGTGTTCGCGCCTCGACCGCCGAGGAAGTTAGGGCCGTGACGGCGTCGTGACGGCGCGTTCCAGGGGCTAAGTACGAACGCGGCCGCTGCGCGGCAAGGTGTGTTGAGTTGCGAGGCACGCTTCTCCAGGATCGCAAACACTGCTGTAGACAAGCAAATGATTGGCTTTCGTTGCAGTGGGCTGTGTTTTCACAAAACGATCCGCTGTCAACCCGTTCGGTTTCTCTTTCAAGGCGTCACCATTTGCGGACGATCCTCGTTGATGGCAGGCTAGCGCAGGGCTCTGGCGCGTGCAATTCAGTGTCTCCAGAGCAATGTGAGTCGCTCGAAAACTTTGTCTCGTGTACAACTGTCGAGAATCTCTGTGCCGTGCCGAGGCGCCGCTGATGTCTACATGTAACGTGTTCACATGTTTACCGTACCCAAGCCATCTCACGCCCCTCGATTCGTCAGATTGTCACTTATGCATTCCACAACTTCGCGAAAACAGGTTTCCCTTTCGTGTTATACAGATTCCTATGACAGAGGGATCGACCAAATTTTTTTTAAGAATACGAAGGTCTCAGCGGGACGTCCATGAGAATAAATGTAAACAAAGCACTTGGTTAAATCTTGTATGTAACGAGCGTTTTTGTGCACAACGAAAATTTGTCCCCTTCTCTCTCTCTACGTGCGTGCGCGCGCGCAACGGGGAGGGGGGTGGGAAATTTGGAATAATACAGCATGACTTAAACTTCGCTGGCATGTTTAATATTCCTAATTTTCAGTAACAAATGAAGAACGGCATAAAGAACATTCTCTCGACGTCATTCGTCCTACTCTTTCTTTTGCATTGCATGCAGCGGAACGCAGTCAGATCCGAAGAGCTTTAACGCAGCGAAAGTAGTGAGGAATATTGGTGGGTTTCATGTGCGAAAGACATGACAATATTATGAGGCAGGCCGTAGGGGGATACTCCGGAAAATTTCGACCAGCTGGTTCTCTGACACATAAAAAAGGCGTAGAACTCGCTAAGCACGTTGCTTCCTGTGTGAGAAAATTTTTGAGAATGCTTTTCACTACATTAAAGGAAACTGCGATGTGTAACAAATGGCTCTTCCTTATTAATGTGTTTCAAAGCACTTGGTACGTTTACGGAGTACAGATATATATATATTCTAGATATTTTCCTGTTATTGCTCTAAATAAAAACACTGACGTCGAGAACCCTAAATAGAGAGAGTGTCACGGTGCTTCGTAAGGCAATCAATATATATTTTGTAAGAATGCTGAAAAAACACACCTTCCGTTCCGATTTCGAGGGGGCGCTTTCATTGTGACGTGTCGGCACACTTGTACGTAGTTCCAAGTCACGTGGCGACAGCAACTCGCAACGGAGTCGCAGCAACTCTGTTGGCAATTGTATGTTGCACGTGATGCACGAAAACAACTATGATTTTATCGTCGCCCAAGGACCGTGACAGCGATTTCGGCGATAATTAGGCGACTGCATTCACATGTGATTGTACTGTCCATTGCGATGAGGCTGGCTCGCAGGCGCGGGGCGACAGCAACTTTAAAATCAAATGAAGTAGTTTATACGTGTTTCATGGCCCCGCCGAGTGGAGAGTGTTAACAATTCATGCCAAGAAAACGAAAAAAAATGTCCCTTTCCAGCCACCTGACAACTGTGCAAGTATTCTTTAAGCTAGCGCTAGAAGACGTAACAGTCGGCCTTTCGAGTTTAGGAAACCGATAAGTTATCAGCCAATAACTTCGTGCATATTGAACTTCGCAGCGTTATGGGAAAAAGCGCACTTTGTAAATCGGTTAGTCAACGAAATCGCGGAATGATATTGAGCTCCTCTGAAGCTGCTTAACGTTTCCACGCATTTTGAAGGCCGACGAAGACGTGCCACCTAACCAAGACCAGAAGGCGTAAAACTTTGAGGAGCCTAATGCAGGTGGTTACACTGCCTCAGAAATCCGCCGACTTGCCACGATGTCAACCTCGAAATCAGTCCTGTTCACATTTTAAACGTCTCCACGAGTGGCCACATAACTCGCAATGTACCTACCAAGCTGACGCACGAACATTTCCGAGCGCACGTTCAGACTGTCTAAATACAACGTCGCGTTTGGAGACGTGGCTTCATATAGAGAACGGAACCTGCAACGGGAGAGAGCTTGGCGAGAGCTTTAAGATAAGGCTGCAGATCAGCTACTTTGTTTTATGGGTGCTGTCCAACGCGTGATCCATCTAGTGGGCGAGATATTCGGCAGAGCAGCAGCTACAGCGAGCAGCGTGCATTGGCAAAGCTCGGAAGCGTTTGCTTTAAAGCTAACGATTTATTGCGCTACAGCGATCAATGACAACACCGCTGTCAAGCTCACTTTCGAAACAGTGAGGCATTTGTGGTGCCCTCGTAAGATACGGCCAAGCTTTCTTCGCGAATGCAAGCATTAGTCCCGCTGCCGTAACTCAGTGCGTGACAGGGGCCACTTCCAATAAGCCGGAACAATGCATTCTAATCATCGAAGGTCTCCGGGTCGTGTTTGCCTGTCCCAGAAACGTTCCATTATCCGCAACACGAGACTGCCGACACGAGTGCGTAAACGCATTCTCGTGTACTGGCTGTTCGATCGGACTGCACGCCGCACGTTCCTTTTGTTGATAGATCCCAAAGTTACGCGTCGAAAGGAATGCGGAGCTTGCCACGCATTCTTGACCACCTGCTCAGCTACTGAGGGAGTAAGCAAAGGAGCTCGCTGAATATCAGTGCCATTTAGCAGAGTGTGAGCATATTTTTACTAAGGTGGCAATCGCTCGTTGGCCGAAGAATACAGCATCAGGGAAGTGGAGCTGTTTCCACTTGTACTATGAGTGCACACCCAAAGGCTTCCGGTGTAGCAGAAGACTCGCAGACAAGGACTACATGGCAGAATCATAATTAAAGGACGAAGGTGAATACTTATTTTTGCATTTGTAAGTGCCGTCTAGAAAACTGGCCGAAAATACAGCAAATTGGCCGAAATAAACTTATCGTGCATATAAACAATACAGTATTATGTCTCGACGCCGTAGGTTTAACGAAAGGGGATGCTAACAAGCAGTGACCCGTCAGCCTACATTTCCGGAGCTTACACGTACTTGGCTCAAGTACAAAATAAGAATCTTTATTGCTCAGCCAGTGCTAAACTAACGAATACACTTTTTCTGAGCAGGAATTAGTATTTTATTTGTTTAACAGTACAGCATTGCGATGGTGCTTAGGAAAAATGGTGACGTTGAAAAATGTCCCCCGACAGGGCCACTAGCCGAGTCAGGTGACGCTCAGCTGGCTACGTGAATCCTGCCATCTGAAGGATATTCACAGTGCAACATACGACAAGGCGCTGTATTCAGCGCCATGTTGTCGTCTTCCTTCTCCTTTTGTCCTTCTCTTATGTTGCCTGTAAGTGTCTTTAATATGAATGTGAACCAACTGGCCCAACTTGCGGTTTTGCTTTGTTAATCCTGCAGTGTGCTGTATAATCAATAAAACGTAACATCAAAGACATGCAAGACTACTCGTGGAGGTCACAACTAAATTTACAGCTGATTACAACTGTTGCTCGCTTTGTGCCCCTTTTAGTCCCTTAAAGCTCTGCGGACACGGCAGACTAAGCACCGCGCGCAAGCATAACCGTCTATACTCCTTTTAGGATGCGTGAGTGCGTGGCACTAAGATGTAATGATATAGGCCATGCCCCCCCCCTTTCCTCAATGACTAGATAGATTTTCCATTGCCTGTATTTAGGAAGGCCTACTTAATGAACGTGCTTAAGGGCCATGGTGAACAATATGAAGATTTGGAAGCACCCGCACTTCTGGCACAAATCATTTCTTCTTAACTTATTCTTTATGTTGATAAGCTACTTTAGTGCGCCGTCTTAGTCTCCTCTCTGTATACCTGAATTCATTAAGAGCAAGCCCCTCCCCCTGCCCTTCTTTACTAGCTCGAGAATATTAGAGAATATTAACAAGCGCAAAGTGATTGATTGTCACTAATTAAACGCCCTTGGGTACCCCCGTCGCTAGAAAACGCATTAAGAATGTGAGGGCATTGGGCACACAATCCTGGAGGAACATGGAAAATAAAATGCCTATTATCAAACCTTGCCCGCGCATATTAAACGTACCTCATGACTTGCTGGCAAGAATTTTAATTACGTCCCTTTCTCGAGAACGAAGCTTTTAGAACAAAAATGTGCCTTCCTGTGCATATTGAATACGTCTTGGGTTTTCTTTTTCTTTTCGTAGTTTTCCTTCCTTTTATGCTCTCAGATAAAAACAATCAGGTAGGGCACATCTTCCATTTTCCTTCCCACTCTTTGATCGTTGTTCTGAATTTTGCCATGCCTGTCGTCAACGTGCTGCGCAAATTCTAAGAAAGATCTCTAGGTCTGAAGTGAACCCGGCACAAATGAAATTTTTACATCTGTGGAAAATGTGAAATGCCTGTTGCTAGGGGCGACTGATGCCATTGCTTGTCACAGAAGACAGCCTTTTAAGGCGGCTCTACAGTTTCAAAAAAGCTCCGACTTGCAGTTGCAACATATACTCGACCTGCTCCGCAGCACTACTAGCGAGTGTTACGCTACATCAGAGCGCTGGTGGGGTTTTGAAAATCGTTATACCTTGTAAATAGTTTCTAGGTGTACGTGTGTGTGTTTTGCACTATTTCTGCTGGTAGTGCGTCTCTGTTGTACATTGTGGATGACAAGTATCACCCTCTACTTTATGGAGCAAGCCATGATATATATATATATATATATATATATATATATATATATATATATATATATATATATATATATATATATATATATATATATATATATGCTGATGTCGTTGCAGCTTGAACACTATCACTTGGTACTGTTCACGCTGCAACGACATCAACACCCCTGTAGGAACAAAGATTGCTGTTGTTTTGTTGTTTTGTGGGGTTTAATGTCCCAAAACCAGTTCTGATTACGAGAGACGCCGTAGTGGAGGTCTCCGGAAATTTCGACCACCTGGGGTTCTTTAACGTGCACTGACATCGCACAGCACACGGGCCTCAACATTTCGCCTCCATCGAAATGCAGCCGCCGCGGCCGGGATTGTAGGAACAAAGAGGTAAAGAAACATACTAGAACCTCAGCGTGGGCCTTCTCAACAGCTTATTCTTCCTCATAACACAGCGGGAAAAAATAGTAAATAAATGTGACGTTATAAATAAAGCACTTTGAGTGATTGTAATTGAACGTGTGAAGTATTGCGACAGTAACAAATATGCGGCAAAGTTTAGCACAGAGTATGGAGGAATACTAATACGAAGGAAGAACAATATTGATTATCGGTTAGGTACATTTGCAGTTATACCGCAATACTCGCAATTTAAATACATTTACAGGTATATCGCAACATTGCTATTGCGGCGCGATACACAAATCACGCGAATTTGTTGCCCCCGGTGGACATTGGAAGGCCTCGTTGAAACCGGGAATTGCGTGCATCCTCAGTGACGTCGTGTTCAACACCGCGGTGTCGGTGACACGGCCACACATGTGGCGCGTATAAAACAGCCCGTAAAATATCTGCGCCGGCTGCACCGTCCACGTGGTCCAGTGTATAAAGACATTGTCCCACCAGTCGAGGTGAGCCATGCGCTGCGCCACGCGTAGAGCCAACCACGGGTACACAATCATCGGGTCACGTATGTGCGCAGCGTCGGCAGGCTGCTGATGGCAGAGCAGCCACTTTCGAACCAGCAAGTCGCCTCGGCTGCGCGAAGACCAGATCCGACTGGATATCCACACGAACAACTGGTCGGCTACGGTCACGCCCACGAACAAGGCATCGAGCAGCCTTTGTTCCTTCTGGTCCTGGCAGTCGCTGTTGAGCATCGAGTAGACCGTTGGCGAAAACACGACTTTCTTCTTGAAGAATAAGACGGGGTTAGCAAACATGTCGAATTGTTTAGAATACATGCCTCTAAACCCGCGGGCGCTGTCCGTCATTGTCGCAGTTCTCTGCAGTCGCCTCATTAAGAGCGCGTTGGTCCAGTAGTCTCTGGTGAGACTCGGCAGTCGCCGGGGATAACCGCTCGTTAAGTCTCCTGGTAGTACGAGCTGAAGACTTGACATCATTCCCTGGTAGTCCAGCAAGCTCAGGTTTCGCGACTGAGCGATGTTCAAGACCGTCTCTGTCTCTTTTGACGCGGACTCAATGACGCTCCTGTAGAGGTCTTCAATGAGCGCGTCGTGCTGTGGCTGTTTGATCTTGTCTACAGCGATGCTAGCCCAAAGGAAACGGTAGCTGCTAATCTTCTTCAGGCACATGGCGGCGCGCTCCGCTGCTGTCTTCGCATCTGCGTCTAGTTGAACCTCTTCCCAGAAGAACTGATAGACGCTAAAGAAAGCGAGGTATGCCACAGCTTGGAAACGATGTTCCGGCGCTGCATACAGTCCGAGGAGCTTGCTAATTTTCGTAGGACCTACTACTTTGACATTAATGTGCACATCTTCGGCCTGATTATTTGCCGTCCACGAATGGAACGCTTCCACCAGGTACGGCTCCCAGAGATTTAAACTGACCGCTGGGCTGACATCATTCAAAACCGATAGGTTTCCTTTGAGGATGGTTCTGTCATCTTCGTCTACTAAGCTGTTCGCGAGGTCGTGGAATTCACGTAAGCTTTCAGCAGTGAAGTTCTCTAGTATTTGGGACTGTAGATCATTCAAGAAGCGTTCGACGACATGTTTGAAGCGGCCGTCAGTGAAGAATCTAGGCGTGGATAAGGGAATTGATGCCGCGATTCCCGCATACGCATACCCACTTCCATCATCCAGTGCGGCATACGTGTAAACAGGCATGTACAGACCAAGCTGGATGCTGAGCATACCGATAAGCTTCACGACGCCACTGTGAGTGTGCAGGTCGAATTTGGAGCGAAACATTTTCATCATACTCCGGGTGGCTTCCTCGATGTTCACGTAGCCGGTAGCAGCTGTCTCTACGCATGCCGAATAGTGAACACTGAGAAGTTGGCTCTGTTGATCTTTGAAGCGACCCTGCAAAAATCGAACAGTAGGCTGCTTTTCTTGTGGTACCTATTGTGCTGAGGAAACAGAATGATATAAAGTTAACGATCTTAAGCGTATTGTTTGTTTCTTCACGAAACCACTCTCCCGTGTCGTCCCTCCGCATATGCAAATCGCCCAAAGCTAAAGACTTCAAAGCGGGTCTAATCGCCATTGGGTGTCGTCAACGTGCTACAAGGACAACAATCCACTTAACACTGTTTTCCTCCTCCTTGAGTGTTCGCGTTTTCTCTGCTCACGAGTTTTAGTAGGTGTGTAATTTTACATAATTTAACCACTCATATGCGCACCATTAGCCGACAATACAAAAATCACCGTCAATGAACTTTCTCACCGGAAAATTCGCGGTTTTAATACGTACATTTCGAAAGCGATGATTGCTTCGATATAGAGTTAAAGGAGTGCCGTCTTATGAATTAAAAGTAGTTCATACTGGCCATACCGTTTCACAACCGCGCTCATGATTATGCTTTCGAATCTAGCTGCTTCCAGTTCATTTCCGTTCAAAGGAAATTGAAAAACGCTGTCGGGCTTAAATTTAGGTTCATGATATACGGGAAGTAACAACCCCAGATTATTTTTCAGTGACGAAGTGAGTACAACACCTCACCACGTCAACGCCTAGAGGAGATTACTCAGTTGCCATGCATTTTGCATGTAATCAATACGGGCGAGATCGGAAATCGTTGTTTTGCAACGCGCTTTCACCGTATGTCATTGGCCAGGCCAACTGCCTACCTCCTTAACAGTGAAGGCGCGGTCACGTTGTTGTATGAACACGTTTTTTATGCAGGTCATGTGTTTGAGCTCATAACAAGTTTTCGTTTTAATAAAACAGCCTTATTCATGACAAGAAAACCCATTTCGTTTTGTAGTACACGGTCCAAAAGAAGACAAGAAAGCATGATCGTCAATTTTTTGGATGTTCACAAAATTGTTCGATGCCCATTTTCTGATCTCGCTTCCCCGATCTCGCATATCTAATGGTTCACCCTGTCACAAAAAACATCAGCCACTCAAACAAAGAAGAGTGACCAATTCTGGATGCTTGAGCCGTATTAATAAGAAGCGCGAACTACGAGATCCCCGTCCCTCTTTGTGATGTTGCAGGGAGCGAACGCGTTCCGTTCTGAACAAAGATCTCCTATCGCGCCCAGTCTCGAATAAGATCTTGTAGACTGCTGCTGCATACTCTCTCTTACGCCAAGTGTAGAGTGACACGTCGGGGTATCAGAAAAATTTACGTGTTTTATGGTCCTGTGGTATGAAGGGAGTGACTCATTTGACAGCTTCTGTCTTCTAAGAAAGAAGCCATCTTCAAGTGTAAATATATGGATCTATTATTGCAGTACACGTATGGACATGATAAACCAACTCATTTAAGGAGCTTTATTGTGCAAAAAAAGCAAAACAGTCTAATTCGTTAACTGTCGTGAAGCTCATCCGTGGCTTAAAAAATTAAATTCAATAAATTTAGCAAAATAAACAAAGTGCATTTAAATGCATCTATACACGATCAAATATTCAGCATTTTGCACGGAGGCTGAGATTTTCAACACGTGGCTTTTGTGAAACATGAAGAATGAGTGTTGCAAGGTTGCCTCCTGGTAATTTTTTATGGGATGACGCACGCACAGCCCATTCATGAAAAAGCCACCCCACCCCCTCTGGCTGCGCGGTGTTCGCTCCGCCAGCGACCGTGAGAGGAGGAAAGATGGTGCTGAAGGTGACGAGAAGCTGTTCGTGCAGCCCTTCCAAACATCAATCCCATTTTGCTCCCTCTCTTTCTCTCCCGGGCAAAGCGATGACCACACAGTGTGACGCGGGAAGGAAGCCGGGACGGCAAAACTCCCACAGTGAGTACGAAAATGCAAACCTTTCTGGAATCAGTAAGACAATGCGAGAACCGAAGATAAAAACTGGTTTCTAAGGAATTTAAGGAACGTATTACCTTTAAAAAATCGGACATATTCAATTTCCATTTTTATTTCCCGGTCAGAAATAACAAACACCCGATCTTCCATATAATTAGTACGAAAATATTTTCCACTCCGCAAGACATGGAAAAGTGCAGGCAACCCTACTATTCACTGCAGTGGAGAGACATTCACGTAGCTCGTCGTCACGGCTACACCTACTTCGACAACGTAATACGTGGGCAAAACCGCATAACCGCATGGTCGCGGCGGAGTTTCTTAGTGCTTGTTCGCACCAATCGACGACGTCACTGAGGACGACAACTCCAGCATTGCGGCGTCATTTAAGGAGACAAGAGGACTAGTGAGGCCATGGATGGATATGAGTGTAGGAGGTGTCTTTGGAGAGAAAGAGTCTGCGCACGGCGTAGCTATGCCGAATTCGTACAAAGTGACCGCCGCTGTGTTCTGTCTATAAGCAAGTTTATCTGGGAAATGTATGAGAAAAATTACAACATATCCACGGAGTGAATGATGATGAATGGGCGAAGCTCGGGAGGTTCATCGTTGATCGTGCCGAGTTCCGGATTAATTTAGTTAACGCGCACGCTACGAATCCTTATGGTTCAACTATGCACAAGTGAAATCTCCCATCGGCACTTCATTGCAAGTCAAGATCCAATGCCTATATATATATATATATATATATATATATATATATATATATATATATATATATATATATATATATATATATATATATATATATATATATGGGTTGCTGGTGAACGCTTCTCCAACGCGAGCAGTCGGTATTTCTCAATCAAGAAACTCGCTAGGAGACGCTGCCTGCGCCAACGTTGTCTCTCGCGGGTGAGGGCGCGTGCTCCTTCTTTGCGAGCTGGTAGAGCGTTCATCTTAGAAAGAGCGTTTCCATAGTCAACGCGCGCCTTTCGCGCTCTCTCTCTATCACAAGAAAGCAGATGGAAAGTGAGAGAGAGAGACGCACGCGCCGGCAGGCACGCGCCGAGGGCGAGCGCGTGCCTCCCGGCATGCCGGTTACGCCTGACGCAGGACAAGGCTAGACTAAGAGGAGCTTCGCGCTTAAAAAAAAAAAGCCGGGGGCCTGTTTATTGGCCAGTTCAGCGTTTAGGCGGGGAGGGAGAGAGAGAGGGTGACGGGACTAATCTCAGGAAGTAGGTGACCCGAATATACGTCTCAAAGAACGTACAGTAAACATGCAGTAAAACCACTGAAATTATCGCACGCTTGGCGTCGAGTCATCGTATTAAACATTCGGGCGTGCAAATATGAACAATTCCGAATAAATGTTATACTTCAAGTCCTATTTGAATCGAATAAATATAAGTGGTTCGGTACCTGCAATACGGGATTTATGATGTCATTCGTGAACTTCAGGCGGATGGCAGTGCTCGCAGGCATGTAGCCGCTCTTGTTGCAGGCGAACCCGTGGAAATCAGTGCACGGCCCGCTCTCGGTGTCGATGTAGTTGGCCACTTCGGTCAGGGCGCTGGTAAGGCACCGCACAGACTTCTTTCCTGGGTTGACCATAGGGTCTTGCTTTAGGCGCAGTGCGGCAGCGATGAACCATACGCCAAGGCCTGCGACGATGAAGGCCCCACAGAGTGAGGCTGCCACGAATGGCGGGAAGACGCGATGGCGCTTTTTTCGGCGTGTTTCCTGAACAGGAGGCGAGGTCAACGCCGCAGCTTCCATGGGGCTTGCTTCTTCTTTGTCTTCATCGCTGCGCGTGATATCTCGAGGCTGCCACGTCCGCTATGGCGTGCACCCACTACGCGGTGCTCCAGAGGAATCGGACCATCTCCGATGTCGCAGATAATACAACGCTTTTATATGTGGATGCGGGAAGTCGACATTCGAGCGGTATTTTTCGGGAAAGAAAATGTGATGACCCCAGGAATCTTGAACTGTGTGCGCGAGAGGAAGAGTGTGGATGGCAAATATATTCATATAGATTTTCTGCCTTGAGCCACTGCAACGACATAGCCGGGTGGACACCTGCACGACATCATGATTTTTTTTCTCTCTTTCTTCTACGACGCCTTATAACAGCGGAGCTGTTTAAGCTTTTCGTAATTTGTCGTGTCACGAAATGTGACCTTCACATTACATCGCATAGCAACCAACCGACGCTACATGTACAGCATAACCTTGTATGGCCTCTACCTTAAGCTACATCACGTAACGTGACGCCACACTGACATGTGACCGGAAGAAGGTGAAGAAGCCGATGAATCCGAAGATGACCAAGTACTAGAAAAAGAAGAATGAGATGACGACTACGACGACAATGACGATGATGAAGGAGAAAAAGCAGGAGATGATGGCGACGACGGCGATGATGAAGGAGAAACTAAGAATTTCGCAATCTGTCGGGAGACGAAATGTGACCTTGAAATGACCTTGCCTGGCAACCTAGCGGCCCTACGCCCACCAGCGTAACGTTGTACGGCCTTTGCATCATACTACGGCACATAACTGACGTCGCAACAACGCTTGACCGGAATAAGAAGAGAACGATGAAGATGAGCAAGTAGGAGAAAAAGAGCCAAATATCAAGGAAAAAAGAAAGAAAGAAAGATGCTCAAGAAGAAGACATAGATAATGTTGTTGATGATGTTTTTGAAGATAATGATGAAGAAGAAGTAGATGATGATGACAATGAAAAACATAAAGATGATGACCCGCGCCAGTCAAGTGCCCATCATCATCGCTGCTTCGCTAGCCTTGCGCCGCTAGTGCAACCTGGGCAAACATTTTTCTTCTTAATTTGAAAGCGATGGAATTCGTTTGTTTAATTTTCATCTTCATACTTGTTTATCCTTTTTCCGCTAAACATATTGTAATTAGGAAGTATGCGCTGTTAAGAAGCTCTATGCAATGTTGTGGTGCTAATCTGTTCCCTCGCAACTTTGTTCGCACAGTGGTTTAGATACCGTTGTTGCTTGACTCATATAAAGTAAGAAACACGCAAGTGCGACAGTGGATTTTGGGTAGACACATTGGGGAGGTGTGTTAAGGACGAAGCCTTACTTGCCTCCGGCGTCGACAACAACGCATTAGCACCAAATATGCAAACTCGCGTCTCGCAGACTTGGTAAATACGCAAGGTGAGAATGCAGGATGAACAGAACTCGCATGTGATGACACCGATAACGTGATATTCAAGTTATTTACCTCACGATTAACGATAACAATATCCCTTGACGCGCATGCCCGCCTGCCTCGGCCAGGGATACATGAGTTGATTGACTGGTGAGGTTTAACGTCCCAAAATCAGCTGTCATTATGAGAGACGCCGTAGTGGAGGTATCCGGAAGTTTTGACCATCTGGGCTTCTTTAACGTGCACTGACATCGCACGGGTTGGACACTTGAGGATAGGCGCCACACACGATTGAGCGTTGACCTCTAGAGCCTGTGCCCAGTTACATTCACGTGCTGTCACATGTGGAGATAAATGTTGCAAACGACTTCAAGCAATTTTTATGATAATACGGGTCTGCTTCTGCGGTGGCATGCACGCGTAGTCTCCTACCCCTTAGTAGGCTGGCCCATACCGAAAGCAGGAGATTTGCCAAGACTGACATGTCGTAAATATGTTTATAACAGTGGTTTGACGAACCACGAATGATAAAAATTAAGATAAAAACCTTTCCACTCACCATAGCACGCTGTAACAAACAGGTGAATTCTCATGGTCTGCCTGAGTGACCTTTTAAAGCGATAGAGCAATTAACATTGTCGGCTCTTCTTGCAGTTGCGAAGCCATAATTATTGACATTTGGGTTCTGGGTTCTACAGAATCCAGCAAAGTGAAGAAAAGCCCTGAAATAGACAAGTGCCATCCACCCTTTTGTAAGGCAAAGCTGCAAGAAAACAGAAGTGCATGAAACTACTTCGATCATAGTCCCTCTTCCACATTGCAGGATCCGCTCAAGTGACCTGCCATGTTTAGTGTCCACGTGCATCAAATTGTCATTCAATATTCCCTCAGTGCGCCAGTGACTAGCGCCCTGGTTAACTCGTACAACTCATATGGTGGTGCAAACACGCGAGACGGGATGTGGTCTCTGGTTCCAGCTTAGGAGAACAGCCTACTGTTTATCAGCTAATCAGCTCCTCTTTTGAGAAAGAAAACTTTCTCCAAGCTTTGCGCTGAAAAAGGGTGGACCGCAGTTGTCCCTATCGTAAAAATGTCTACTGCATGTAGCTCTTTCAACGTCTCGTTGAAAGAGACGTTGAATTCTAACTACTGGCCGCTGAAGCTTTCAGCAATTTCAGTGTGTGCATAAAGGCTACATAGACCGTGAGAGCATGAAGACAGTGGTAATTAAAACACATAGTACGCAAACTTCAACGAAAGCGATCAAACTGATAGCGACTGCAGAATTATACAACATTCACACTGTGACAATATGGCTGTCAGCCCCTGGCTTACACTGTGTGAAAGCCTCGTGGGCCGCAGACAGCAGGCATTGCACGATAAAATTCAACAATATTTTGCGTACGGTGTGCCTACAAAATCGCTGTTGCTACTACAGCACAATGCACAGATCATGAGAACGTATCCCCATAGGTCGGCACTGGAAAGCCTCGCTGAAACCGGGGACCCCGTGCATCCTCAACGAGGTCGTGTTCCACATAGCGGTGCCGATAACACGGCCGCACATGTGACGCGTGTAAAACAGCCGTAAAATATCTGCGCCGGCCGCAGAGTCCACGTGGTCCAGTGCATGAAGACATCGTCCCACCAGTCGAGGTGGGCCATGCGCAATGCTACACGCAGAGCCAACCACGGGTAAAAGATCATCGGTTCTTGTGAGTGAGCTGCGTCCGCGGGCTGCCGGTGGCAGAGCAGCCACTTGCGAAACTCCCCGTCACCTGCGCGGCTTGATGACCAGATGCGATTGTACATCCACCCGATCAGCTGGTCGGCTACGGTCACTCCTAAGGCAACGCTACCTCGCTCCCTCCAGTAACCGTCCCGCCTGAGGGTGAGCCTGTGCCGGCCGAGACTCTTCCTCCTCTTATTAGGGACGCTAAGTTTTGTTTCCTCTTTTTTTTGCTGTTTATCCGCTCTCTTAAGTGTATGTGTGTGTGTGTGTGTGTGCAGTGCGCGTCTTCTGTCTGTATAAATTGTCCTCTGGAACGCACAAACAGCCTCGTCTTTTCCATGGGAACGCCAGCGTTCCCAGCTTAAATACATCCTTCTGGAACCTATATCATGACAATGGCGTCCGCGACAGGACGAGGCTGATTGTAGGGTTCCTGTGCTCTTTAAAAAAAATGGATTTAAGCGAACTCGTTAGCGTAAGCGAGAAATTAGGCATAACCGAAGACGCACTCACACAATAGCTTCACGAAGAGGAAGCGCTTGAAAGGGAGGCGCGTGCCGCCGAAGATGAAGCAGAGCGCGAGCAAGCAGAAAGAGAAGAGCGAATCCGGCTACTTCGCGAGCGTGTAATCGAGGCCGAGGCAGCTTTGGGTAGATGCGCAGGTCCGTCCAACGTCACCGATCGTTCCGCACTATGGCAAGTGTGCATCCGGGACTCTATGCCCCTCGTTACGGAAGAACGAGATTTCGATGCATATGCCAGCCGGTTCGAAGCGGTGACAAGTCTAGAGGGTGTCGTAACGGGGCAGGATTGGCCTGAAAACTTCACCACCTCCCCGAGCACACCTATCAAGCACACTCAGTGCATCATAAAGGGCCACTTTGAGCCCCGTGAACCCGAGAAAAGGTTCACGAGTAAGAACCTTGCATATTCCACTAAGGAACCCTTTTGTTATAGTGCCTCTTGGAGGCCAAATGCAGTGAAAGATGAGGTGAACTTGCCTCAAAACTGCTCCCCTGCAGGAGCACTGATAGTTCCCTCGCATAAAGATGGTGCATGTTTGCAAGAGAACTCTGAAGTGGTTGTCGCCGATGCTATATATGCACCGCTCTTAGCAGTTGCGGGTGACACGACTATGGCCAGAGGCCACGTGAATGTGTTGCTTTTGACGGCATGCAGTTCTTCGGTGTTCGGAAGAGGCGATAGTCTCCCGACAGAGCAGAAGGATAGAACAGGAGTGCTCGTTAGAGATGAGAAACTCGACCCGGCCATAGAGCCAGGAAATTATGATGACGTCGTTATGCAGGATGACCTAAATGATCACGCCCACAGTGTCAAGGAAATGACCGATGACCTGGCAGGTCAGCTCATTCATAACACAGCGGTAGGGCCTTGTTCTGTGAGCAATAAGCAGGCCGATAGGTCTTCGGTGTTTTTGGGTGCAGAACAGATTTCCCATGAGGAGTCACAGGCACTGCCGGCTTATCGTGCTAGGCAGCAGGTTGGTGCTCGGGAAGAGGTCATTCGTCTGCTTCCGACTCGTGCCGCGTTGCCGCGACGCCTCCCATCGTGTTGCAATAATTTTCTTGCTGGCACCTGCAAACGCAAGGTGTTTTTGCAGGCGAAGTTCCGCAATGTTCGTCTGCGAATGCGCAAACGCCGGCGTCGTCTGAAATACCACCTAGTGTTTCCCGTGCTTTTCTCGACACGCGTGAAAAGTCGAATTCGTCTCGTGTGGGACGCTATTACTTAATGGGACTGTCTACCGCTCAGAAAATTTTTTGAGATTATGGTAAAATTGGGCAGATCGTGCGTCACATTAACAGGAACGAGCACGCTTTCACCCCACAAAAAAGGAATTATGTTTTTAATTTCGCTCTGAAAGTGGTGCAAAAAACGCCGCTAGCGACACCAAACAGCGTGTTCGTCATTTTCCAAGTGTACGAGAACCAGCCCACGCATCTATGCATACTCTGCTGAAAAACTATTATGTATGTCTTACATGCGTACTTCACCGTGTGAGACACCTTGTTATAGCGTGCAAGAGCAATTTGTTCTTTTTTTCGCTGCTTTCGGGGTGGCGCATGTGGCGCTGCCTTCGAACGTGACGCCACACTGACATGTGACCGGAAGAAGGTGAAGAAGCCGATGAATCCGAAGATGACCAAGTACTAGAAAAAGAAGAATGAGATGACGACTACGACGACAATGACGATGATGAAGGAGAAAAAGCAGGAGAAGATGATGGCGACGACGGCGATGATGAAGGAGAAACTAAGAATTTCTCAATTTGTCGGGAGACGAAATGTGACCTTGAAATGACCTTGCCTGGCAACCTAGCGGCCCTACGCCCACCAGCGTAACGTTGTACGGCCTTTGCATCATGCTACGTAACATAACTGACGTCACAACAACGCTTGACCGGAATAAGAAGAGAACGATGAAGATGAGCAAGTAGGAGAAAAAGAAGATGCTCAAGAAGAAGACATAGATAATGTTGTTGATGATGTTTATGAAGATAATGATGAAGAAGAAGTAGATGATGATGACAATGAAAAACATAAAGATGATGACCCGCGCCAGTCAAGTGCCCATCATCATCGCTGCTTCGCTAGCCTTGCGCCGCTAGTGCAACCTGGGCAAATATTTTTCTTCTTAATTTGAAAGCGATGGAATTCGTTTGTTTAATTTTCATCTTCATACTTATCCTTTTTCCGCTAAACATATTGTAATTAGGAAGTATGCGCTGTTAAGAAGCTCTATGCAATGTTGTGGTGCTAATCTGTTCCCTCGCAACTTTGTTCGCACAGTGGTTTAGATACCGTTGTTGCTTGACTCATGTAAAGTAGCAGGCAGGCAGGCACAGAACTTTATTTTTGTCCTGAAAAACTGCAGTTGGACGTCCCCTTTTAGGGGGATCCTGTAGCAGTTGCGGGCCGCTCCCACGCAGGGACAGGAAGACCGTGGCCCTCCGCCCTCTCGCAGGCTCTCTGGACAGCCCGAAGTTGAACCGAAAGGTCGCCGCTTCTCAGGGCTTCCTCCCAGTCCTCTTCTTTGCTGAACTCTGTGTCACGTAACGCAGGACATTGCCAGAGCATGTGAGCTAGTGAGCAGTAAGCCTCTCCGCAGTTCGGACAATGCGGTTCAACATTGGGCGAGAAGTTACTAAACCTGCCTCGCGAAGGGAAAGACCCCGTTTGGAGCATCCTGAAGGCCGAAGACTGCGGACGAGTGAGTTTAGGGTGAGGAAGTGGAAAGACCCTCCGAGAGAGATGATAATGAGTAAGAAACACGCAAGTGCGACAGTGGATTTTGGGTAGACACATTGGGGAGGTGTGTTAAGGACGAAGCCTTACTTGCCTCCGGCGTCGACAACAACGCATTAGCACCAAATATCCAAACTCGCGTCTCGCAGATTTGGTAAATACGCAAGGTAAGAATGCAGGATGAACAGAACTCGCATGTGATGACACCGATAACGTGATATTCAAGTTATTTGCCTCACGATTAACGATAACAAAATCCCTTCAGGCGCATACCCGCCTGCCTCGGCCAGGGATACATGAGTTGATTGACTGATGAGGTTTATCGTCCCAAAACCAGCTCTCATTATGAGAGACGCCGTAGTGGAGGTCTCCGGAGATTTTGACCATCTGGGGTTTTTTAACGTGCACTGACAGCGCACAGGGGGGATACTTGAGGATAGGCGCCACACACGATTGAGCGTTGACCTCTAGAGCCTGTGCCCAGTTACATTCACGTGCTGTCACATGGATTTGGAGATAAATGTTGCAAACGACTTCAAGCAATTTTTATGATAATACGGGTCTGCTTCTGCGGTGGCATGCACGCGTAGTCTCCTACCCCTTAGTAGGCTGGCCCATACCGAAAGCAGGAGATTTGCCAAGACTGACATGTCGTAAATATGTTTATAACAGTGGTTTGACGAACCACGAATGATAAAAATTAAGATAAAAACCTTTCCACTCACCATAGCACGCTGTAACAAACAGGTGAATTTCTCATGGTCTGCCTGAGTGACCTTTTAAAGCGATAGAGCAATTAACATTGTCGGCTCTTCTTGCAGTTGCGAAGCGATAATTATTGACATTTGGGTTCTGGGTTCTACAGAATCCAGCAAAGTGAAGAAAAGCCCCTGAAATAGACAAGTGCCATCCACCCTTTTGTAAGGCAAAGCTGCAAGAAAACAGAAGTGCATGAAACTACTTCGATCATAGTCCCTCTTCCACATTGCAGGATCCGCTCAAGTGACCTGCCATGTTTAGTGTCCACGTGCATCAAATTGTCATTCAATATTCCCTCAGTGCGCCAGTGACTAGCGCCCTGGTTAACTCGTACAACTCATATGGTGGTGCAAACACGCGATACGGGATGTGGTCTCTAGTTCCAGCTTAGGAGAACAGCCTACTGTTTATCAGCTAATCAGCTCCTCTTTTGAGAAAGAAAACTTTCTCCAAGCTTTGCGCTGAAAAAGGGTGGACCGCAGTTGTCCCTATCGTAAAAATGTCTACTGCATGTAGCTCTTTCAACGTCTCGTTGAAAGAGACGTTGAATTCTAACTACTGGCCGCTGAAGCTTTCAGCAATTTCAGTGTGTGCATAAAGGCTACATAGACCGTGAGAGCATGAAGACAGTGGTAATTAAAACACATAGTACGCAAACTTCAACGAAAGCGATCAAACTGATAGCGACTGCAGAATTATACAACATTCACACTGTGACAATATGGCTGTCAGCCCCTGGCTTACACTGTGTGAAAGCCTCGTGGGCCGCAGACAGCAGGCATTGCACGATAAAATTCAACAATATTTTGCGTACGGTGTGCCTACAAAATCGCTGTTGCTACTACAGCACAATGCACAGATCATGAGAACGTATCCCCATAGGTCGGCACTGGAAAGCCTCGCTGAAACCGGGGACCCCGTGCATCCTCAACGAGGTCGTGTTCCACATAGCGGTGCCGATAACACGGCCGCACATGTGACGCGTGTAAAACAGCCCGTAAAATATCTGCGCCGGCCGCAGAGTCCACGTGGTCCAGTGCATGAAGACATCGTCCCACCAGTCGAGGTGGGCCATGCGCAATGCTACACGCAGAGCCAACCACGGGTAAAAGATCATCGGTTCTTGTGAGTGAGCTGCGTCCGCGGGCTGCCGATGGCAGAGCAGCCACTTGCGAAACTCCCCGTCACCTGCGCGGCTTGATGACCAGATGCGATTGTACATCCACCCGATCAGCTGGTCGGCTACGGTCACTCCTATGGTCAGTGCGTCCAGCAGCCTCCGTTCCTTCTCGTCCCGGCAATCGGCGTGAAGCATCGAGTAGACGGTGGGCGAAAAAATGACGTTCCTTTTGTAGATTACGACTGGGTGTGCAAACATGTCCCATTCTTGCGAATATGGCCCGCTAAGCCCACGTGCGCGGTCAGCCATTGCCGCAGTTCGCTGGTGGCGCCTCATAAGGAACATGTTGGCCCAATAGTCTCTTGTGAGACGGGGTAGTTGCTGCGAATAAACGCTCGTTAATTCATGTGGTAGCACAAGCTTAAAATCCGACATCATTGCCTGATAGTCAAGCAAGCTCATGTTTCTCCTACGTACGACGTCTAAGATTGTTTTTGTCTCTGTTAACACGGAATCAACGACGCTCTTGTAGAGCTCCACGATGAGGACGTCCAGCTTTGGCTGTTTGATTCTGTCTACAGCTATGCTAGCCCAAACGAAATGGTAGTTTCTGATCATCTTCGAGCACATGGCGGCGCGCTCCGCCGGGGACTTCGCATTTGCATCTAGTTCAATCTCTTCCAAAAAGAACTGATAGAGGCTCCAAAGCGCGAGATATCCCACCGCTTGGGGCCGCTGTTCCGCCACAACGTAGAGTTCGAGGAGCTTGCCTATTTTAGTAGGAACCATTATTTTGATATTTAGGCTCTCGTTTTCTGCCTGGACATTTCCAGTCCAGGAGTTGAACGCTTCCAGCAGGTATGGCTTCCAGACGCTTAAACTGATCGTGGGAGTCACAGCGTCCAAAACTGACAGACTTCCTTCAAGGAAGCCTCTGTCATCTTCCTTTAGTAAACTCTTCGTGAGATCGTCGAATTCGCGCAAGGTTTCGATGGTGATGTTCCCTTGCGGCTGGGACTTCAGAGCTCTTACAAAGCGTTCGACGATAGGCCTGAGCTTGCTGTTAGTGAAGAAGTTTGGTATAGATCTGCGAACTGGTGGCGCGATGGCGATATACGCATTCCCGCTTTCATCATCCACCGCGGCATACGTGTGAACAGGCATGTACAGCCCGAACTGAACGCTCAGGATGCCAATCAGCTTGATGACGTCACTGCCATTGCCCAGTTCGGATGCTGATCGAAACATTTTCATCATATTCCGAGTGGCTTCCTCGATGTTCACGTGGCCCGTAGCAGCCGTCTCTACGCATGCCGAATAGTGAACACTGAGAAGTCGACTCTTCTGATCTTTGAAGCGACCCTGCAAAGAAAAGAAGGTGGATACTATTTTTATGCTTTTACTTATTGTTCTGCGGATTAGAGAGGCGCGCTCTGGACAGTTTAAAAAGGGAGAAGGTTTGAAGGAACTCTGCTTTTTGCAGAAGTCGAGCCTCCATACCCACATGAAAAGAAACACAACGATAGGAGGCTCCATTTTCCAGGTAGCCCTTCAAACTTTTTCGCGTTATTTTCAGAGAAGCGTTTCACTTTATAAGCTTATTGCCTCGCGAACTGCTAGCGGCGGAAAGCCGTTTTTTCTTCGAATATATCAAGCATCAGCGGAGTTATTGAGCCCTCCGTATGCATCCTCCCTTACTTTGTCGCGACGAGCGCACTGAACCCACAGAAAGGGGTAATGTAAAAAGGGCAACAAACTGCGTCAGCATACGTAATGACGCTGACCCTTTCTTTCCTCCGCGCAATTTTTGAACGTGTTCCGCGCGCTTGCGTTATGATGACTTTGAGTCGTTGTGGAAAAGCGCCCCTAGCATACGGGGCACCAAGGGCACGGGTTACAACGCTCCTTATTAAGAGCGTTTGGGCTATAGTCCAGCCTAGAAGCGTGCAGTAGCAAACATGAGGGTGGTACTGGAAACTATAAGCAATGGTAAGTGCTTGTCGGCTGAATACAGTACACTACACATAAGAGAAGTGTGTTAACATCCTACAGAATAAGACAAGTGTCTTATTTAGCCAGCGTGTTCGAAATGGCATTGGTGATGTAGCCGGGATGCCTCCCATCAATGCAGGATAAAGAAAACGAACAGGCTAACCACACTTGATCGGGATTGCAAGTTAGTTTTCGTGATTTTGAAGGTAGAGACATACATTTATTTATTCATTGAAGTCGAGTGAAACGATTCTATAGCATTGCTGGGGAAGCTTTCGCGATCATGAAATCAGCCGGTTCGTGCCCTTCCTTATGAGGCAGTCGGTTCTCTCTATGTCGTAACTCGCCGACAAAGGATATGGTCATTTCCCGCTGCGATTGAAAGGAAACAGCAAATTCCCTAGCGTGAGCAGTGCAATAGTGTATGGCTTCCGTTTTCATCACGACTTACTGCGGATGGCCAGCGTTTTCTGACTATATCTTGAAAAGATGTTGTAAGGCCCCATATGCCTTATATTTGTATCTCCCCAACGTTTCTCAAACATTTCATAGTTCCAAACTACATATATTACGAAGCGGAGGCGATCGCTGCTACCTGTCGCGGAAGTGGTAAAAGGGGAATATTTCTATTCTTTACTATAAATGACTTCTGTTTTGGTACAGAATGTTCTGTTGAAGGAAGGAAGGAAGGAAGGAAGGAAATAGTAGAGAAGGAAAGGCAGGGAGGTTAACCAGTGTATGACAACCGGTATGCTACCCTGCACGAGGGGAAGGGGACAGGGGAGATTGAAAGGTGAAAGGAAAGAGGAAGAGAGAGAGAAAGTGGGCGAACATATAGCACATTCTCACAGTCAGTGGCAGCTGCATGGCACACGACATCACAAATCGCTGTTACAGTCGCTTGTGCAAGTCTGTCATCCTTAAGAACTGCAGCAGCGCCTTTGTCACCTTCAATTGTGATGTCTTGTGCGGTCGACATTCCAAAATGGCATCAACCGACATCCGTCGCAGGTCAAGGTGAGCGAGAGGTATATAATTGCAATTAACAGCTGATGTGCGCTTTATACGGGAATATAAAAAATGACCGCCGATAAATTTCCCCAGCGGAAAACTAACACTTTTCTCATATGTTTATAATTCTAAGAAGAAGTATATTCTAAAAACTTTCTTCGATAGAGGGTAGACCTAGTAACACTGCATTAAGTTGTACATTCTGGCTATGACGTACCACTATATAGTTGAGGCCCATGTATTGTGCGATGTCAGCGCACGTTAAAGAACCTCAGGTGTTCCGAATTTCCGGAGCCCTCCACTACGGCGTCTCTCATGTTCATATGTGGTTTTGGGACGTAAAACCCCAGATATCAATCAAAATACCACCATAGACCGCACTCGTGGTTGTGTGCTCGCTTCCAGCTGCTTCCAAGATATTTACGCTAAAGCAAAATTGAAGAACGCGTTTTTACTTAGATTTGATTTCATGGTACTGAACCAGACATTGTCAGAATTAATATGCCATGAGAAACTACACCAACGCTCATATTCATACCAGGGTCTCACTGTGTCAGTGCTCAGAGCATACATTATTGAATTGCCGCACATTTTGCGTGCGATGTGTCTTAAAAAGGTGGAAAGAGATGCAGCGCAAAAGTTCACTTTTATGAACTTTGGGACATCAGTTCCATGTTCGGCCATCAGCAACCATCGCAACATGTCTGGCCCCGATATAATAAGTGAGTTATTCGTTTTCCAGCTGCCATTTTGATAGCTTGAACCATATTCACTAGTAAATACGTGGATCCATTCTCTTTTGTCGATGACTGTCAACATCACAATGCACAAGGGTTAAAAACTCAAATAATGCAGGTGTTACATTACTCAGCAGCCATTATTATTCCACGTCAGAGGGGTTGCTGATCAGGCGGGTTGGTGTTCCATAACTGCAGTTTGTATTAGCTCGACACTTATAAGAAAAGAACCACGACACACAGGTCAGCGCCTGCCTGTTTTTTTATGCGTGTTGTTATTACTGAATTACGTGCTCCGCGTTAATGCAAAACTCGATTATACAGATATTTTAGATCGAAAAGAACGTTGAAATTCTACAATGCAGCGCAATACAATTAAACATCTTAATTCCAACAGGAATGAAATGGACGGTTACTGCAATGAATGCTGTAATACACGATCACAAATTCAGCGCTTATTTCGCTTTGAGCCAATGTAGCCTCAGTGACACAATACAATGTTAGCGGGTGCCTGGTTGCTCCTGTTGTTATTGAACGCCTCACGAAAACACTGTGTTGAAGCGGGCTCCTTGTACTAGCGAAAACATACACCAACGCGAAGTTGCAGTGAATACATTAAGAAGAGAATTAGAACATCTTTAAATTTTCTCCACACTTCCCGCCCGGAAATAATAAACGTCGATGTTCCGAACAATTATTCGAAAAGTCTTCCTATAGCTCACCGAAACTAAGACAACTGGGGGTCATTTCCTCCCCCCCCCCCCTTCCAACAGGACAGGAAAGGGGGTGGGGTGCAGATTAGAAACAGTATCTCAAATAACCTGGGTAGCCCGAATATAATGCTAGAATATGATTTATAACGATAATAGTTAATCCCGGTATACTCTGCTCATTTTGATGCAACTCGGGTTTCTATATATACCAGGTGTACAGTAAAAAATTCACAGGTAATCGCTGCAATTAGGATCCGTCTAAAATGAAACGAATCGTCGGCGCTGTACCTGTAGTATGGGATTGATGATGTCCTTTGTGAACTTGAGGCGGATGGCAGCGCTGGCAGGGGTGTAGCCGCTCTTGTTGCAGGCGAGCTCGTGAAAATCAGTGCATGGGTCGCTCTCGGTGTCGATGTAGTTGGCCACTTCGGTCAGGGCGCTGGTAAGGCAACGCACGGACTTCGTTGGTGGTTTGGACATGCGCTCTCTCGATAACCGCAGTGCTGCACTGACGAACCATACGCCAAGACCTGCAAAGACGAAGGCCCCGCAGAACGAGGCGGCCACAAACGGCGGGAAGCACTGCTGCTGCTTCGTTCGGCGCGGTTCCTGTACAGAAGGCGAGGTCAACGCTTCGGTTGCCATTAAGCTTGCTTCTTCTCTGTCTTTCTCGCTGCTCGTGATGTCTTGAGGCTGCCACGTCCGGTATGGAAAATGCCCACTACGAAGGGCACCAGAGCAATCAGACTATCTCTAGCACCGCTGAACTAGGTCATGCTTCTATATGTATGTGTGTAGCAGTTACTCAAGTGGTATTTACGAACGAATCTGACTCTGCCTCTGATGTGCAATCGCAGCAGTAGCAGCAGTTGGCGTCCGCTGAATTACCATCGGCTGAGCGGGTAAGTCGCTTTGGCAAATCAGGTGTAAGCGTGTGTTTCAAATTTAGCGGCGGCTGTTCCATAGGTTACTTTTTTTTTTACGTAAGAAGGAAAGGTAGAAAGAAAGAAAGAAAGAAAAATAGCACTGCGGCCGAAGGGTCCTAAAAAAACACTTCCATTGTTACTGCTCTCATGTAACCCACACTGTCGAATGACAAGACGATGCACTATTTCTGGGAAACGCGCAACGGAACTGACATCTCTAGCAAGTATATCCTAGCATGATCTATCTGGGATTGCGTAGTTGCTGTTTACCAACAACTTACAATATTTACATGCGTGTGTTACAGATAAGGCGTTATCACTTCAATATATTTTGCGCATTGTGCCCTTCGTATGTATTTCACAAGTCCATTACATAGAATTGCCCAAGAAGGGGAAAGTCCAAACCATTCGTACGCGAAGTGGGCGCCTAAGTTCTCTTTGCACGCACCCAGTGGTCTTCTTGACTGCTTGGCTACTTCTAGCTAGAGAACTTAGTCTACTGGATGTAGTAGACTGCTTATTTTGCGACACGGTGCAGTTTTTAGTTTTGCTGAGTTAGCCAAAGAGAGATGTCGTTAACCAAAACCGGTGCTCTATATGTGCATGCTCCTTCTCTTGTTCTACGAAAAGTAGTGCAAATTGTAATTAGCTTGTCACTCATTCAGTATTGTAGTGCGCATGAAAATTATGTCTACGCGAGCGTATATAAGCGCGATCACTATTTCATCAACATCATGAACCTTAAGTTTCTGTTATACACCGGCGCTCGACATTATGCACCCTTTCTTTTATAAAAACCTCAACATATCCTGCTTTAAAAATGTATTAGAAAGTGCCCCGTATATTTCTCGCTGCGTTAGCTTTTTCACGAACCAAACGAGCGGTACATGCGGTAGTCGATACAACGCTCTGGCTTGCATTGTAACAATGTTGTGGCTGCTGCATACTCATCGGCGCGCGAGAAGGTGGGCCCGAGGTTCTAGCCAAGAGCAAGCGTAGGTTGCGTAAGGAGCAGATTATCCTGCGTCCTCTAGCAAACCAGCCTTGTAGGAACTTTGGTTTTTTTTTTCTTCCTTGATGCGAGAAACCACCAATTTTCTTCATGGGGCAGGGCATCCCGCCGCTGTTGACGTCACGTACACAACTGAAGCTTCGGGAGCGTGGTGACCGTGACTCTGAATCGAGTTTGAGGTTTAAGGTCAGAATTCTTGAAAGTATACTCGGCACGAGGTGGACTGTGGGCAGTGAGAGAAAAAAAATACCGCCCCTGGGGCAATATAGTCAACTAGAAACTGTCCAGGACTGGCACCGCCTGCAAACCAGCACACACATTTATCCATCATGCTTACACGCCTTCTTTCCTGACAGATACGCGACTAGGGGTTGTGCTTATATGTAGTGAAATGACCGCACTGAGACAGTTGCATAGGCAGTACGCCAATCTAACGACCACCCATGAAAGTTGTCTCCCAGCGAATCACATTAAAAACACACACGACGTGGTCTTGGGAGGTATGACTGCCCTAACTGAACTAGAAAAGCCTACTGGCAACTCTGGACCAAGCCCGGAGAGCCACTGAATCCAGTGCCGTCCTTACGAAAGGCATCGCCCTAGGTCAAGAGATGCGGAAATTTAAGAAATGCTTCGCATTTAGTACGTTGGGATAGCCTGATGCCACGAAGCACTGCTGCACGCTAATAAATGAAATGGGAGCTCAACCTGAGAGGCAACAAAGAGGATAGGCTCCTTCGAGCCATTGCTGCCGGCATTTTGGGAAGTGCTTTTCGGAAGTGCCGCTGCTTTGAGAACTCAACGTGTTCGAGGCATTGAAGAGCGTCTGTTTCTAGGTGGTTTCCGCGAGGGTGGTCATGCGAAAAATGGCTGGCCACGCCAAAAAATTAAGGATCCTGCACCGGCCTTTGAACAACAGTGAATTTCGTCACTTAGGCCGACCATACTGCGGTGCCACGCACGTTTCTGTGCATGGGGGCGGGTGAAGAGCCCTTGCCCGCCCTTTTATGTCGCCGACCGGCGGTGCTTTCGTTGCCTTCGTAGAAAAAAAAGTCATTTCCCATCTGGAAACACGTCAGGCACGTCAGAAAAACAAAACAAAAAACAAAAAAGAGAGGCCAGGAGATGTCCGTGTCCTGCACAGCATCGCGATACAAATTATACATCATAAAAGCATTCCAGTAGTCAGATACAAATACATTTTACAAATTTATCTATATACAGAGGTACACATAGTCATAAATAATTAAGAGAAACATCGCGATAGTCTCGTATCGCGATACGGCCGAGCCCTGCTTTTAAGAAATGTTGCTGCTGGATATTTCTTTTAAAGGAAGTAACTGTAACGGTATTTACAGTTACAGCTACCGTGTAAAAAGTAACACTGTTGCAGTTACAAATTCCTCTAAATTAAAAGTAACGAGTTACAGTTGTAAGTTACTGAAAAAGAAACTAGTTACCGGTAACGCGTTACTAGTAACTATTTACTGCCCAAGACTGCATTCATCTATCACACTTACACGCCTTCTTTCCTGACAGATACGCGACTAGGGGTTGTGCGTATATGTAGTGAAATGACCGCACTGAGATAGTTGCATACTCAGTAGGCCAAACTAACGACCACCCATGCAAAGTTGTCTCCTCGCGAGTCGCAGTAAAAACACACACAGCGTGGTCTTGGGAGTCACGACTCCCCTAACTGAACTAGAAAAGCCTACTGGCAACTCTGGACCAAGCCCGGAGAGCCACTGAATCCAGTGTCGTCCTTACGAAGGGCACCGCCCAAGGTCAAGAGATGCGGAAATTATTATATTTTTATTATGCAAACACTTTTTTCTGTTTCTGTCTCTCTCAGAGTGCTCAGTGAAGACCAATGGAATCTGACACGCACCGCCAAAGCACTCTAGAGCTCTCCGAAATCAGTCAGGGGAATCTACGGTCAGTTTTGTTTTCTTAGATAAACAACAACATCGCAACATGGTATCAGGAAATGTATACCTCCTGATGCCTTGTTACAAGAGGTAGTCTCCATGGGCGAAGGACATTCAAACTGGAGAACTCAGAGTGACCCAGACGGTCCTCCTATGTGTTCCTAGACTGGTAAGCACGGTGGATAGCCACATGTGATATCACCGAACAAGTCAGAATGAATACCGAACTGTCCCATTTTTTTTTTTCGCATCTGACCGCCTTCCGCGCTTTATTAGGAAACGGTAAGAGAATACAGTCTGACAAAGTAAAGGACGTTGCGTGTGCGAAAACCGTAGCCTAATGTACGTATACACAAATCGAACTCAGCAAGTCTAGACTACATTTTGTGACGTGGACTGCTTTATTCGACTACCTAAACCTAAATACACAAACGCTTCACGATTAAGCACCAAAATGCGGGTTTGCCTGAGAGGACTCGGCGTGTTGCCTTCGGCTCAGCAGCATAACGAGACAGACGCTGTGCCATCGCGGACGTTTAGTGCCACAGTAATATCAGCAGCGCCAATTATTTCCAAAACGTAGCAAGAATATTCGACGGACGCGCAGTTGAGATCAGGGGCAAGATCGGATATCGTCAGCGAACGCGGGATGTTATGCTCGCATTTCGCTGCATGTCATTGGCCGTGGTCATGCATACCTCGCAAGCAGCGGGGCGCGGCCACGTTTTGGCATGACGCCGTTTTCTCTGCACGTCACGCGTCTTCGTTCACGAAAAGAAAAAAGAAAAATGATCCTTTTCATAAAACAGCATTATTCGTTTGAAAACGAAAAACATATCGTTTTGTAGTATTGTCGAAAAAACGACAACAAAACCTGCTCGTCAATTTCGCAGATGTTCACAGCTTGCTCATTGGCTGCTATCGCGCTCTGGTTCTCGCATATTTTAGAGTCGCCTTCTCATAAAACAATGCCCATTCAAATAAAGGAGGGTGACTGATCTTAGAAACCTGCTCTGCACTGACTCGCACCAAACATGCAGCACGCACAACGAGAGCCGCGCCCCGACATTGTGACGTTGCAGCGACCGAACGCGATGTGTTCCGGAGAAACATCTCCGGTCGCTCCTGAGTTAACGACTGCTTAACTGCTGTCAGTGGGATATCACCTATCATTTAAGGAACGGAGTCTTCGTAGGATTTCAGAGAATGTGTATTTAAGTACGACTGAGTGGCAGACGTAATGTCTGATATTTAATTTGCGCCATAGTTCCACAGATTAAGAAAGTACAGTTGCATGCTATTGCATAAAGGTGCCAAGTTCACAAAACTTCTTTTTGGCAAGTGCTTGTTGCCATTGTTGAGCCGATGTTTCGAATGATGTGTCCAGCATCAGAATTGGCTGACATCTCTCACGAGCACCTTTATCGTAAGTTCTTGCTGTGAACACGGGCCCTGAGCTCGACGTAAATGAAAAGAAATATTACCTTATGTCGCTTATTCAGCGATGTACGGAACATATTATCGTGTCTTATTTTTAAGTTTGGATAATGTATACCCTAAGTACTGCGAAGGCAATAAAATCCGTATATTTCTTCTAAATCTTGTCCACCTGGCAACTAGTATAGAATGCTGGCCATTGTGTTCCGCTCACCTCTTCGACAGTCAAGCACAACTACCCGAGCTGCGCCTTTACTGCTTCTTCTTCCACGAAGCCACCGTTAGGGGCATCATGGAAGACTTTTCTCGAAGGAGCGATGCTGCTTGAGAAATACGACGTCGTCATTCCTGCAAGCGGGAACATTCCGGGTGCCACAGGGCGCCACAACAGGCCGGTTTATGGCCGAAAGTTAGAAGGGATTGCCAATTCCTATCCAAGTCACCCCAAAAAAGAGGGAGAGCGCGGATATAAGCATTTCCTTTGTTTCAGCACTATCCGCAAGCAATGGAAATAGTAGCAACCGCGTGGTGGCAACCAATGGCACGTTCTATCGTTGTCGGGGCATAAGGCTTTTTTCTCTGAGGGCCATAGGCAAGCGGAATAGCTTTCCAAAACCGAATGGGGATTCTGGAACTGCGTGGCAGGGAATCTCAGAGTAGTTACGGACGTAAGTAAGCATCGATTAGAAATTGATGTGAAGAAGGCTACAGAGAGATGGGGCTTAGTTACACGCTATCGCAAGGTCACCCTCTTTCGGATATACAGTATAAAAAGTGGTAGGTGAAAAGTTCTGGCTGAGTCGCGTGACTTGTAGTACTTATAGCGCACTCAATAACATGAAGAAAAGGAAGAATATTTTTACATTAAATCTAATCCTTAACATAACTGCACGTTATGCTTTATTTCCGTATTGGTATATTCTGTGTTGCATATCGGTCAGAAAATATTGTACTTTGGTTACAATACAGAAAAATTTCATGCTTTTTACCTCAGTATTTACTGCATTTATATGCAGAAGGAATGAAACAGACTTGCCTCTTTACTTCCGCTACAGCTTTAGTCGTTTAATCTGCACATCGCAAGGAAAGAAACAAAAGGTATTATTTAAAAAAATGTGTATCCTCAGATTTTTTCCCGGCTTGTTTTAACGTAGTGATTCCAAAATTCCTAGTCAACGGTTAGTGAAAGAAAGCTGTATACACTATCAGTCAAACAATTTTGTGCTAGTAATATTGTTGGCTTCTGTTTTGTTATATATTCCGGAAACTTTTACTCCCGTTACATAATCCATAATGTGCAATGTGTAAGTTTCTCATACCTTAGGTGGAGGGAGTCCGAAGACGTCGTCCAATGCTGTCAGGTAATCACATAAATCTGGCTACTATGACTGAGGCTGCTATTTACATTCTGTGTAAGTCGGAGTGATCTGCAGAAACACTGATGTAAAAAGAAAAAAGAGAAATAAAGAAACGTAGACATAGAACTGAGGCCGGTGTCATGAGGCTTATCTCAGAATGTATGTGTCCAGGAATTTTTGTAGACATCGTGGCAGACAGGCGCGCATTGAAGCAACACCAGCAACCAGTGATTTCTCTATACACCCCCTACTGGAGCGGGGGGAAGGGTGTACACGTCTATTGAACTTTTCAAGGCACACCCAGAACTTCTAAAACTTGTAACAAGTTTAGAGTGTCCGATGCTTACGAAAGGAACTGCGCTTCTTTTAACGAGATATTTGCACGTGACTCCTCTTACTGATGATGATTGTTGTTCGGTTAGGAAAGGACGCTAATTTCTGCAGCCCATGTAGGGAGCACGGCTAAGCGTCCGTGGGGGAGGGGGAAAGGGCTGAAAGAGATAGAGAGGAGAGAAAGGCCGTAGTGGAGGGCTCCGGAAATTTATACCACCTGGGGTTCTTAACGTGCACTGACAACGCACAGCACACGGACCTCTGGCATTTTCGCCTCCATCGAAAATGCGACCTCTTACTGAAAGTCATTGCCAAAACCAACGCCTCCATTGCTAGATTCCAGCCACGTGAAGAACGCTGTTCCGTGCACTCTCCTTTTTCACGTCTCCGAGCATAAAGTCACTGGGACCTGGAAAGTAGCGCTACTGTTTTCTGTTCGCCACCGCGCAACCCATCGACGCGTTGTCGCGTGGTTACTTTTCTCCACAGATTGTACAGGCCGCGTCTGAGCAGACACGCTGACAGACGCTGCCCATGCATAGCAGCGGCTAAGAGCCCACAAGGGCGCACCTTGCTTGGTTACACCTGTCAACACGTCATGTCATGATAAATGTGTGTTTCACTTCATCTGTAGGTATCACAATACATCTTTATTATTATTGATGATATAGCTACACCATGCGTCCGTACAAACAAATATCTTGCATGTGCGCCCCATCTCTGTACCGTAGTAACGAAACAAAGATATCACTTCCTCATTAACTCGAATTCAGCAAAATCAATTTGAGAGAGGTCAATAAATTTTTGCAGTGGGTCATCCTAGTTCTGAAAGTGGGTAATCCCCATTTTCAAATTGGGTCATGTCAACTTCGGGGTGCAAGGATTAATTGTTGGACTAGTATTGGGCGATTGGGGCAGAAGAATTGATTGTCGGGCGCTAAATATCTCAGTGAATTTTCGAGGTGCTGTGGTCCGGTTTTTATTGCAATTGAAACTATATTGTTTCGGCACCATATAGAATGTTTAAAGCCGCATTTTCCGCGTCTGGGGACGATAATGCTGTTATAACAAAATATCGTTCCTGAAGTTTGCGACGAAATGCATGGGAGTTACATTATTTTTTCTGCTTCAGTGCGCACACACACACACACACACACACACACACACACACACACACACACACACACACACACACACACACACACACACACACACACACACACACACACACACACACACACACATTTTGTTGAAAGTTGTATTTATTCGCGAATGTGGTTTCGCGCGTAAATATGACAAAGGGTCACCACGACAACAATTCAGCTGTTCTTTTTTCTAAGCCGCTTACTGCCTCATAAAGTATTACCATAGTGTAATTACTGTAAAAAGCCTAGAAAACCTATGAAAAAAAAGAGAATTTCCAGCGTTTCGCACCGAGTTGAGGGCTGAGAAACGATCAAAAATGATCAGAAAACGATAAATATTGAATAACTACCGCTAGACTGCCCGTGCAGTCGCTGGACTTGCTGTTTGCTGCTTGGCGCTTTAAGCAACACCCGATTAAACGTATTTGTATATCTTTCCATGCATATTAGATCCATCGTCTCATGTTTTATCAAAGTTACGTTCCCTTTCACGCATAATCATCTAGTGGCTATAACACTGAGCTGCTCATACAATGACATCGCACAGCAGACGGGCCTCAACATTTCGCCCCATCGAAATGCAGCCGTAGCGGCTGCATTTCGATGGAGGCGAAATATCCAGGCCCATGTACTGTGCGATGTCACTTCACCTTAAAGAACCCCAAGTGGTCGAGGTTACAGGAGTCCTTCAGTACGGCGTCTATCGCAATCATATTGTGATTTCTGGACGTAAAACTCCAGAAATCTATCAATAAAAGTGACGTAGAGATGCTTCCATTCGTTTTATTCTAAAAGGCGACAAGTGTACCTTTACAGCTGTCTGTGAAGGTACACTTGTGGTCCGTTATCACTGACCAGTTGTGTCGCTGTGCACTAGCTAACGTTGCATAAAGCAAACCAACTTACCTGTTCTCTTTGTACTTAAGCTTTATATTTTAGCTAACCTTGCATGAGCGAAGAAAATCATGTTTCATCCTCCTCCATAATGCGTTTGGTCTAGAGGGTATTAAGAAAAAAAATAATATTGCCGCCTCAGCGATGGCTTACACCAATTCTGGCAGCAACAGCGCGCGCGCACAGACTGTGGCGGTGATTTTCAGGTTTCAATGACTTTATCCGTGACAGGCAAAGAGCGGCCCGTATGGATCGCGCCTTCAACGTTGATAACTGCCTTTGAGATTACCATAACACCTGTTCCACTCTCGGACGTGACAGACGCGGAAAGGGGCGCTACTTCTGCGAAGCAGACGACATAGCCGGCGAGATTTTTTGTTTGCATGTTGGGCTAAAGAAACAAAACAGTGATTTGGGAGAAGTACGGGAAAACATATTCCGCATCCGCCGGAAGCGTGAAAGGTAACGCGCGCCGCCACACGGATTTGTCGTGAACTGAGGCAACCACAGCCGCAATAGGAAAGCCAGCGATGCGACTGGCATCTAATAAGGTCGGCAAAGTATGTTGCAGTGTCCGGAATTTGTAATTGTTGCGAAATCTTTGGTCAAGCTAAATACCAGTGCTTCTTGTGCGTTTGGTAAGATCTCTCACTGCCGGACATGCAATACCTTTAAACGTACGCTATAGGGAAAATGCGATGGATGGGCCTCGTTAACCGTCTCTGACACCGCCGAGTTTGTGTGTACGCGTGATTTGACCTCTCTCTTTCTCCCTTTATTCTTTTCTTCCATCCCTTTCTCTCTCCCTTCACTCCTTCCCCAGTGCAGGGTAGCAAACTGGATATTTTCCTTCTGGTTAACCTCCCTGCCTTGCGCCCATCATCTCTCTCTCTCTCTGTAAAGTGAAGCGTTGAAGTAGTTTATAATGATAACTCATATTTCGAGAGCTCACTTGTGATTATATTCCTGTCAAAACCAGTTTTCTTGGACAACACAAGATACATTCGGACGTCCGAAGTAAGCACTGTCGGGAGGACCTCCTAACAAGACATAGATGAGAGGTAGTAGAATGCTGGCAAAGAGTAAATCATAATTTGTACGATTTCAAAATTAGCAATAAAGTGGGAATGAAAATAACAATAAAAACAATAATAAAGCATGATATTCCCGAAAGTATAAAGATGGAGATAAAAAAAGTCAAGCGAGAGAAATCAGAGCAATAATTCACAGAAATTCAAACACGGATGAATGGCACGTTGAAATAGCAACGCGAACAAGTATCAAACGTAGGCAGGATTGAAACACTAGGAACTGGCAATAGTACATTGGAACACTTTATAGTAGACGAAACTTAATGAGTTATATGCATATAACAAAGCGTTAATGAACTTTCCTTGCTACGTCTGATAATAATAAAGATGACTTTATATGAGATGGTAATGAATTCCAAAGTGAACTGCCGGAAAATGCGATGGTAAAGTTCCGTTAGTTCTAATTTTCACAAGAAGTAGATTGAGTTGTGTTAAAACCATTTTACGTTTAATATTAAAAAGAGAAAATAAATGTGGAAGTTCTTGTTTTCAAATTCATGCCGAACTTCGGCTTCATGACGTCAGAAGGCACATTTCCCTCTTTCTTTTTTTTTCTGTTCTCGTCAAATTCGCTTCACCGTATGTTCTGAAACTCCTTGTGTGAAGTCTATGGCTTCGTTAGAGCACAATAAATAATTTTTTTGACAGATGAATAGTTATGTAGGCCTTAGCAGATGCCGTCAAATAAGCGTGACGTCAAGCGTTTTAGTGCTGGAACATTAAATCGGCATTGTCACCCGTATTTTTTTCTTTTTTTTGCGAGTTTTCCAGATTACCGATGGTCTTCTCTCAAGATTTGTGTTTTTGGTATTTAGAACAGCTAAACTACTAAGAGGAAAAAAATTGCTTTTTTACTTTAGTGTCTCTTTAATAAACTGTTCAGTATAATCTGAACAGTTTATTCAACAGTTTATTAGTGTTTATTCAAACACCTACGTGGTTCTCGCTACATGGCCTTCAGTACAGTACGCATATGATCCCCACCATCAGAGTGCGATGATGCACACCTTCAGAATGCGAACCACGTAGGTGTTTTGAATTTTTGTATTACTATAACAGCCGTATGCAAGCCACTTTCATGAGAGATAATGCATATCAGCCACGCAGCTTACGAGTCTTTTCTGAAACGTTCGAAGCTTCAGTACGCATATTTTATCTTTAAGTGGTGGCCCCTACAGAAGTGCCGTAATTTGCATGGGAAAGAAACAGGGCGTGGAATGTCCTTAGTTTTGCATCCCCGAGTAACATATGTCGTCAAAGAGCTAGTACACCAAGTATCCAGTGCTCGTGACTTTTTACAAACCATATTAATGAGCCGTTTCCAGATGTGGTTTGCAGAGAATGTTACAAACAAACATATTAACCGTATTCGCTTGTAGATGCAGGTGTGAATTATGTGAACCTTCACATCCCGTTGGGCGGTACCGGACACACCATTCGACGGTGCTTACAGCATTTCATTGCTGAACGTTTATCCCTGTACGTATGTACATCATATGTAATGAAACAAACTACATTCATGTAGTGGCCATTGTGCGTAGAACGAGGCGTGGAATTAATGCGTTCTGCCTTCACAGAGTGAGATTAAGACAATTATACAGCTTTGTCGGTGCACGCAATCGTGAAGCATGTAGCAGCGAGCGGAGAAGGAATACCATGACATTGTTGTAATTGCACAAACAACTAATGCTGACAGAATCATTTCAGCTTCGTTAAGAGCATGTCAGGAAAGCAGTGATGCTTGCAATGTGACGTCTCAGCCGCTAAAGCATTCTTCCAGGGTCAAAGGCAGGCGACTCGGACGGATTCACGTAAATGGATCGCATTTCTGGCGATTCTCTGAACGTGTGTGTAATGTACGGAAGACCACGTAGTGAGCACCTTGCGAGACATTCAGTCATTCTCTGGCTGCCGTCATCTCGCGCTTCATCCATTAAAAAATAACTTCCCCCTCACAATGTTCTAGCGCGGTCATAATGCACGGAGGTTTGGGGAGTCTTTAAAAGATGTTCGGTCAAGATTCCCTTTTGCTCCGTAACTCTCTTTGCGTGCACTTTCGAATTTCATAGCACGGAAGTCTTCCGTAAACAATGTTCCTTATGAAAAAGTTAACTTTGTGAAGTGCATCCTGCCAGATATATGAAGTTCGCTGTATCGCAACGTACAAACTTTGGCACCTCCGACGTAAGGTTGTGACAGGGGGAGGTTTCGCACGTGGCATCGTTCTATCAACGTCCTATAATCGATAGCGACGCATTCGTGTCTGTTGAACCTTAAGAGCGGGCCTCCCATTTGAAGAGATGCGAATGAAGGCGCGAAACCGTTGCACCCCATTGGTGGCAACCAGATGTTCATTCAACACAACAGTATCGTAGCCGCCAAGTACGCTACGCTCCCGTCCTATTTCCTCGCGGCGCCAGAAAAATGCAGTGAGGCAGAGATGGGCGTATGAAGAATGCGGGAGAGGGGAGGAGGAAGCGAGTTTTGTGAAAATTTTATTGATTTTGTGTCGAGGCATTTCTACGAGAAAACATCGCAACGGGCGTTTCCAAAGCTCAGAAAAGAGAATTTATGGAAGTTCTTAGCTATTGTTTAAGTGTCGTGAAGACCTTTCGCATTCGATAGGTGCTCGAACCTTGAACCTACAGCAGTCGAGCATATTGTGGATGTAATTTGCCATAGGTTGCAAAGGCTGGTATTACAGCACGTGTGTCTCATATCCATATATCGAATGCTGGTGTCAGCCACACGTTACTGTGTTTGCGACACAACTAACGACCACCTCGATTTATTGATGTCGCGATCTAGCAGTTAGTGATACATTCGTATCCTGCCACACTAATTTTCGTACATACTAAGTGAACGACGCTGGAATTTTCATTGTTTGTGCCATTTTTCTGCCACCATTTTTTTCAAGGAAGGTCAACTTTAAATGTGACATATCAAGCTTTCGATTTAATAGTGCTTTCCTGCAACAGACATGTAACTTAAGAATTTCTCATACGCATTCCAAATTAACTTACAATATGCGCTTGTTGCTCCAAGGCGCATAGCGAGGACGTGTTTAGTGGCAATGTGTGGCATAGGACATAATATTTGTGATTCATGAAAATATTCTAACAAAGCGACCAAATGTGCCCGGCTATCTTTTATCTACTCAACCTCTCGTAGTAAAACTTGTATTTATTAGCCCGTTGATGATGTGTATCACCAGAGTCTTTCAATGATTTTCTGGTCACGAAAGTGCCGCCTCAGCTTCATATGGAGCCAGCACTGGCCGCTAGGGGCGCAGCTGTGCACGTGAGGGCATGCTGCCGTCCGCTACCGCTGCGGTAGTGTGTTGTTCTGCTTTGATTTCCAAGCTTTCTAAACTTCTGCAAAAATCGTTTCACTTTCCCGCACTTACTTGGGACATTCAGCGTGCGTCGGTGACTGCGTGAACGCGCCGTCTGCCTTGAAATGAGCAGCCGGAAGGAAAGAAACTAACAGCTCTGGACATGCAGCTCGCCACAGTCGCAGTCGAAAATGACACAAAAATTCGGGGTTTGCCGCAACAGAACCATGACATGATTTTGGGACACGTCGTAGTGGGGGATCCTTGATTAATGTTTTACAGCTGGGGTCGTTTTTATATGCATGTAAATCAAAGTGCACGCCTGTTTTCTGCTCTTGCGTTTCGCCTCGTCTAAATGCAGCCGTCGTGGCCGGGGGAGCGCCGCTCGTTCGTCGCAACACTGCAACTGGTCCAGCTTTTCAAAATTTGCCTGAAATCAGACACTTTACATTCGCAATAATGCACTTGCTGTGCCACTTGTAAACAGAGGCGAACATACGAGTTGTTACACGTCCATTCGCCCGCAAGTGAGTGAAATCTCTCGGCTGCGCAAAGTGGCGCATAAGGCCAGATGGTTCGCACGGCACGGCTGCTCATTTTCTATTAAACTGTGAACATTATCAGACTCCTGGTGTCATTTTATTCGACCGAAAACCCAAACAATTAAATCATTACTGCAAGAAAGGCTTCCGTAGAATGCCTTCTTTTCAAGACAAAAAGAAAAAGAAAACAGCTGTTCCATGCGCTTCAAATTTCTCGACCTAACGATTAAATCCCACTACGAGCCTTAGGTACAATATATGTAATATCAGAGTCCTTAAATACCAGCAGTGAAGGACTCTGGTAATACTAACCTCATAGCAATCTTCGGTGCGGCGTGTTGCCCCGCCGCGGTGGTCTAGCGGTTATGGCACCCGGCTGCAGATCCGAAGGTTGCGAGATCTAATCCCGGCCGCGGCGACTGCATTTTGGTTCAGGCGAAATGTTGAGGCCCGTGTACTTAGAGTTTGGTGCACGTTAAAGACCCCAGGTGGTCAAAATTATTCCGGAGCCCTGCACCACGGGGCGTCTGTCATAATCACAGCTGGTTTTGGGACGTAGAACCCGATCAGTCAATCAGCGCTGCGTTTAGTTTATGATCACGGCGAACGTGAAAAGTAAGGTCGAACACAGTTGACAGTGTATTGTAATTAGGCCATTGTTTTATAAGCAGTCTAATATAGAAGAGACAGCAAACCAGTAACTTACGCCGCTCCTGCTTTCGACAAAAGCACACCAGAAGTTATTTTGGTTCTTTAAATGCGCGTCGCCGTTGATATTAAAATCATAAGAAGTGACAATGTCCGAGGCATCGAAATGCTTAGCACACACACGTGTATATTTCGACTCAAAGTTGAAGTCGCCACTTTCCTGGCGCGGTATGGCCCGCTTCCATTTCTCGCGCTGCTCCTTGTTCGATGGAAAAGAAAACAACGACACCTTCTTCGTCGTTCCTCTGTAGCCGGAACGGCACCCCGGCACGCAACACGTGTTTGGCATCGTCGTCTTAAAACATTTTAGCTAACTCGGACATGTACACAAACTTTATCCACCAGCTTGTCTCGCTGTGCGCACGCGTTTCAGTACGCGAGCAGCCCGAACGATGCCCTCTGTTGCGCAGTGGCGCCGCGTCACGGCAGTTTTGGGCAGCGTATGAAGCTCTTCCATAGAGTGACGGCGGAGTTTCGTGACCAGAAAAGCATTGAAGGACTCTGGTATCACATAGACAACATGCAAACGCCGCTTTATTTTTTTTTATTTTTTTTTATTTTTTTTTTCAGGTTGGAGCTGCGCAGAGCACAGAAATGGGCAGTCCAGCAGGCTCGAAAGGCGGCGACCTGGCAAGGCCTCGAAGTCCCCTTATGAGAGACCTGAGCCTAGGTCTCTAAACTTCACCCAGCTATAAATAAGGTTGTTCAGATCCATCTATGGCGGGTAATTGAAAGACCGAGCCCGTAAAGAAACATGCGCATGGTAAATTGTGTAATGAATGAATATGTTAACATTAATTAATTATTATTTAATGTGCTTACGTTCAATGTAGCTTGAAACGAATGAAGGAGCACTGCCGACATCAATCTGTTAGCAGGAAAGGAAGGGCACATACTTCAAACCAGGCGCAAAGTTTGGTTTATTTGCTTTCAACGTTTTTCAAATGTACCTAATTCGTCGCTGTTCACCGCGAAGTAGAGCGCTACAAAAAACGCCAGCTAGTCCAAGCCAATATTATCAAGAAGGATGACCGAACTTGTGACCCATTTTTAAAGAGCTTTATATTGCAGTCCAGCATAAAACTGGAACAACGTTTTGTTGCTTTGTTCGGTATTTACTCATAAGTCAGAAGCGCCTCCGGGTGTGCTTCAGTGCATCCTGTGCGTCATAATACCCAGATTATGTAGATGCTATCTCGCACGTGTTTTAGTTTACACTAGCGAGCAAACGCATTCGACGACGCTAGTGTCATTTCCCGATAAGCTGTGACAGATATACTATTGGGAAAATTCTAATGTTTATATAGGACTAATTGATTAGGGTGTAAGCAAAACATTTGAGCATCGTGCTTACAAAAGTGAATGACACGCTCTCGGCTTCATAGTATTAGGTGTAAAGGAGACACAAGTTTCTTGTAGAAGAGTTTTGGGGCACGATAAAGCAGGGGAAACAGGGCTTCGCAGTAGCAAGAAAAACCACATTGAGCGCCTTCAAGAAAATATAATCACCGTTCGCGCTTTGGGCTTAGAACTTTCATACAAACAAGCGTACGCTATATTTACGACACCACACAAAGCACTGCGTCAGGCATCGTAACGGGAGTGTCTGTGCGTTGCTGCACGCGTGGGCCGGTTGCGTGTGTTGCTGTTTGTTGCTGTACGTATAGGCCTCCATCGTGTTTTCTTGCCGACCTTAAGACTTTAGCGAGAAGCCTAACAACAAGTTCCTCTGCATAGGAAAAGTGGATAGTGCCTTATTCGAAGTTTGTTTTCACCACGTTTCTATGGTGTCTCTGCATGTGAAGTTGCAGCGAGTGGAATCTGCGATCTCGTATACGCTTGGCAGTCGGAATCCCGCGGGAAATTTATCGCCTGTGTTGAGTGGTCTCAGGGCAGTTGGCTAATTATCACCGGAGCGATCTCTATTCCGCTTCCGACAAAACTATAGAGGTCAGCGGTTGTGTATGCGGTACCTCTTTCGCTTGATATATACCAAGTACCATGCCGACGTGTAAAGTCCACAATGCCAACAGCCACCAACATCCGGGTTCGTGCGCTTGGCTCGACAAAGCCATATATTTCAAGGAAGAACAATTACATGCGACAACAAGGGCCTGCTTGCTAAATGAGCAAAACGAAACAGGGAGTGGTGGCGGTGAAAGTTTAAAGCCTATTTTCTGTGTGCTTTTCTTCATAGTTCACTGGCTTGCTGTAGGGCTTACCTAATATTTAACTTCCCTATATTCGTTCTCGCACTATACCGTCAGTGTCGACTATGTAGATGACTCACAGCTTAAACACTGAACGACGTTACACTCCGAAACATCTGATGATGAATGCCGACATTGATGTAACTAGCACGGAGCCGACAACCGACACATCGTTTTGCTGCGCCCTTTAATTCTACATTTCCAGCATTGTTTTTTGCAATATAGCTTTTGACGTAATGCGCGCTTCGATCCCATTCTGTTCGTTTGTTTTCAATCGATGGTCACTAGCATTGGTGCGGACAAGTGGTGCGGACTTCTCCAGTTCTCTATTCTAGGCTACTTTACTTGCTTTTCTCTTGTTCTTCTCGTGTATCCGTGCACGTTCCCACTATTGGCTGCAGGCACACATTTTGGAGGACTGCACAATGAATGTCCGTATACCACTTGTGCCATAACCCACTGCACGTACTCAATGGCCTTGTTCGTTCAGGTATACACGCGTACTTTCTGGGCGTATATGAGGAGACGGTGTAATAAAGCTACTCGCTCATGAAAAGAGTCTCGTCAGATAAATTATGATTACCTCAGGTGATGAAAACCGGAATAATTGAAATAATACAAAGCAATGTTACAGAAGTTACCTAATGCTGGAACGCTAGGGAGAACAGCGGCAGCGCTGCGCACATTTTTATACTGAGATTTGCTGCAGAAGAAGCCATTATTTGAAGAATATTTCTGACTGAAGCCTATACCTCCATCGTACATTGGTGCAAGTGATTTATCCGAGCCTAGCTCGGTTCGAGGAAACGTAATTACTGTCCAGATATTGGTAACACTCCACGCAACAAGGCATAAAAAGTACAGAACAACTTAGAAATCATTTAGGCCTGTCGCCAACCAAAGTCTTCGGATCATCTGCTGACAAGCCAAGGCACCAAACATTCCCTTATGCTGGCAGTTTAGCAAGAAAAGTTGGAAATTATATAGAACTGATGCAAGGCCTTAACAGTTAAGAAACCTTATTCCTCTGTTTCATCTTTATAATGTACTCGCTATGAAGGGTATATACCTGGTCTGGTTGTTGGGTCGTATTAAATGTATAAACAGCGCTGAAATCAGACAGGGTGTCTATGTTCGAAATTCGTGCTTGATTTTTGCGCAGTTTTTACATGTAAACTATATCCACAAAGCGCGCAACCTGCATCCTGGTTTTGGGGCGTTCGATAGGTGCTCGTAGGTGTTCCACTGGCTGCAGAATGTTTCAAACTAAAGCAGGTGTTCTTTTTTCCTACCTCCTGTTTTATTGCTGGTCTACTTTATCAATCATGCAATACTCGTGTTTTTGTCGCCCACATACTGACACGCACACTTACTTTTCATGCTTACTATGCCTGCGTTCCGCCGACTACGACACTTAGATATGTTGCTGCTAAGCGCAAACCACGCTTTAATATATCGTAACATTTTCTAATGGCATGTTATTATGGAATTGCTTGCATAACGCGAACAGCACCGTATATATTATAACGAAAGCTACCACCAGCCATTAAGAGGCAATGTACGGTGACGCATTTGTTAAACAACGAATTGGTTCGATCCATAGGTCATATCTTCGGTGCGCAATCAGTCTACCCGCTTTTATGACACTGCCGCCAATTTTCGTTGCTTTGACAAGATATTCACTTGATAAATAGTGAAGTCGTTGCCAGATTTGCGTCTGCACTTTTCAAAATCAAAATAAATAAGATGCAGCTTATCACTTTCGTCTGTAGCGTATCTTGATGCCTCTCTGCAATGAGCGAAAGATAATTTTATCGAGAACCGTAATGCTTGAAGCAGAGTTCTTGCCTCTCTACAAAGCAATATCGTCCGAGGCCTACGCGAAATACGTATTATATTTCAACTGCATATGTCAGCATAACTTGTACAGTTTCTTATCATAATCATTTTAGTCGAAGGTAATAATTGGCCGCGACCTCATTATTGTCGACATGAACTGTCAGGAAGTACGAGATGAATTCATTTGTATAACGATGCCTTTTTATAACAAGGCAAAGCCTTTTGCGAGGAAAGCGTATAGCGTAGGCTAGAACGGCGAAATAACAAGGGAACTGTTTTTTGTTTTTTATTTAGAACAGGAACGTCAAGATAATGAACATATTCGCTCGACAAAACTCAATTAAACGCTCCGACCATCGTCTCGACAAGAAAAACGTGCCATAGACGAATTTCTGTCAGGAAGTTCGCGTAGAGAACTGTAGGAAACCATAGTCATCCGAAGATTATATTTAGATATGTCCCTGCGAGCGTTTGAGCCGAGGGGAAAGTAATACTGAAGCAATGTCACCAGCTGTCCATGATGAGTTCTTGAGGCAATATTATAACAGAGTCGTCGGGCTCTGTCGTTGCTCAGAATGCAAATGAAATTCTTGCTCAGGACTCATTCTCGCGCCAGTCGAGGTTATCTTTTTCATTTACCTCACGAACAAATTGTTACTCTTGCTGGAACAGAGAAGCGTGCTCGAACATCGCTTTGCTCTTCCTTTGAAGCAAAAGTCGCGGCAATCGTAGTACCGATAAAACGAACGAAGTTCCCAGGTCTAAAGAAAAATATAACGCAATTAAGGCTTCAAGGAAAGGAGACCGCACCGTTCGGCCATAATTTCTTCAGAAACGCCGTGCCATCTGATGAGACAGGGGGGACGTCAGTTCACATTTACGTGTAGCCCTTCTTGTATAAGCAACGTATATTTCTTTCGAAGTAAGCCATATACAATGACTTCCATGTTCGTTCATTTGTACTACTTTTGCTGTTTAAACGAATCTTTGGTAACGTCTTTCCTTCACCTATCGTCACATTGCCGCAGAGTTAGGGATAGAGTATACGTGCACTATCTGCAGACATTCATTTGATGGAGACAATTACTTTATCGAAAAGTAATTTCAGCCTTCCCGGTGTTCCGGTATAAACAATAACACTTGCTTAATAGCGGGTTGCTGAGCGCTCAGTAGCGACAAAAGTTTCATCTAACCAGGATCTCTAGTGGCGTGTTTTCAGTTCAATTGGCTTTTTTTCTAAAAAAACAAAAGAGAGAGAGACAGAGAGACATTTAGTGAAGCAAAAGATTCTGGAACTCGCCACCGCCCAAAATTTACACCAACATAGAAGTTGAATACACACAGAAGTTGAATACAACATCGATAACTTCTCACCGTTTGCCTGTTTTACCATCAGGTGTTGTCGGTAGCAAAGTCGCTGACGTTTGCGGTAATCTGCCACATGTTTGCCTATACAGAAAACGTCGATGGTAAAGGACGCCTCAGTAGTGTGGCTAATGGATGCAGACATTCTGGCTTTACCATGTTCCCGTGCCCCAATAGGCATGGACAATAGGCATTCCTATGTATCGATTGCAGATACATCAAGAGAGAGGAAGGAGCGATCGCATTTTTTATATTTGCCTCGAAAAAGAATACTTTTGTCTGTATTATTGACTATACTGCTGTCTGGATCCTATTTTGACTACTGCCATCTTCACTAATGCTATGTGCATCGTTTCAGTTCAGCGCGTACTCCTGTTCGGATGATTCGAACGAAAATAGAAAATAAGAGCGACACCTTTACGTCCGCCTTCACGTAAAGTCCGCCGAAAAAAGAATGAAATGCATGCACATTGTATAGAAAACAACGAAAGTCTTTGTTACCACCGAAACGTACAACGTCAGACTTGGATGACCTTTTCAAAACCGTTTATGTGACACGCGCTTATGGGCTTCCAGTATGGTCCCACACAGGGCACCTCCACTGGGAGATTCGAATGCCAGCAGAATACGGACTGATGCGGGAGCTCTAAGATTCCCGTGGTCGTTCGATGTCGACAGGGGGATTCGCCAGAAATGCGTTTACTATACTTGCGACAACGTAAGCAAAACTGGAATTCTACACTTGGAAACTCGAATTATTCTCTAAAGAGAAGCCCTTGTCGGAAGAGACGAGACACACAGGATACAAAAGGAGAAGGTGAGAGAAAGAGAGGTAAGTAAAAACTTTCATAATACGCTGGGGATTTTTAGAAATGTTGCACTTGCAACGCGCAGATGTCCGAGTTGACACTAAAATAAACTTCAGCAGGAACAGTGCTAACGGCACTCCTGGTAAACTTATCAAGTCATCTGAGAGGGTACAAAGCATACAAGGAAGGGTACAAAAGCCGGGAAGCCGTCCTAGATGGTACAAAGGATATGCTTAACAAGAACGTGCACACAGCAACCGTCTGCGTCTAGTGCGAAGGTGTCTAAAGATCAGTTATAAGGGTTTTCAGCGAAAATATCAGGGAAGAGAAGAGTCAACCGCTACGGTTGCGTTCTTGTTAGAGGCAAATATTGCTTTAAACGTTTTTCAAAGCCACCAGGTCAAACATTGCAGGAGTGTTTGGGAGGACTGTGAACTTGTGGCAGCAATTGCACTGCAACGTCCACTTAGAACCGACCTGAAGCACGTGAGGATACAAGCAGCATGTCAAAAGCAGTAGTCATTGCACGCGAAATATCGACCGAGTAACAATAATGCTGTTATTTTACATGGTGAAACCACGAAATAATTCCAGGGCACGCCATAACGGGGGCTCCGGAAATGTTTGACCGCTTGGGGTTCTTGAACGCGCACTGATAGCGCACAGTAGATGGGCCTCGCGTCAGTCGAAAATGAGACCACCACGACAGGGATGGATCCAGTGTCTTCCCCGAGCGGATCCAAGCACATTACCACTACACCCCCGCAGCTGACGCTTAGGTGAAATCCTGGGCGCTAGGTGCACAAGTTCAAATCCTGCCGTGTGCAAAGTTTACTGGTATCAAAGCCCGCGAAGCAGCATCAGTGATGACGCAACGGGATCCTTTTACCAAATATGTATAAACATCTGTAAACATTTCTCATCGGTGTAGCCTACAAATCTGATCTCGAATGGGATGCTCTCAGGCTACTTGTGATGAGGAAATGCTTGTGTTTCAAAATAACGGCTTGGTAGACCTCGAGCAATTTTTTCACGAAGGAGAAACAACGCCTGCGGCACGTGGCAATAGTTCAGTCCAACCATGGTTATTGCTCCCAGCTATACTTTTTTCGTCATTACGGGAAATAGTATTCACCCATCGCTGCGTATCTCGCGCTTTCTGAGAGCGATGACATATTGCGAGGAAGCACGCTAACGTTTGTCATCATGCCCCTCGGCCATTATCTACTCAGAATCGGATCGAATGGCGGAGTAGAGCTCACGCGCCAAATCTCGTCTTCCTAACTGAGCTGTGCTTTTCGAAGCCAGCGGTGATTGCAACATCGCGGGTTGCTTGCGTGCAGTTTCCGATAGGAATGCATATTAGACCACCGTAGGTCAGCTGTAAGCGCACCTCTAATATGCGCCTATGGCCGACGATGCCGTATGAAAAATCTTCGCCGCCTTAAATCTCTTCGATCGCGGGAGCACCAAGCGACTAGACTATAACCGACATTTACATACAAGCGAGTTTTGTAGCCTTAATGAGCAAGTTTTATCGCGCCCATTTAAACTATATCCCTCGACGACGGTCGTGGCCCTATATCACAGCGGACACCGCTTGACAGGGCTGTGAAAAGTTGAACATGGTTGATGCTTCCTTTAGAATGATCAGGGCCCGCACTCGCAAAAGCCCTCTTACGATAAAATTGATTTGATTGATTTGTGGGGTTTAACGTCCCAAAACCAGCTATGATTATGAGAGACGCCCTAGTGGAGGTCTCCGGAAATTTCGACCACCTGGGGTTCTTTAACGTGCACTGACATCGCACAGCACAGGGGCCTCAACATTTCGCCTCCATCGAAATGCAGCTGCCGCGGCCGGGATTCGATCCCGCGACCTTCGGGTCAGTAGCCGAGTACCATAACCACTAGACTACCGTTGCGGGGCACTCTTACGATAAAACTGTTTGTAAGAGCATTTCAGCCAATCCTAATTAGCGGTGGCGTTCAGCGAAAGGCAAAAAGCACGTAAGAAATTAAGTTTTTTTAATTTGGCCCAAGCAGTGGGAATAAAAATATTGAGCGAAGCTTGCACTCGTAGCGCGAGGTTACCGAAGCAGCGAAGCTGAGGACACTTGGCTGGTCCGGGTTTTGTCTCCGGCACAGCCGCATTTAATTGGCAGTGCTCCAAGGCTTCGGGAAACGCCTCGCGAAGCACTGCGAGGCTCAGCGAACGTTTCTGAAAGTTTCGCACCGAGCTCAGCTTAAAGGCGTTCGCACCGAACCAGAGACGGTGGCAGGCGCGGCACGCCTGGCCTCAGCTTGACGCCGTCCCACCCCTTTGCTACACTGCACTATGTGTTTGTGCATAGCTTCGCGCCATGTAAGGACGCATGCTCAGATGGTGCGAAACTGCGCCCAAACGCACAGTTTTACGAGACGCTGCGCGCTGGACAAATCGGCGCACATTGTTTTTGTCTTCTTCTGCTTGCACGTGCAACACGTGCACCAACCAGCCGCAGTTTCTCCGACGTAGTAGTGAACTGAGGACATGAGAGCAAGAGGAGAAAGAGGCGCGCGTGAGAACGCTGCACGATAGGGATTGCATAGAAGAACATGCACTTTTGGGGATCAGAATTAATGATGGCGATAGTTTCTTGGTCACGTAGAACGTGCAACCGTCAGCCTAAACAGGTTCGCCGTTAAAAAAAAATGTACCCTTCCATTCTGTGAATGGTACGATCAGCGAAGCTGTGGTCATGGGATCAGCCCACCATTGCAACATTCTTTGTTGACTCGATACGATAGACGGACGAAGTTTTTCAGCGAAAGCTGTTTATGGCTAGGAGAAACGAAAAACCGCTCGTCCGTGGACCGCCCGCGGTCTCCATTGGCTGCGCCTTCCAGTGACGTCGTTCTCTGCGCCGTACCAAAGCGCGCGTGCCATTGGCTGGTCCGTGAGTGACGTCGTCCATCCCGTCGCAACCGTGGCGCCGAGCACGCGCGCATCAGCTTCGACTGAGAGCTTCCACATGGGTAAGCCACGGATGTTAGCTCGCGATGTCAAACGCTTGCAACGACGGCGCGCCGAAGAAGCAGCGTTGCAGGCAGAACAGCGTCGACGTGATGATTGCGGGAGCGCGTTCGCGGGGCGAACGCCCGCTTTCAGCGAGAGTTTCTGCAGCGGCACTTTGGCTTCGGCTGCAACGTCTGTGTTGGGTTGAACCCACTGCTAAACACCGGCGCCGCACATTTCAGCTTCGCTGGTTAACCATTTGTACGGAGTGCTTGGGAGGTGATTTTTTTGTCAGAACGTTGAAGTAATCAACTGCCATCATGCCTTTCGTTCACTTAAAGTACCTTGCAATAAATTCACCAATTCATTCGTTTAGTTCACATTTGGTTTTACTTACGTTGTAATTCACATTCGGTCAAGTCACATTTAGTCACCTTGATTCGCCTTTCGCTGATATTATTCGGCATTTCATGGACTTAATTTGCATTTTATTTTTCGCATCTGCTACTATTCCGCGCCGTGCACTGCCCCAAGGATCGACGCACCGCCGAAAGATTGTAGTCCTACGCGTTGCTTTGCCTGCGGATGTGATCTTGCACAACTCTGCCGAGACAAAATTGCTTGGCCGTCACTTGCAAAAATCATGCGATGGTTAGCATGCACAATATTGCTTAAACGGAGAAAAAACTAGCAGCCCTTCTCCTATTTGGAAAGCGGCGGAAAGCGAAGCTTATAGCGTATGCGTACCTCTTTATTTCTTTCTTTCTTTCTTCCTTCTCTGTGATGGCAAAAGTCTGATTTCTCTAAAAGAGTAAAACTAGTAGAATCTCAGTCGAATAAAACGCGATGGAGCTTATGTTACGCAAATATCTTTGTTGAGGTACAGTTCCGCGATTTGTTGAAGAAGCCTGGCCGAGAAGGGGAAACGCGATGGGCGGCCTTCACTTCCCTCGTTCAAAAAAGCTATCTCACCGAAGTTTTCCTATACGACGGCCATTTGTATAAGCATGATGACAGTGGGTGTTTTAGGTTCTACATATTTTTTTTCTTATGTGTACTCCTTGCCTGTTCGGCTCGCAACACCACAATTCAGTAGTTTTACTGAACAATATACAAAGGAAGACTGATGCGCCTCCTCAAAACGTTTCGTTTTGCGGAGGCCCATTTTGATGAGAGATTCGTCTTCCAACAGCGCATGCGGCCTTCGAAAATTTCGAAGGCCGCATACCAAAGTATTCAAAGCCGCTTCGGTATTTGGGTTTCTTTTGGATATTATATTGATTTTGGATATTACATTGTTTCAGATAACTAATAATCTCCTCTCGCTCTTATAAACTCCAGCGACTATAGTAGCTATCGTTTGTTTTCTTCTTCGGTGAAGAACAGCAGAATTGAAGCAAACAGCTGACGTCAGAGGAACGTTTTGTTTTTGTGACTCAAGAACCACTGTAATGACCCCTTGCTTGCCAGTCAATCATGGGCTCTTTCAGAATGTGGGCTTTCGAACTTTAACTCTGCGGACAGGCAGCATTAACTATTTATATATATATTCTTACTAATAACGAAGTCAAAAGGGACAGCATGGCTTCATAATGACGATAATTCCTGCCTCCATGTTATATCTGTTTTTCAATGAAATCACTTCAGTAATAAAATGAATAAGTGTCACATGAATCATGATGAATATTAGCCAGTGGACTAGCAATGCTCTGTTTATAGCGGCATATGATGCCCAACTAAATGTGAATCATTTAGCTAAAGGACCCGTACGAGCGGAATTTCATGAAGTTCCAGCTAACAGAACACAGACAGCGATGTTTTGCGTATTTATTGTCGCGGAAAGTTTGGTACATGATTTAACTTCCAGGTGAAACGTTGTTACTGAGCCTACAAGCCTAAACCCAGCGCTATGTACTAGCTAAACAAATGTTTTACTTTGGAATTTATGTCGACATAGCGGTTGATTCGACCGTATTGCATTTGTTTGCAGCGTGCTATGCATCTGCCTCTGTCACTCCAAGAAACATTTGTGCGCGTTATTTACTTCGGAATGCTGAAGTTGTTAAAGAACAAGAGCTTTTCTTACATTAGGTTATTCCAGGAACCCTACATGGACTGACAATTTTCTGAATGCGAAGATCAGAACTCAACCCGATCTGCATTTTTTTTTTCTTTTGGCGGGTGGGAGCCGCTTTGCATCGGTATTCGGTGACCCGCTTCATTTACTTTCGTCCTGGTTTGTTTCTATGCATTGTTGCTAAGCCAGTTTTATGTTACAACACTGAAATAGCACTGGAAATGTGCACTGGCGCTCTTCTACCTAATTCTGCACGCCGCATAAAATCACAACTGCCAACGGTGCTCACAGTCTTAGAGTGGACATGTATGATTCTGCATTTGCCCCTTCATTACACTTTTCAAGTTACTGTGACATCATCTAGGCTTTCGTAACACTGCATCGAATCTCTTCAGATAGCTGTTTATTGTGCCCTTGCTCCCAAGTCGAGACGTCCCTCACAAACATGTCCTCGGCAGCACTCTTTCATTCTTTTGCGATCTCAGCATCAGTTTTCAAACGAAAACGTCTTGGAAAGCGTTTACTATGATAACCGCGCCGCTCGCACCAAACGTCTCCCACATGCATTAACTTCCATTAACAACCTCCTATGACATGGGGAAGAGCAGAAGTTCTCGACTTTCACCGTTCAATTTTTGTTTACCAGTTCGCGTCAGTCGCTTCGTTTCAAGAGACACTGAATCAAGGTATTATGCTGAATATTTAAGGCCTCTCTTCGGAGCTCAGTGCAGTAGTGGGCACGAACGCGCACACGATTTCACAAACTATGGAATTGACACTTTGTGAAATCGCGACGGGCCCTATCGTTGTAAGGATCGGATTTCAACTCAACGTTTTGTTTAATGAACATTCGCGTTTGGTGCTCGCACGTAAGCGATATATAATACTTCGTCAAGTACTAAGGTATTATTCTTAACATTCATGTTGTTATCATCATCACGGAAAGCTGGTTTAGTCTGTTATTGCAGGAAGAAGAATTGGGGTGGCTTCAAAACACATCTGCATTGGCGGTGCTTTGTCTTATATGTAAACCACCACCGGTAAAAATATGTGTACCATCGTGATATATGCTGGAATGATCTCTACGAATATTTTTAGAGTAACATGTTCTTTCAATACTAGCCATCGTGTCCATTTGCTATAGTCCTGTGTCCCCATGAATACAATTTTAAGGCGTCATACGGCGAACTTTCTAACCTCAGCACTTATTGTGACCTTGTTTCGTGGATACCACACTTGTAGACATTTCTCAGCCAATATGTGCGGCAGACCCAACACCCCTAGTTGGTACAGCATGTTACATGGTCTGCCGACACAAATATACCCTCTTCCCGACTGTTATTTCTGCCTGCGTGCTATTTTTCTTTTCGTACTGTGCGTCTTCTCGAAGCATGATTGCTTAGATTCATATATGCTACTTAGTGTATCCAGAACAATTGCTGACTTTGCTTTTGTTTGTGCTCGCACACATATAGCAGTAATCTGTCATTCCTTTTGTTTTGTTATGGTATTTGCTCTGCCGTCGCATTCTAACATCTGCAATGTTACATATGGCTAGTGCTATCAATATTCTACGTTATTCGCAACCACAATGTGTATTTTAATTTGTTGATTTTGTTACGCCGTAATTTTTGAAATGTATCCGTAATAAACTACAACGAAGAAAAAAAAACATTATTATTTAGTTCATCGAGACCATAGCAACACAAGCTTTTGGAGATATTGGCTGAGTAGCTGGAGAACTGTTTGATCACAATCGTTTGTCTTATGTGTCAAGCACCGCAGCTATAAATAAGAGCTTAGCGAAGGCAGGTAGCTGTGCCTGGCATAAGACAGGAGAAACGGGAGAAATCTGTCGTCGGTATATCCACGTCGACTTTTCTTGACTTTTGCGGGGAGAGCGAGTATGTCGACTTGCTATAGCGCAAGCAGTTCGGGAGGAACTGGAGGTGACCGAACATTCCTTCTCGTTTCGAGACTAAGCGTCGACGACGTGACTCCAAGCCTCCAAGGGAATTTTTCTTACCCTGTCGCCTTTCTGTGCCCACGAATACAAAACACCATGGTCACGTACCATTGTGGAGCCCCTACAAACAGAACAAATGGCACTCGACCAAAGGTTATACTTTTGCTATTGCTATAAATTAAAGGCCTAGTTCAGTGACCTTGGAGTTGCCGCGAAGGAACCGCACCACTTTTTTTTTCTAAGTAGTGACAACTTTTTTGTCTTTTTTGTCTTAGGTTTGGTCTTAACTGTTCTATTCTTTTAGAGCGCGGAAAAAGTGCGGCAGGATTTCGTCAAGGCTACGTGTGAACTATGCAAGAGGGCCTTTGTATTGGGCGCTGTAGTTTAAAACGGGCGAGGACTTTCTATAAAAACTGCGTTGAAACTCTGCTCAAACTTTTTCTTTTCTATCTTTTGACCAATAGAAATAGCCTCGATCTATTCTACGAGCCAGAGTGCGTGATGAATAAAAATAGGTGGCAATCTTGTTTGAGGAAATGCTCTCAAGGTGGCCGTATGCCTGTATTTTTCCTCGCTTCGCCATTGCTCAAGGTGGCGTGTCTTGTAAAAAGTGAAAAGCAACGATTCTGCGACTTCGGTGTAATGCCGTTTTTCTTGTAATTTGTAGTTTGGCTTTGGCTACCCATCTACGTGCATTGAGTCTTTTTCCGTGCATTCCCCAATAGCGAGGTACCGGTGCTGATATATGACCACGAAAACCGAGGTGAGCAAAAAAGAAATTGGGTACGCCAGCATAGAATAGGCACCGAAGCGTGACAAACTCCAATGTGAGAAAGGTAGCCGGAGACATTTCAATCAAAATAGATGGGAATATCGAAATTACAAAACAAGAAAAGATTGAGGCCAAGAAAACCGAGACATAATTTTTTTCTTACATTTGCTGATGTAGCGTACCAAACCTTCAGCCTTTCTCGGTTTTATATGAAGGGTGGAAGCCCGTAACACAATATATGGTTATTCACCACTTACCATGGCAATGAAACGTTTTTCGAGATTGAAATCCACTGGTTCATCGAGGAGACTTGTCTTTTTTTTTCTTTATTGAGAAAGGCCAACATTCTGTACCACGAATGCTGGTCAAATTATTTAACAGAACAGTTAATTTAACGCGACAAACAGATACGTTGGCCCTGGTAACTTGCCGGAGAAGAATAAAGTTTTCACCTCCTAGCCTACCACAGATTTGCAGGAATAGGTTCGGACTAAACACAATCTCACTTCTCTGAGGGGCAGACACCAGAGCACTTGGCGGAATTACTTTATAGAAAAATGGCTGCACTTTCAGGCTTTTTTCCGTAAAGGCGTAGAAAAAAACATCTCCGAAATTCCAGTCTATATTCTTTATCCAATACTTCTACGTTAAAACTCCAGCATGCACCGCCTGCATCTCGCTTCACCGCTTTTTACATCTTTTGTAAATCAATAACTTTAATGAATTTATTAGAGTAGTTTCCTATTCCATGCTATTTATTTATTCCAAAATGCGCTGTAAGGTACGATTGTACACACGTACGTCGTTTCGTGTCTATGGCTTAGGGCTCAAAAAGATGCTTTGATGGGTGAGTTGGTTCAATTTTGAGCACAAAATACTCGACGCAATTTCACTTTGATAAACTGCTTTTTGAGTTGCTCACTACCTTCGTTTGTTTCAGCCTTGGTACGCAACCAAAGCTGAAACAAACGAAGGTTGTGCTGACTAAAACGAAGGTGATAGTTATGTATGTATGTATGTATGTATGTATGTATGTATGTATGTATGTATGTATGTATGTATGTATGTATGTATGTATGTATGTATGTATGTATGTATGTATGTATGTATGTATGTATGTATGTATGTATGTATGTATGTATGTATGTATGTATGTATCTTGTTTCTCTCTTTCTGTCCTTCCTTCTCGCTTTGCTCCCTAGTTCTTTTTTTTCCTGCTTGCTTCCTTTCTCCACTTCGTTCTGTGATAGGAAATGCAAGACATTCATACATAGATGTAGACGCAGACCCTTTAGGTGGTCCAGATATGTTCACATCTTCAATTGTCGACCGTACACTCAAGTGCGTGTATGTTGTACGGGCGCCCGCCTTGTGTGCGAATACTCAAAACGCAAGAGAAGAAAAAAGTACGCGCTCACTGCTTTCACGATGGTGATTGCTGTGTCGTACAACAACCTCAACACTGACGGCGACAAAGAGTCAGGCAATACAAGCTTGAATATATACATAGAAAGCATGACAATGCGGATAACCAAAGAAATTGTTGTTCGTTGACGGCTAGCTAGGTCATTTCTTCACTTTAAAAATATCTTAATGATAACATCCCACAGCAGGAAGTCGTTCTTGCAAGCCTTGAAGAAAGGCTGCCTCTGGCGAAAAAAAAATTGTCGAGCCGGCAAGCCTAGACGATGGTTCAGCTGAGTGGCTTTGAAAACGCGAGCAAAAGATTATAAGGGGAGAATTAATAGCTGCGCGTATATCATCAATTCAAGCCCGCAGCGCCGTGAAAGGCGCTTTCACTGTATGACACGGGTACCATTATTCATCGTGCTATCATTATAACTGGCGCCATAGGTCGTCTCGACTTGTCTTGGTTTTGGCACAGTATAGAAACCATCCGGAAAAAAAATGCATAAATGTCAAACTTAATGGGTTAGTGCGTCGTACTCGTCAGACAAGATTTGGCGGTGAACTGTGATATTATTAGCGACGCAGTGCTATTAATTGTATGCAGAGGTGGGCTATATTATTGAGATAAGCGTAACTAATATGTGCAGTTCGCTTTAACTACGGATTGAAAAAATAATTGCTCCAATACCTTAGTTATTGACTGGAGAAAATATACTGACCGAAATGGATCACATCCACACTTTAATTTAGACAGTGGTTTCGTTGATAAAAAACCTGAAGTTCGCCTGCAGCAGGCTAGATTGCTACATTCTCCATTTTACACTGGTTTTGTACCTGTTGTCTGCGGAAACTGCTTTCGTTCATTGAAACATTCGAGTAGGAAAGTATTGGACCACTTCGCATAAAACAATTGTAAAGCCGTGGAAATGTTGATAAGAGGCGCTGCCCTGTTCATGCTGAACATTTAATGTATTCGTACAGCCCTTGTATAGATGCGGCATCTCCTGCTCCAATGAACGCGAGAAAGATCAATATTTTCAGTTTGAGTGAATATTTATTATTCGGCATCATTATATTTATTATTCGCCACCATTGTGAAGGATTTTAAACAGGGGAATGTTAAACCATGATGTTAAACAGTGAAACGAATCAGTCTTGCGGTTGCTTTGAATACGCTGATCTTGACAACACCCGCATTGTGCCGGCGCAGGGTTCAATAAAATAACGACAAAAATATGTCCCAGCATCCAGTATGAAGATCGATGGGAACCGATTATAAGGTGGCTTTGTTTTACCTCATCAGACGAAAATTCATTTCAGTTGGTCTTTTTATTCTCCCTTTCAGTACCGCAGTGTAACGCACCGCTTAGTAATTTTCCGCAACTACCACTTAGTAATTGTCTTCTTTCAAGCAACTTTAGCTGCTTGAAAAAAGGTGGTGGCTTGCACAAGTTACGCTTCCGTTCTGTTGCAACACGCGCACATCGCATTTCTCATTAAAAGTTGCGACAACAGGACCGCGTCGCGGCCGGACTTACAAAAGCACCTCAAGACGAGTTTGGGCACATTTATTCATTCGTGTTTTTATTTGCTGAAGTGTGGACCCTCTGCCACGGCATTTCTGTACGCTTTAAAGGGAAAGTTGTTTCTTCTCTAAAGCAGTGAACGCTGCTTTCTTACCTTACACATCATAGATTAAGCGTTTTCTTTACACAGCACAAAACAAAAGGGTGTTGCCAAGAGGACCTAGAAATAGTTTAGCAGAAAAAAAATTACATAAAAAATTCATTAGGACAGCGCTTCCTGAAAGTTCTGCATTCAAACTTAGCGTACTAAAACGAAGGTGTTTGAATTGTAAGGAGTGAAGGCACTTCCGTTTCGAAACAAATTTCTTTATTATCAGCGCGCTTCCGCCGACAACTGCGCACGAGAACTGGCGACGTGCGTGTTCCAGCGTTAGAAAAAAAAAAGCAAAAAGCCTCGCACTATCCTGAAAGGTTACTTTCAATCATTTTGGCCATGGTATTGAACAGTAAGCTGCAATTTAAGAGTTTAAGCGCGCTCTGGATTGAATCCGGTAATTCGAACAACCGTTTTCTTATTCAATCGCCTTGACGTCACCCGAATGACGTACGTGACGTCATTCGAGTGTAAGCTGTCAATTGGTCTATGCACGTGTCGGTAAAGTTGCGATTTCCCTTTTGCTTAGCTTCATCAAATTTGCATTTCCGTTGGGTTATCTCACTCAATAAAAATCAATGCATGTTGGGCAGTGGATGTCGCACACTGCGCCTGGGGGTGAAGAGCGAACATAAACTGACTGTGGATAAGCAAACGAAGCGCTTCGACATGGTGTTGATGATTGACGTCAGAGCGTGTCCTCTAAGGAGACCGCGGCGAGAAGAGTGCTCATATTAATGGAAGCGATTGCTAGAAATAGACTGTACTGTCGCAATGTCGCGGATTGGAGCTCTACGTTATTTGAGGCCTACTAACTGTATGTTTTAATCGCGTAAACCTGCTTTATAATACATCAAGAAAGATAGCGCAAGTATAATCATCGACACATTTGGATAAGCCGCGCGGTTTGCGAAAAGTTTGCTGCTAGCCGATCTTTAAAAATTTTGCCGTCCGATATCATCACCAAACGACGTACCTTTGTTGGTGCTAGTTATAAAATAGTCGACGCAGGTTAGCAGCTGCTGTAGGTGAGAAACGTACAAAATAATGTCTAACTTCAGCCACGTGCCTGTTCAAATACGTTATTTTACTTCACGTCATACGACTATGTGTTTCAGTTAGCTGCATATGATACATAATTTGAAACCACGATTAATATTGAAAGGACGGGAAGTTTTTCGGTACGCCACGTTGATCTAGCGGATATGGCATTCGGCTGGTGATTCGAAGACCGCGGGATCCAATACCAGCCGCGGCGGCTGCATCTCGATGGAAGCCAAATGTTGACGCTTGTGTACTGTGCGATGTCAGTGCACGTTAAAGAACTCCGTGTGTTCGAAATTTCAGGAGAGCCCTTCACTACGGCGTCTCTCATAATCATACCGTGGTTTTTCGGACGCTGAAACCCCAGAAGACAAATCTTTCTTTATTTGCATTTCGCTCGGTGGAAATGCAGCCGCGGCTGCCGGGGTTGAACCCGTAACTTCAATCTACATCTTTTCCACAATTGACCACACTTCGGACTTCGCGTAATCGCTATCATAAAAGGATCACGTAATAGTAGGCTTGAGGATAAGAGTGTCTCGACCGCAATAGATGAAAGAAGTGCGAACAACGCCGCACACTGCGCATCACGTAACCACCACCATATAGTATATATAGGCGGGAGGAAGGGTGCCATCATATGAGTGCGCTGCCTTTTGTCTTTTGCGTAACACCGCCACCGGCGCCGGCGAAGGGCCAACTGTGAGTAGGTTAGATGTTATATTAAATGAAAGCCGTAACTGTGACTCTAGCAACGCAATGTACGTGCTGTATTACAATACCTTCGGGCAACTACACACGGTCCAAACGGACATACTATTAACACATGCACTATTTCGCTTTATGGTTTAACCACCACCGGCGCCGGGCCACTTCGCCACTGAACTTGCCCTTATCAAGGCACATAGAACTGCCGACCTACAGTTCTGAAATGATGAGCGCAATCTTTGCGGCGTGGTTTTCGAAACACGCGTGAACCCTTTTAAATTTTAAGCAATATCAGCCGGTATAAATTGTAACTCCGGAGCACTCTCCTGGCCTCGGAGCAGTAACCTTTAAAAAAAAGGAAAAAAAAAATCATGACGACGTCAAGGCGCAAATAGAGGGGTCACGCTTGTTTGAGAGGGCTGTGTCCAGAATCTTGTATGACGCTGTTGTTCTTACATGAAAACACCTCTGCTCTTTTATCCGACATTGAAATACATACAAAGAAGACAGGCAAACAAGAAAACGAGTGAAAAAGAAAGAAAGCCCATTACGTAGAGAAAAGCGTCGGCACAACTCTGCCGCCTGTCTGTTCTCGCACCAACACAGAAGAGGACAATGCGGTTACTTCCGGAGACCCCCAAGCCCCACAAATATGGTTACTTTTCTTAGAGCCTCCACATTTACGTAAATGTTACGGTCATTCTTACTCCAAACGTTAGTTAACGCCGCAACGACAGCCTGCAAGTAGGTGTGTGACGTGTTATTATTTTTTTTTTTGAATGTCGCGGGCTGCTGCAGTGATAGGTAACACACTAACACGTAAGAGATAAAAATGTAGGCATTGTTTGATCCAACATGTTGCAGACCGCTACACAAGTTTGCAACTGGAATTGTTTGCTCCCTTTCGTTGCTTCAGAAGTTTGTTGAACTATCTTGCCTAAATGAGCAATTAAGCGGAACACAGATAGAGCACAACATACTCCATGCAGTGGTAAGTAATGTAGAATTGGTTTAGTCGCCTTAGAGTGCACCGGCATATTCTCAAACCTACGTATAAGTTATATGCGTCTGGCGTTTACGGCAAGGTATCCCTGACTTTCCTGGCAAACCCTTTACCGTGGTTACAGGCCGTTTCAGACGCGCACGTAGTCTCAGACGCCCACGTGTGCGGTGCACTTACCGATAACGCCCCAGAGCTCGGCTGAAGTCTTTCTTCCGGCCCATACTCGCCTTTCAAACAAATTGTGTCTGCGGCCGCGTGCGGTGCTCTTCCTTTGTCAGTAATGAAGAAAATCAGAGTTATTGTTCCGCCCACGATAATCCGCTTCTTTGTATAAGAATGTTTCATCGGAACCGAAGCCGCGAAAACGACAAGGACACAAGTGACTTGAAGTGAAAAATTCTCAAAGCCCACGTGCGCCCATTGTACCTTTTCCTTATGAATATGAAAGCGAAGCACCAGTACCTTTCGATCGAGTCTCTCCTTTGTGTCTGTGGTTCTGTGTTGTTTTAAGCCTTGCGACAACAAGAAGCTTCATTGTCACTTTGAGTAGAGTCTTGAAGCCGTCTTTATTTATTTATCTATTTATTGTTTTTTTTGCTGGAATTAGCTGCATTGTTTCATTCGTAGCGAGTACCGAGTGTCCGTGTGAGTGTCGAAAGAGTTCCTAACAAAGGGTTGCTATGGGGGCGTATTATCTTCCTTGCTTTGAAAGTACTTTGAATTTAGTATATACGTAGCGATCGGCTCTCAGTAAAGCAGCTTATTATCTGCGCTTTGCGCGTCCGTATAAATGCAGGAACGCGCACGCGTTATCCGCTATGATACAGCCTGCTATCATTTCAGTTAAAAACAAGTGTGCTTAGGAGAATCTGGGTCCTTGACCCCAGGACAATGTCGTCGAAGAGTTTTGTCCTCTTTTCTTTCGGGTTTCTTCTTACTATTCTACTTTTTTTTTTTGGGAGGGGGGGGGGGTTGCTTGTTAACTAAGGGCTCGTAAACGGCCGCATAATTCATTCCTGTTTCATTGTACCGATGAGAAGGTGGTCATTTTTATCTGCTGAACAGCCGTGCTCCCAACGAACTGTCGGTTCACACTGCTTCCCTGACCTGCTTGGGTGCATATGCTGTTGAGTAAATCTAACTCACACTCACCCCTTCCCCAGTGCAGGGTAGCAAACTGGATATCTTCCTTCCGGTTAACCTCCCTGCCTTCCGCCCATCATCTCTCTCTCTGTCTCTCTCTAACTCACACTCATACTTCTTACTTGTACTATGGATAAGATGATACGCACAGTCATACTGCTTACTTGTTATATGGATAAGAAAGCTGCTCTGCAGCATGGCCATAAATTTGCATGCTTAAAATCTTGTGTCAACACACATGTTTGAAGGGCCTGCCGTATCATCTTCCCCTTTGTCCTCAAGTTTTGCTGCGACTGCTTCAAGAGAAAGCGTATACGTACACATCTTTTTTAGCCCCCACCAGGCTCGTGAAGCACGAAAAAGAAAGAAACACTGGGACAAGCCGCGAAACACACAGGACAAGTGCTTGCTCGTCTTGTGTGCTTCGCTTGCTTCTTCTGTGTGCCTGTGTTGCTTCAGTTTAGGAAAAACGGTCACCTTTTCGTGTGTAAGAGTTGCAGAGAGCACCAGCACTCACTGAATAGCTTTCTTTATATTTTTTCAATACTGAAATTTATTGACACAAAAACGATGTAATACGTGTGAAGCATATATATATATATATATATATATATATATATATATATATATATATATATATATATATATATATATATATATATATACACACTTCTGACTTCGACAGAGCCCTTCTCTGAAAGGGAGGAGGTATAGAAAAGCAAAAATAAATTGTACAATAGGCAACCAAATAAATTTCACATCCCAAACGCAATACAGGTACAAAGCGCAAAACGGGTAATGAGCATAATGTTACATGTGTGCAAATACATACGCCAATATGCGAAAAGCTGTTTTCAGTGTACGCTGGACAGCTGCGCATTGCAAACCGCAAAGTTGTTATGTGGGGTTTAACGTCCCAAAACCAGCTCTGATTATGAGAGACGCCGTAGTGGAGGGCTCTGGAAATTTTGACCACCTGGGGTTGTTTAACGTGCACTGACATCGCACATCACACGGGCCTCAATATTTCGCCTCCATCGAAATGCAGCCGCCGCAGCCGGGATTCGATCCCGCGACCCTCGGATCAGCAGCCGAGTACCATAGCCACTAGACCACCGTGGCGGGGCACAAAACCCAAAGTAAGAACCTCTAGGCGGAAAATGCGAAAACAAAGAAAGAGAGAATGCATGAATGAAGCATTTAGGCGATATCAAGGGATTGCTTGATGAAATACTTGCAAATCGTATCGGGATCCCCGCGACTTCGAAAAATCGTACCATAGGCGGATCGCGCGCGGTAGTAACGAGAACTTAAATGCATGCGTAGCGCGGTAAATGAGACTGCGACTCCAGCTATTATGTAATCTATGCGATAAGTGTCGGGGAGGAGGAGGAAGAAATAGCAAAGGCAGGGAGGTTAACCTGGGCTGAGCCCGGTAGGCTACCCTGCACTGGGGAAGGGGAGGGACAGTTCTGGAAGATAGAGAGAGAGCAAAAAAAAATCTAATAAAAGTTTTGCAATGACGCTGATATTATGGAAGTTCCTCTTCCATTTTCAAAGAAGGTTGATTTGCCCAGTAGCATCAAAAAAAATGCAGCAACTTTGGGGAATTTGTAAATGTGCTAGGGGTGACCGAGTAGCATGGCCTATTTATGAAAGAGGGATAAAAGGGCGAATTCTCGACAAGTCTTTAGTGTATGGAGTGATAGATAGAAGTTGACGGGGTACCAATTAATTTGTTACTATTACGCCGCGAGATTAAACATCAAGTTCTCTTATGAATTGCTTACAACATGTATGCTAAGTGATTCTGATCAGGCGACCAGCTGGATGAACTATATTTCAAGTGCGCTCTGACAGATGTCGGATAGGGTTATTTTCCTACGTGCGGAGTGGCACGTTAAGTTGACGGTGCTCTGTCAAATAACCATGGTACGATTATTAGAGGCGCCGTAATGGATGGCTCCGGAAATTCCGGCCACGTCAGGTGCACTGACATAACCAGTTAGCCAGGAAATCCTAATGATGAAGAAAACGCAAGCGACAGTTTTTTTTTTGTCCTCGTCGTTTTTAGTCGACATGTTCTAATAAAGGCAGTGGTACCTACTTTGTGAACTGGCTTGGGAAAATAACGCGCGTTTGTGTGTGTTCATCGAATATAGTGGAGAAGCAGGCATGTTGCAATCCTTGGCCTGCTGTATTTGGGCCGCTGTAGCCACAGCCGGTGTCCATACCATCGTCACTGCCCCCATAACATTGAATGCAGAGAGCGATTTCAGAATGAATAATACACAAGTTGGCGATTTATTAATTCCCAATTTTCGAAGAAGTATAACCCATCTTATGCTTAAAGAGCGGCGTGAAAGTACGCCGCTCCTTAAGCAAACGAATTTCTTGATATTGCTGATCTCATTTAGCAGGTATGTATTGCTTGCATTTTTTTATTGTGATCGCAACTATATGGACAGTCTCGACGGGTTTTTGCCGTCGCGGTCACCGTTATGTCCCGCATTAAGTCCAGATTGACAACCCCCCGCTCATCGTAGCTTCTACCCGCTGATAAAAGCGCGCGAGCTGGGCCACGAACGCGGCTGAAGCAGAGATCAACCGATCCCGGCCCATCACCGTCGCTCGGACGGTGCAAGCGATACCATCACCCCGCTCGTGCGGGCTACGTCGAAGCGCAGTGGAAGCGCCCCGCCCGTCTTTAACGAGTGTGAAAGGCCGCGATAAAGGGTTGGGGGGGGGGGGGGAGAGTTTCGCTCGAGCAGCAACTGTACTTTGCGTGGTCGCCATCGCTGGCGCGCGCGCTATCTCAGCAGCCATCAGACGTGCAGCGTACTGCGCAGCAGCGCCTTGATCGCGTGCTCCGTTACTCGTAACTTCTCGTTAGCTCGCATATACTGTCGCAACGACGGTAATGCCCTTGCCACACAGCGCTCATGCGAATGCGTCTCCGAGTGCCAGAAGGAAAGTGCTCGCTTGATGCCGCTCTACTGGGCTAAGTTTCTCAGAGGTGCAAAGTGCACCCCGCTTAGCGCGGTCGCGCGGTGTGAAGCACGGACCAGAAGACATCAAAGCAATTATTACTTAGCTCACAGCTTTGCTGGGCCGTTGTCTCTGCCGCTCGACTGTCACATGGTACTTTACGCAACTGCACGCTTACTTAACAAGCCCACGTTCACTACAACTCAGATTGTCCCTAAAGATGCTACTCTTACTTCGTATATTATATCATGCATTGCTATCGCATTCATTGGTTCGCCCTTCTGGCAAAACATTGATTTTTTTTCCCTTTACGCTTAAGAAATATCGAGATGTTCTGGAATTAATGACTTTCCCTTCTTTAGTGTCTCCCTTTACCTAATGAAACTTGTTTGAACACTTGCTGCAGTCGTAACTTCTTGCAGTCGCCTTGAGAAACATATTGCCTAAAGTTTGGGAAAGTAGTAAAACGCGAAGCCACATAAGATTGTTGAGTTTGCACCATTAGAGAAAACGTTCTCGTCTTTTCATTGAAGACCTAACGGTTTAATGCCAAGGGCTGCACCGAGTAGTTCTGAAAGCTTCGTCAAACCCACTGCCACGGAGTATTCGCAGAGTGCTCTTGCGTATCAGGAACTTTAATAGTTGATAGCTTACATGTCTCATCGTGCCTTTCTTTCGCACGGTCTTTCATGGCGTTTCAGAGTGAACGGAGCAAATGTGAAGCATTACACTAAGGCAAATTGAAAGTGCATACCCAGGCTTTTCTAAGAGCGAAGCCTCCGTGTAATTTGTTTATTCTTTTACTTCTCATTTATTCCGTTTTTTCCCATAACGTACGACCTCTCTTCCGAGACGGGAAAAGCGAGATGAAATAACCTGTCGGAAGCAGTAAGCGTCTTACTCGGGTAATGCAGGCGGACAGGATCTTTTCATACATCAACGGAACAAGGTTTTCTTAAGAGTATGCACATGTAGAAGAGAAGTTTCTGTCAAGAACAGAAAAAGAAAACGAACCACTTGAGCTATGCACTGTATAAGGTATTTGAAAAAAGAAATTAGGAGTAGGGACTCAGAACATAAACGCTCGGTTTTTGCAGGGGACGTTGCTTACATCTTCACATATTTTGCCCAAATATATTCACTTCTTTCAACCATTTGGCTCTTGGACATATACATTATTTTTCCTCAAGCACGATAGCATAGAACAGTAATGTTGCAGAATTCTGAAAGCCCGTAAGTCATCCTATTTATGCCTTGAGTTAGTTTTCCGGGATGAGGCTGATGGTTGAACTCAATTAATGAAGTCGTGGTGGCGCCGTACGTAAGGGAAATTCCCATTATGCTGTCAAAAGTAATTAGTGTCGCTCTTTTCGCTGTCTGTCCGACGGCTTTGTGTAGAAATGTTAAACTTCGAACCACGACGTGGCATTCTTCTAACCTCATAAGCAACTCAAGCAATGCCTCAAATTGAGGAGAAATCGATTATTAACGATTGTCACTAGAGCTAACATTTCAAAAAAAGGTAACTTCTCCTTGTCAGACCCTGTTCGTCCTGACGAAAACAAGTGCCCTTGTTGGAACCCCACCAATATTCATCCATAGATGAATTCCCATCACCGTAAGCCTCCATCAACTCCCGGACGTCTGTCTTCCCAAGATACCTTAGTTTATGGCTTCGTAAGCAACAGACATCCTGTTCTTCATTATATGTTAACTAGAACTGATCAGTCTGAGTAGTAAAGTACATAAGAAAAGAATATTATGAAGTAGCGGTCACTGACCATGTCAAGGTGGGAGACGACATTTCGGAACCCGTGCGTACTCCATGACCCCACTGAATCGGGCAAGAGCCGTCGCTGGTTGCCCTTGTATATCATAATGCACGCACTGGGAACGGGTCTTGTTAGAAGGCAGATTTGCATTCTTATTGCGACTCCTCATTTCAACCTTGCCCCACATCTTTCGTAACATCATCGTTCCTGTCGATAATGTCGGTTCTCTGTAAATGAAACTTCTAAGAGTACAACAACAACAACAACAACAACAACAACAAGATGGGTAAGGAAGGCTGCTGTTGCAATGAGCTGAGATTTCGAACATATGGCTGAAACACGTGTTTATTACCATTACTTGCGTTTTAAAGGCGTTCCCAAGTCGCTGAAAGACGTCACTGTAATTCTGCCTTTGTGAGCTAACTAATCATTTGCTGAGAAATTTTTTATAGGTTATCTCTGCCGACCCAGTCACGCCTCTTTGTCTTCTCTCTGACTTCTGCTGTTCTGGGCCCCTGGAAATTTTTCTTTCCATCGTAGTTTCCCACACTCGCTTCTTAACGCAGAGTAATTAACATAACGTCTGCTTCGCTCTCATATTACTAAGGATGAGCGGCAGACCGTAAGAAAAACGATTTTTTTTTTGTCGTTACTGTGAAAGTCCCGAGGCGAACAGCGTCGATGTGGTGGTTGCATATTAGGATTTAAGGCTCCAGGATTTTGATTTGGCCAGACTGTAACCTTTCCAGCGGGCTCATATGTAAACTTATTCAACAACGGGTTCTATCAGCTCAAATGTGCATATGCATGAGCTTAAATCAAGGCCAAACACTTTTTCAACAAAATGCAAATGACTGCTCAGGCTGAGCCAGTAGTGACTTAGAGGCTTCCACGTTGACATTCCCGGAAATAAAATTGTTGCCGCCTGAACTTCAACCCACTCTCGTATCACGGTTTGGAAAGAACTACGTATTATGTTTGCTTGGCGAGAAAAGGAGCATAAGTCTTGTGAGCTTTGCCATTTGTTTTATGAGCACACACATTTTGCCACTTCTACATGATTTTGCGGTGCAGCCTCCTAGGTGAATTCACCAATCTTCACGCGGTGTTCGTAGTAAAAACTTGCAGGTGATTACAGCTAATTTCCGCCACCCTTCAAAAAAAGAGCGAGGCCTGCGCGGAATCGCAGGACAGTGACAGCGTAAGCTGAAGGAGCGACATTCCTAGAGGCCATTGTAAACGCTTGAGGAAACTAGTGCAAGTACAGGTGGTGGGTATCCCCTGCGCCATAACTCTGCGGTTTGGGCTCCTCTCTGCACAGCGGTCTGCTGTGACCGACGTCGCCCTACTGCAGCCGCGCGCGTAACTCTGCGATTCACTTCTTCAGCAGCGGTCCGCATCTTGCGAGGAGGCGCCCTCAGGTATATCGAAGAGCCATGTCAGGTTGCTGTCGGGGCTGCGCACGTCGCCTGTCGCGTGACGCATGGAACGATACGACAAAACTGCTTCACGAAGCAGCGCTTCGTAAAAACACATTTCGAAGGCTATGCGGAGGAAATCAGCGCCAATAGATGGCAGCAGTTGTCCTGTTCTTCACGAGGAGCGATATTGGTTACGGACACGGGCGGCGGCGGCGGCGGCGGCGGACAACTACGGCGCCGTTGTTGTGATCTCATAACAGCTTACGCTGTAAGAGAAAAAAAAAAAACCTACGTGCGCATACGTGTGCGTAAGCAACTTAGTATAATTCGCTGCTTCAGACTCAGACTACCTTTTAAATGGAACTTACGGTATAATTATTGTTAATCAATTGACTAACTCGTACACGGTTGCTTTCAGCGCAGCATGTTTAGTGGCAGAATTGTGAAGCTTGTTAAGTGTAGAAATAATGTATTTCCATGATGATACGTGCAATGGTTTTAACTTTTCTGGGCACTTGAGGAAGCGCGCGGGTTCGATCCAGGCCGCGGCGGTCGCATTTACGATGGAGGCGAAAATGCCAGAGGCCCGTGTACTGTGCGATGTCAGTGCACGTTAAAGAACCCCAGGTGGTCTAAATTTCCGGAGCCCTCCACTACGGCTTTTCCCTCCTTTCTATCTCTTTCACTCCATTCCCCCCCCCCCCCCGGACGCTTAGCCGTGCTCCCTACATAGGCTGCAGAAATTAACGTCCTTTCCTTAACCGAACCACAATCAATCAATCAGGCGCCTACTATAACGTGACATCTTTAAAATCCCGCACACTTACGAGGCCGAAAACAATCAAAATCATCGCACGCATTAGAGGGAAAATACATTGTTTAGACGCTAAACACGCCTTACAACCTCATCATGGTATATATTGCGTTCAAAGCAATCGTGCAAAATCTGGCAAATTAATAAGTGGTGGTTAATTACCTGAGGTCATTTTTTTTAATCATGACAGCTCCACTAACGTGAAACCTGGAGAAATCCGAAACGTGTGGCGATGCGCCGGTGTTTTCAACAGGAACACATCAATCGCTGCCAATGGTCTTGCTTTACCGTGGCCACTACGACGACGACGTTAGCCGCCGACAGCCTGAGTTCATTAACAGAAATTTGTTCGAATTTCTTGTGACACGACAACCCTATAAACGTGCACTGGCTGGCTGCACCGCCTCTAGGATCAGCCCACAAAATATTTTGCAGTCGAATTTAACAAATTTGTGTTAATTAATGCAATTAATCCTCATTAGTTCATTCTGAGCCGGTTTTGAACAATTCTGCGCTCGTTTTTCATCATTATTTGACCTCTTGCGTTACCGTGGCGGGCGACAGAAGACGCCGACATCCCGAGCGCATAAGGTTCTTCGCATCTAAAATAATCTGAGGTGGTCAGGACTACAGTAATACCTAGGGAATATAGTAAGGACAGCAGTGAATATTATTAAATTGGTTACACCCCCGTAACATGCAGGTGCATCTTTTTTAAGCGTGGCACAAATTAGCTGAAGACAACCTGTTCATCTCCACCATGTAAAACAGCGCACCAACGGGACAGACGCAAGGAACAACAGTAACACGGGTGTCCATCAAAACTGGTTGTCTCCATGCCATTTGTGCGCTGTTTTACGCAATGTGTAACTGCCAACAAGCCGAAATTGCAACCATTTTGAACTGTACACCTGATATAGTTCAAACAGTGGAGGCCTGGAGTGACATGCTTGTCAAGGCTCTGTCCAAATTTTTTAGTTAAGCAGCAGCCAGCATCAGAAATGTGCATGAAAACGTGAAGAAAGCGTTACTCCGTACTGACAGCCACAATGAAAACCGCATCTCGAGAGATGTCGCGTGCGTGGATCCAGGACAGTTTTAATTCCCTTTAAGTTGAAGATCCGTACCCAAAATGTCCAGATCACTCATCAGTGGTGAAACTGCTTAATACAAGCGGTGCAATCAAGGGAGAGGTACACGGATCCCTACAGATTCCCTGGGGCACAGAAGCGCTGCATTTAATTCAAAGAAGAACGGTAAATACACATTGACTTGTTTCTACTCTCCGTGATGGTTTTCTATCTTCAGCGGACGATTTTTAGGCGTACATATGGTATAAGTGGTATTGACTTTGGAGATTATCTTCGGGAAAAAAAAAGAATAAGAAGAAGAACAAGAGTCCTCTTTCTTTTCTTCCTTTCTATTTTTTTTTTATTTTGCGGCAGGCCATGAGCGGTGCGCTTCCTTCGTGCACTTCGAATATATTACTTTGTGAAATGCCAGCGCTATTTTCATTGCCAGAGATTTAGTAAATGTGGAGCAGCTGAAAGATCGACGGATACACCCAGAACCCACCTGATTCAACAAGGCCTGTTTCAGAAAACGTTCAGACGTGCCTAACTAGCTCGATTCACCTGACGTCGATCCGGAATGGCTTCCGGTGGAAGCAGTGGGTTTGTTTGTCCGCACTTTTCGTTGCACATTTTTTTTAGATATTATGTGCATTTTCTGGGCACGTGTGAGTGCAGTCAGGCGTAATTTAACTGCTAGGCTTGCGTTGTACGTCGCTCAGATTACTTATGTGCCAGAAAAATCTCTAGGAAGATGTCCCTGTGGCGCAGTGGATAGCGCGTTGGACGTCTAATCCAAAGGCAGGGATGCGGTATGCCTTGCAGGTTTTTTTGCCTGCACCCTATGCATTCTATAAATTTAGCCTTAAATTACCGCACACCGTTTATTTAATGTTATACATAAAGCGGAAAACTTCCCATATCTATTATAAGAAAAGCCATTGGACAACTTTAGCTATTCGCATTTTCAAATGCGAAACATGTCCTGTCGAATTAAAGGTACTTTTAATCTATCTATCTATCTATCTATCTATCTATCTATCTATCTATCTATCTATCTATCTATCTATCTATCTATCTATCTATCTATCTATTATCCAGTCACATCAAGTCACCAACGTTTTCGTGGCCCAATTGTCGCTGCGACAATGAGCGTAGGCTGAACTAATGTAATAAGCTTACTGTATTGTTGATTATGTCACCGCTGTATTATTAGCGCTGAAAATAAAATGTTGACTCTGCTTAGAAACATGTATAAACAAGGGTGAAGTTTCTTGTGGCGCGGGGTTATAGTTCGAAATTCGTAGGAAAAACAATATGATAAGGTTAAACTAAATATGGTTAGTAGCGACTACAAACTAAAAATATGGAAGTTGCGTCAAAGAGATTTGTAAGCAAGAGGGTCACAAGACAAGGCCAAGAAATCGCATGCTTTTGCTGCTGGCTAAAGGTGCACAGCGCACTCACTAAAAATTAGTGTCTGAGACAGGCATCGCCAAAATGAGATCACTAATCTAGAGCGAAGACCAAACAATAGCATGCGTCGATGCGTTCTTCAGCGGAACAATATGAGTACAAGCATTGTCATCCACCCACAGACGCGGTGTTCATCGCTATGAATATGACATTACCCATATATCAAACAATGCGAAAATTATGGCCGTATTCAATACGACAACACGTATCTTTGTCATCGCATGGCTTAACACCAACAAAGAACCGTGGACAAAAAGGGGAGCCTTTAAATATACACAAAAAGGAGCCTTTCGTTTAATTCAAAGAAAACAAAATATCAACCGGAACACGTGGGCTCCAGGACTTTTCATCAGATTGTTCGTCATTTCTACTTCTTTTCTGGGCGCTTCAGGTAAATTTCTTTCCAAGAAACTCTGGTAATAGCCGTAGGACCAATAGCTTTTGATTACATTCGACGAACGGTGATCACTGCATCGTGTCGTATAAAGAATTTTATGTGAGAGTGCAGCGATTTCGTATGAGTTCAATGAAGATAATCGACATTCGAGAATGTAGTGAAGTTGCGACAGTTTTTGACGCAATCTATGCGCACGTGCGCCATTGTGAGTGGGAGTTTAAAACTTGGATGCGTCGAAGACGGTCGTGCGTATATGTGGGTGTGTTACTGGTGGCTTTCTGACCCAAGTTAGAAATTAGCGAGGGTATTTTCATGGATTTTTCTCACTACATTCGCCTCTCCCGAGGTAACTGATCCACCGGCTGCTTGCATATGTGCTGCAGGTAGTTCTCAAGTTGCTATCGAAGTTTGATCTTTTATTTGACATAGAGACGTGATGACAGACTGAAGATTCAATAATGATGGCATACAATGCCTTTCAGCCTGCCCTGATTCGAGCACTATGCAATCTCTAACCTGCATCGTCCATCCCCCTCTCCTTAGTTTTACAGGTGTGCCCCCACCTCCATCGCTGCGATGCCTGCAACTTACATAACTACCTTCATCTGAGACTCACAACCCTTTTAGAGTTCGCTTTCGTAATTATGATATGCGAGCATGTGACCAAACTATCTGCTTTGTTTGATATCTCGTCCCGCGACCTTAATCAAAGTTTATCGAAGGCCTCCTGTATCAGGGCTCTTCAATAGCTGTAGCATGTAGTTCTGAACATCAAATCAATCGAAAGTAATTAAGGTGCCAACGAAGAACCTCAGTAAACTGACCTACGCACTGTATTATGGTACAGTCTAGAAAATATTCATTCTACAATTGCCTGTCAACGGATAATCGTAGCGCATGCTGCGGCTCAAAGCAACCGCACGTTGTATCTACAAGTGAGTACATGTTACAGGCTAAACTAGCGCGACATATTAATACTAAAGGTGCCTTCAAAATTAAGCTTTTTAATCATTTCAGGAAATACGTAATGTGTCAGATATCTTTCGCTTACAATACAACAATCAGTGTGTGAAATGCTGCAGCGCCACACGTTAGAATGCGAAGCTGCCAGCACCATCAGGCGTTCGCAATGTTCAACTTTCCTAAAAACGAAGCACCTACGCTCCTTCAAATGTAAAAGACCTGTGTGTAGTCTATAATTTGCCACTCATGTAGCTGCTCTACAACCACAGGACTTCCAGGCATTTTCTCAATCAAAAAAAAAAAAAGGAGGTGAAGCGAGGACAAATGAATTTGGGCATTGAGGTCACTTAATTGTGGAAGGTGACGGAAAGGCTGTAGCAACCTGGCCAATGACATTTTTATTTATTTTGAACAGTACAACAAGGAGCTGCAGATAATTTTCGTGCGCTCCTTTTCTGATTTTAACCTTTTGTTTTTCGTCCGGACTGCTTGAAATTGCGTCGGTAAGCAGACTCGAAAATAAGATATTAAAAGCAATGCTCTGTACAGTTTTATGTTTTTCTATTTTCATCAACATTGTACTTGCCTCTAGCTTTAATAACATTTTATTTATTTATTTTCTTTACGATACCCTCAGGGTACATTTGTGCATTGTAGAACCTTATTATCATATTTAAGAACACAACAAAAGCAACAAATCTACTGTCTATTTCAATACCTTTTCAGTTTTATGGTTGCTCTTCGCTGAGGTGCCAGCATAAAAATACTGCATCCTCCAGCTATAACCAAATCATGAACTTGATCGGGGCAATGGCCTCGACTGATGCTTCTTAAAATTCACTGAAACCTCTGTGCGCTATGTACCTGCGCTCTCCTCTGGAATTGGTACCATAAACAATTAAAAGCATTCCTCGAGACTCCCTCTCTTAACTTGCCTCAAGTAAGTTTTCGTTCAAGCGACTGATCTTTTCTCTGTGCTGAAAGGAGAATACCTGTAAGTTTTCTAGGATTTGCTGAGAGGAAGCTATAGTCCGGGTTCACCCGCCAATTCTATCGGTAATAGCAAAAGTATTAACTCACGCGCACCTGTGAACGGCAATTTCCCGGGTTTCGCTAGAGCGTGGGCCGACCTAAACCTCTAGGGAGGACGTTACTCCTAAAAGGTCGTGTGTTCTATGAGGCTTAGGAGCCTTTCCAGGTTGCATCACGGGAGGAAGGTCATTAGTGCGACTTATCAGCAATAAATGTCTAACGAAACCGCTATACGCGGCTTACGAGTCCACACTTTCATATATGCGTCATCTCCACATCGATATTCCTTTGACTTCCCACTGCACTTCTTCGTCCCGTCGTACCCGCTTAAAGTTTATCGATTTTAAAAAGAAATATGGCGAATTACGTTCGGATACCGGGCTATATTAATTACGCGTTCAATAGTGAGGGACACCAGGATAAGTTTGACCAACTGGTGCGCACTGTACAAGAGATCTCTTGCATCTCGCCTTCGCGAAAATTTGGCCACCGTGGCCTGCAATCGAACCCACGCCTTCTAGCCTAGTGGCACAGAGCCGTACGTTTCACCTAAAGGAGAACGTGCTGTACACTTTATTCCAACATGCTTAGGTATTCATCGAGGTCGACGTATGAAACGGTTTTCCTTATTCAAGGTGCGCGATAAACGGAAATGAAACGGATAATATTAAATTTCACTGTCGCCTTTCTACAGGACAGAACATTTCAGAGTGAAGTAGGCGGCGAACGAAGGCGGAGTCCCGCCGTGATCTGCAGTTTCCCCTACATTGTTCAATCTCGCCTTGGCACCTTTTTCATCCGAGACTCTACAAAATCATACATTGAGCTCGGTGCATTGTTGCCGACTATATGATGCTCTGGACTGCGTATCGTTTCCTGTGGACATAACTGGGACGCTCTGCGAACGCCGTTGCATAGCCTAATAATTTCACCAAGGAAACAGGGCTCATATTGACTCCCGAAAACACCGAGTTTGTTTTCATCTGTGGGCGAAGGTCAAAGCCACGATGCTGAGAGAAAAAGCCAGCGTCTATATCGCCATAGGACAGGTCTTATTTCTCAGGAAGCGTGATAGCTATGTACTTGGAATGTTTTCAGAGGAACAGTGCGTATCCACAATAAAGCAGAAAATACTACAAAGATGGTCCCTTGAGTATTCTCGCAGGACAGCCAAACGTGCGAGGAGCGTCAAGGAGAAAGAAAGAAGGCACTTTCGCGCATTCTCACACTCTTGTATACTGGGTGGCGCTTCCTTTCACCCGGTCACTGCAATACTGCTGCGTTCTCTACAACGCCCGAAAAGCGAGGTCTGAAAGCATGCCGACAGGGCTGCCAAAACACACATTCCTCCCTATACTAGAAAATTTGTTGCGCTTTCGAAGACATCGCTGTCCTCATGTCAATGCGTCAATGCACGGATTAACGCAGATTATGCGACGTATGCCTAGGAGTGCAGGGCGATGTCATTGGGAATGACATCTGTCACCTTCCTTCTACACTATACGAATCTACCCTTCGGGAGTGCATAAGCACTGCGTGACCAAGGACTGTACGACACTGAGGCAGGATCACTTCGCAAAGAGGTGCCCACGGCGAGAGCTGCGAAGAACCCGAAGAGAAACTACGCAATGGCAACCACCACCGTAGCATGTGCCAAGTAGTTTATGTTGACGCATCTGGCAGAGAGCTAGAGGAAGTGTCAACGTCCACTGCGGTGTGGACAAATTTGGAAGCAACCGAAAGGGTAGTAAACTCTGTGTCTCACGAGCCATGTCGTCCATACCTCTATATGGCAGAACTCTATGCTACATTTAGACTTGGTCCAATCATTTGCTGCAGTCCTCCAAAGGAAAAAAAATGTGAATAAATAGAGCATAGTCGCTGATCGACCACAGTTGATAAACGAGGTTAACGGCAATTGTGAATCAATGAGTGTAAAACAAAATGACAGGGAGGAAAGGCTATCTTGCATTTATTTTTTGAAGAGAAGCCTTGCAGCCCACTCTCCGCCTACGGTTGGTAGGAAATGGACAATTAAAAATAGAATTTGTAAAGATGATGTCTATGAATTTGGCGGTGATGACATAACTATAGTGATTCCGAAATAGGCTCCGAACACGTGTTACAAAACGTCATAAACTATGATGCTTTGTTGAAGACGTAAGTTGATTGCTGCAGAGCCTATGATGAACTTTATCTGCGGTCGCCACTAGTGAACATAAAATTTGCAAATAGTAGCTGCCTCTTAATTAATTAAGTAGCTTATAATCTGGAGAGCGGTGGTACAACTGTTCTTTCTTTCTTTCTTTCTTTCTTTCTTTCTTTCTTTCTTTCTTTCTTTCTTTCTTTCTTTCTTTCTTTCTTTCTTTCTTTCTTTCTTTCTTTCTTGCGTGGCAGTATTTATGCTAAACCTCCCTTCATGAACCTTAATGAAGAACCAACCATAAAGTACACTGTCAATCTGAAGCACTGGCGAAAAAGCTAATTAAATTTGCAAGCCTAATGATTTCCCCTACCGACGCCGAGCGTTCTTGTGGGAGCCGTTCTATGGAAGTTAGACTGTAGCAGTGCGCAACACAACGAACGCTGTGATATTACTTAACGTCACTATATAAATGGTGCTCCTTGACAGATGCATGCTTTTCTCGTCGGGTATAGCGGAGCTGAGAAGGATCAGCGCACACGAAGTTTGCAATCAGCTTCCGCGACTTCAGTGCGAGCGGTGCTTTAATGAACCCGTCGTCTAATGGTTGTTCCAGAGCAGCAGCGGTAGCGTTGCAAGCCTACGCCCATCGAAAAACACGCGGATGTTTTTTTTTTTTACTAGAAACTAATTTCGTATTCAAAATACTGCGCGCCGCTAACTTCGAAGTTTATATTGAAAGGGCGATGCGTTTCCGTAAGCTGCTCTGCACGTCAGCCGGAGCGACTACCAATCACATAATTTAGAGATGGTTGACCAACGGCGATATTCGGTTAAAAAAAATTCATTTCGCGTAACCTTTTGATCGGTGCTATTAGGCTGGATTTCTTAAGTGTCATTTCTTGCACAAATTTTGAGGAGGCCGACTAGATTCTGACCCCGACTGTCGTTCGAGGAGGCGAAATGCAAGAACTTCTGTGTACTTAGGCGCACATCAAAGAAATCTAGGTAGCCAATGTAAACCGGGGACCTCTCGCTGCGGCGTACCTCATAATACTTTCATGGTACGGATCAGGAGATGACGTTTTTTCTAGTGCACTTCCTCATTTCTCGAATACAGCGAGCCACACTGACCTGGATACAACAGCTTGCAGGGAAATAACTACTGCTACACTAATAAAGTTTTAGTAGGTCTGTGTTTCATAGATTTCATGTATCAACAACTAAGCAAGAATAATAACTAGCACGAGAGAGGTTACTAGCATCAAGAGAATCTACCCTGCCACGTAGCATGAAATGAAACTGTGCCTTGGTAACTTATATGAACTTGTAGTTCTAAGTACGTTTTGAGCATGTGCCTTATTTACCAAGAAAAAAAAAACCTATAGTATAAATTACGTATTGCGTGTTCAGTGTAAATAAACCTGTGCCTGCCCTGTGTCAACGGGTTATGAATGTCGCACAGGCAACACACCCGCAACACAAATAGGACCGAAACTTTGTGGAGAGCAGACAATGCCAGCGTCAATTTCTTTTTTTTTTTCGGGGGGGGGGGGGGATTTCATGCTTAAAATGCTTTTTGGGATGCTTGGAAACCAACACGAAGTGATTGGGACACCATGATTAGCATGCGCTTCATTCATACGATTCGTGTTCATTAAAATGAAGTCAGCGTCATAGCTTGATGCATAGCTGCTATTTAGCCCTGAATGCGTACTGAATTTCAATGATAATATTGTAACAAGCGTCCTTAACGCTGTTCTACTAAAGACCTTTTTCAGTACCAAGACATGTGAATGGCATTGTTAGGACTGAGTATTTTAGGCCATATGTTGCACATCCCGCCAAACAGAGAAAAAAAAAAGCAATTATAAATTGCATTTCAAAATCTTATCCGTCTTTAAGAGCTCTGCAACCAGCCTTACATTTTATTCGGCGCAACGTGAAGTCGCCTATTTGCTGGAAGCAAGCATAAGTCAAGAAAGTTAATGACGTTGCCTCGAGCTAGATTGCACTGATAAAGTGGCATGGCCAGCTCTACTACAAGAAACACGTTACTGGGAGCCCCTGTGAGCGCAATTTAGGTCCAGTGTATCCCAGGGCGCCTAATGACGCCGGGTACTGCTGCTGGCCGAGCAACCTATGATGAGTCCCGAATTGCGTCACATGATTAATGCTCTCCATAGCACCTGTTGGCCTCTCTGGGATGTGTAATATATGAGAATGCCATTTCATTCTTTCTGTATTGCGAAATCACCATGCTGACTTCATATGTTGTAACTTGGTCTTGAACGCGTGCATGGTAGCAAGGCGGCAAGACATGCCTGCGTTTCCTGACAAATTGTGGGCAACGCACAACGGCTTCGCCGATGAGCGAGGTTAAGAAAGTTGTGTTTGGCAGTGACTGAGGTTTTTTCGCTCGGGCATTCTCCCGATATCCCGAGAAAGCGTGCTAGTTATGACCTGGACGCAATATTTAAAGGCCAGCCCTAGGTAGCATTCCACTGAGAAATTGCTTCTGAGATAAGTTGAGTTCAATGCGTTTGTTTTCAGAAGGACATACAATGCGAAGCATAAAAGATGTAGGTGAGTGCGCACACGAAAAAGAAATGTAAGTTAGTTTTTCGTATACGCAATAACAAAGTTGTCATTACGTTTTTGCAGTTGGGTAATGCCTTCTACAATACGCTAGATGTCATCCGCCATTCATGGCCGTCTGATCCTGTCGGGAACATGGTTACAAAGAAGATGATTAATTTCTGGGGTTTTACGTCCCAAAACGAGCTGTGATTATGAGAGACGCCGCAGGTGGAGGGCTCCGGAAATTTTGGCCACCTGGGGTTCTTTAACGTGCACTGACATCTCACAGTACACGGGCCTCAACATTTCGCCTCCATCAAGATGCAGCTGCCATAGCCGGATTCGATCCCGCGACCCTTGGATCAGCAGCGCAGTATACCATAGCCACTAGACCATCGTGGCGGGGCATGGTTACAAATAAGAAAGATGAGAGCGAGCAAAGGCAGGGAAGTCAATCAGTTCAGTATCATCGCGGGGGATGCGCTGGGGTACATGAAGGTTAGCAGTGTAAAGAGAAGAGGCAGGGAGCCGTACACAACGTCCTATATATAAGCCAACCTTTAGGAGTTAATACCAAAGCTAACAAAGGACTGGTAGCACTAACTGGTCGCTTTGGTTGAAAAGCAGTTGGTTTGCTGCTCGAAATTTTCAGCGTGTGGCTGCAGTCTGAAAGCTCTCAACCAATCGGATGCGTAGGAGGCGGACGTCTGCTCATTTTGTGAGGCAGTGGCCGGGCCAGCAGGCGTAGATTCGGTGTTGCGACGGGCAGATTGCGCAAGTTATTGTGAACATCGGTCGCTTTGAGTGGTCGGGCGCCGTTGTGCCCTGTCGCCGTTGTTGATGAACCTTTTCAGCTTTTCATTCCCATTGGATTATCGATTAGTTTTCCCAGCTTCGTTTTGATGTTAGCCCCCAGCATAACTTTGCCTCCGAAATCCACAACTGCTAGAAAGAAAGAAAATTGGGGGACCCTTAAGCTTCGCCTTTAAGAGCTGAACGCGATAGCGAAATCCGGCCCCTAGTGCACTTCAACCACTCAGTGCATACTTATTAATGTGTGTTGTTACACACACACACACACACACACACACAAGCACAGACACAGACACACACCCGCGCGCGCGCGACGTATCTATAGTAATGGTAGAGGTTTTCGACCTATTTAACAGTACTTTTACATCAACTTCATGAAAATTTTGTACAGTGATGTAGTCACATGGTCCTGTATTATGAACTGCGCGTAGGCGAGACACCTTTATTCGTAAATGGTCACATTCTGTAGTCCTTCGAGCGTTAACTATCTGGCAGCTGTTCGATTTGTTCTTCTGGAGACCTCTTCCGGCCAACAGCAACAAGCATCGCCTTATGGTCGGTGAAATGGCAACTGCAGTACTTCTTTAATGGTGTCGTGAGAATGAAATGCTAGAAAAGTGGCCGACGAGACCGCATATAGGCTCTGCAATGGTCGCATGGACTCTGAGATGGCTGTCGCGCTCGCCGTCTCGGAGGCCATGGTACGGTAGTCGAGACATTGCTTGAGATGTCTTCTGCTGGATGGACATAGTTGTCCATTTTTGGAGCTGTTATTTTTCTCTCACGGACGATTTTTCGCTCACGAGAGACGCGCGGAGACGCCGACACCGACGGCGGTATTCCTGCGGAACGAGCTCTCTAACGCTATCGCGTTAAAATTAATTATGTGGTTTTCAGGCCTGCAACCTTAGTTACGTATCTTCTTTCCTTATAGTTGGCGCATAATCGTATTCTTCGAGGTTCCTCCTATCAGTGAATACATACATACATACATACATACATACATACATACATACATACATACATACATACATACATACATACATACATACATACATACATACATACATACATACATACATACATACATAAAAAGACCGAAGCAATACATGATGCGGACCTGAGCTGCAGAAATTAGCCATGTCCATCTCTACCCATATGTCTCTGAGCCCTGGGTTTAACACAGTAGTACGAAACAGATCAGGTACGTAACATGCGTACACAAAATGCGATAACTATAACGCTTACTTGATTTAGCTGATGTCAAGTCAAAACAAACTTACGTGAATGCCATATTATAGGACAAGACAAAGTCTCTTGTAGGCGAGGAAGTGCCTTGAAGGATCCATCTTGTAACTGCTACTTTTTTCCAGCACACAGAACAGCACTCAACTTTTCAAGAGACTGCATACAGTTACGCGTGATCGGCGAGCTAAGCATCACCGGCCTGTCTTCTTTAGGAGAAGAAAACGCCTAAACAAGTCGAAAGGTAAAACCCCGAGGAAATAAAACAGGAGGTCCGGCACGTGCAAGAAAGTACGCCTGTCTTGTACCGTTATGTCTGAGTGCGAAGAATTCCAATAAGGCTGGCGCAGTTTGTTTTTAGGTGCCACTGAAAGGAGTGGTGCGAGTGGAGTGCACTTGAAAAACGTCTTGTGAGGTTGTTGACGTCGTTCAACTGGCAGCAAGACAAGCTAGCACGCATGGTCCATTTTGAACGAAGTGATGTAGGAGCGTGAGAAACCCGTCGTTTGCTTGTACACACAGCACTGGCTTAACTTTCCGTACAACATTTTAGAAGGAAAGCTTTAGCTCGAGGCAATCCTCGATGCTACTCATTCAAAGGACGAGTATTTTCCCATGCTGCCTCGATTGAAATGCGGCCGCCGTCGACGGGAACCGAACCCACTAGTTGCGGAAGCACGTAGCCGCGAAGATGCCACGCTGCGTGTAATTATGTGACACTATCGCTCGCTGAATGCTGCCACTCTTCAGAACAGCGCGAAATGTCACAATTTTATACAGACATAGTGCGACAGTATTTGATACAGTTTAGAGAACTGCGACATTCGATTTCCAAGTGGAGCTATGATCTCGTTTTTCGAATCTTTTTTTTTTTATTCATGTTCTGCAGTTGTCATATCGTAATCGACAATTTAGTAGAAACTTTTTTGCTGAAGCCAGTAGACTTTACAGAGTCGTCTTTGTTCAACCAACTTAGTCGAATTTGGTGCAGTAACGGCTGAGAAAGTGGAGAAGGAAAAAATCCTTTTTCTTTTTGTACATTCAAAGCGGGAGGTCCCGCCTAAAAGGTGACCAGTGACCATCGGGTTCTGGCGGTGTTTTGGAAAAATTCGATGTCCTAGAGTGGATATACGTGGACGACGTCACAAAGGATATGTATGTACCGATGCATTTATCGAGAATACTTCCAGCAATATAAAGAGAATCATTCTCTTTATCTTGCTGGTACCCATAAGAACTGCTAACCGCGTATCGGACCTCGCAGCCTACCTAGGACACCCTTTCTCCGAGTAAATATTCTTATCTCATTTGCACGACCATTGTGCCTAGTGCTGTATCATGAACGTCAACTTACCGCTCTTCTCGCAGCAATAGCACAAAACTATAGAGAAAAAATTAACAGGGGAGGTATAGTACTACGCAGAACGCAAAGTGTCAGACTTAGCATTTAGAGATGGGACAAGAGTAGCGGATCAGAGAGAGAACAAAAATAGCCAAAATGTGATTTACATTAACTGAAGCAAATCGACCTCGGCAGGTCACGTAATGCATTGGATAGAATACCAGTGGGCAGTTGAAGCGACGGAATGCATACCTATGGATGTCAGGCTCAGCTGAGGACAGGAGAGGGCTAGGTACTGAGACGAAATTAAGGAATTTGCGGGTATAAAATAAAATTGTTTCGGGCAACAAGGGCTGAATTTTACAAAATTCGGAGTATTTCGTCCAGCAGTGGACGTAATACAGGCTGACAGTACGGATGGGAAAACTCTCACATGACTGATTTTTCGAAGCAATTAAGTGCAATGTTCTATATTCGCGAGACAGATCCGTACAGGAAAAGTCTTTCTGATGAGGACATTGTGCACCTGGTTTGTTGGCTCGGAAGCCAGAACCGCGCAAGTATGATCCGCACACTGTTTGATCCGCTAAACAATCTGAAATCCCTAAACAGAGCTTCGGTCTTGCCATAGATAGGAGGGAGCGTACAGTGTGGACGAAATAGGTAGGAGCAGCAGGTGGCAAAAAAAAAAAAAATAATGTGGTGAAACTACTTATACGAACTAACGCCGTGTTACTGTGTTAAGTTCAATGTGTTACTTCGGCCCATACTACCAGGTGACGTCGTGGCTTTCAGTTGTACACACATTGTGGAGATGAAGTTTAGATACGAGCTATTTGGGCTACTCTGGTCTGGAACTAAAACGCAACGCCTCCTCGCAATCTTCGCACGTTTCGGTTTAAACAGTAAAAAAAGAATTGTCTGAGGTCTTACATTTTTAAACTTAGTTCTAACGAACGAGATATACGTTTGGCTTCTATTTAACGTGCTAACTGGACGTCCGTTTGCTCTGATGTTCCCTCGCCCAATTCTTCCTGTGCTAAAGATTTTGCCGTCTCACGTCTAGCTGTACCGAGACTGGAGGATCGAATTCAGCCAAACGCTTGCGCCGTAAAGAACGCGAGCAAGGCCGGCGGCATCCCTTGCGAGAACGAGCCACCAAGCGGCGGTGAAGCAGCCAAGTCACAAAGTCACATGGTACAATCGCCTAGTCACGTGTCATATGAAGGGCGAGCGGCCGAGAAAGCGCAACTTCGATGGTCCGCCACATTTCCGCATGCCTAAATTACGCAGCAGTAATAAGGTTAGTGCTTCATAATTTAGGCAGGCCCACATTCGCCCCAAAAATGCAATTAACATCCTCACAATACTGCCGCGCCTTAATGCGCCACCATAAATTCCCTTGAATACATTCTGCTCGTAAAATATTCTGGCAATCATGGCGCATACTAATCCTCCGTGTACACAAAATATTTCTAAGCATCAGAATCAGTTTCGTGACTTCAGCATTTCTGATTTCCTCCTGTGCGCCCGAAATTGAATCAGATTGCGAAAATTTGCTGACCTCAGCTCAAAGAGACAGCCGGACTGTGCAAAATATACAAGGTCAATGGAATTAACACTGATGTCAGGCCATGAGGCCACTGGGCTTTTCTAGTGTGTTATAGCAAATAATTAAATCAGCTGATATTTTTCATTGGCCTATTCAGTGTTTCAGAAACGAAATGGAGGGCGCAGTAGCCCGAATTTTCTTTTAAGGTGATGGCGATCATTTTTTTTTTTAGGTTTAGACTTCTGCACATTTAGGGAGAAAGCGGTAGAAAGGAGTTTACTACTGGAACCGTAGGACACAAAGGTATCGCACCAAGAAATACGTGCTTCGCAATTTAATTAATTATTACTCACGAGAAGCTATACTGAGCTAGTTAACTATTCCGGCGCATTGTCATTAAGGTAACATATAAATGAGACAAATAGTACCAGGGGCCACATGCATACAACTTGCACATTAAAACCTATCTACCTCAAAAAAATCCTAGGCTTATACCTTAATGTGACCATGATTTGTGGAGTTTAACGTACCAAAACCAGCTCTGATTATGAGCGACGCCGTAGTGGAGGTCTCCGGAAATTTCGACCACCAGGGGTTATTTAACGTGCACTGACATCGCACAGCACACGGGCCTCAACATTTCGCCTCCATCGAAATGCTGCCGCCTCGGCCGGGATTCGATCCCGCGACCTTCGGATCAGCGGCCGAGTGCCATAACCACTAGACCACCATGGCGGGGCTATACCTTAAAGTACGATTGCTAAGTTACGTTACGCAACACCGCTGCAATGGCTGTTCACAGAATCTTCTTTTGCGTGGCATACCGTGTCGTTCATTATTCCTATACTGCTACTTCCTCCACTCAGACTGCACTGATTCCCATGTCGACGAACGCTACCACACTTTCTGTCTTTCGCCCGTCTAGCCACACACTAAACAACGTCGCGAGTAACAGCTTGAAGTACCCTGCAGCTGCGCCCGCCGGCCCGGGCTTTTCCTACCACATTTCCATGCAGCGACTCCTACCCAAGAAGCGAGACCTCGGCTGCTAACACGCAACGGAAACAAGCCTAACCCGATCCTCTTCCGCAACATGGCGGTGTGGGTCGCGTGCAAATACAATGCAGAACGTATCCGTCACCGTACCGTTAACCCGCCTGCATATAGATGTGTTCTCAGTAAGCAATGTGCAAGGCAGAGGGTTCTCCGTACATCCGTGCCTGCGCTCTTGTCTTCTGAGACGAATACAAAGAAATGTCGGTGCGCCGAGGCATATGATGCGGGGTAAGGCTGTGGTCGCCGACGACGCAAGTTCACTGGAGTGAAGAATGCAAGTGGACCGTCTCCCGCTTTTCCGGACAGCCAAGCAGCCAAACGCTTCAGACGAGCCTTGCGGCTCCTCGGAGGCGTTTTCTTGTGCAATTCGCCGGAAAAGAAACCGGGAAATTGGAGGACGGTGAGAGCTCTTCGGAAGGCACCCGTTCCTCCCTAGAAAGACGAGAAAGTTCGTGTCTCGCCTGACTGAAGGGCTCTCACTATGTCTTAGATATTGTATTGGTAACGAAACGAATAATGAATCGGTGCCATCCATGCCGTGTTGACTATGTCTCTTTGTTTTATTACCACCGAATTAATTTATCGATCAGCGTTTCCGTTTAATGTGAACGTAATGTTCGTGCAATGCGGCAGAACGAAGGCGAAAAGAACGAATAATTCCACACGACGTGTGCTGAATCATTATTTCCCGTTGCTGTGGATTTCGTCCTGTAGCACTTCCGAAGCATCGTTGCGAATTCCAGGCAAATGACTCACCTATCTGCTATCCTGCAAGACGGAAGTAGCTCTTCACTCTTACACGGAGTATTTCACTCCGCTTCGTTGAACAGTAAACATGTCTGAGTGGAAAAACAATTGTGCGGAAGAGCGCTCCGATTTGACAAAATCTTAGCAGTTAATTGCTCATGTTCAGGCATGAAGAGAGAGCAGTGACTGTTGCCATCATTTTCTAACATTATGGCCACAAGGAGGCGTGTTACTACAGGTTTTTATTAGAGAGAGGGTGTGTGAGAGAGAAAAAAGAAACAAGAGAAGGTAGGTCAGGAAGTTAACACAGCAACAAAACTCAGTTTGTACTCCGCATTTCTCAAAGAATACCGTAGAAAAATAAGAAAAGTACAACACAGTAGCACAGTGGACAAGGAAATCCACGCGATATTAGAGACCGCAGTCACGTGCAGCACAAAGAATACCACTTCTACAGCTACAGCCTCTTGTGTAGCTATGCTGGCCCCCTCCATCCCCCCCCCCCCCCCTCAAAAAAGAAAAAAGAAAGAAAAGCTAACTGCACCTTCACCTCAATCTGATGCGATAACTTTGGAGTTATCCCCCGAATGGGTATGGTCAGATCATTTCGGTGCTTAAAGAGAGCTAGTCGAATTTAGGGTGATCCTCGAACGCCACCAGGCCAATAGGACCATCACGCAAAAGTTCTTGGAAGACATCCTTCCGCTATGCCTTCATAAGCAACATTCCAACAAGATTACCCATCGTAGAGTCCTTCAATATGACATACGTTTTATTTGGGTTTATGAAATGTAAATTTCATTCAAATCTCTCACGTCATTACTCTTCGATATCTGAAAGGGGTTGGTCACCAAAAGAAGAACCAACATATACTTCGTTAATGCTGGCTTGAAAAATGGCAGCACTGGCTTATAAGGAAAATGACGCATAATGCTTAGCCGTTGTGTGTGTGTGTGTGTGTGTGTGTGTGTGTGTGTGTGTGTGTGTGTGTGTGTGTGTGTGTGTGTGTGTGTGTGTGCGTTCGTGCGTGGGTGCGTGCAATGGTTTCTTCCCCGCCACCCCCTGCCTGCACCCTTCAAAAAACGAGAAAAACGAGCCTGCGTCCATTAGACATTCGACGTCCCCAGTAATGAGAGCGACTCATGCATAAACTATAGAGAAGGTGTCAGTTAAATTTGGATGCTGATATTCTCTCTCTCGATGGTTCCGATGTCCGCGGCGACAAGTTGAAGGACGCAGCCTGGAGCAAGATGTCCTCACGGCAAACACTCAGGTTTATTTACATTATTTACAGAACTTGGCCGGGGCGGCCAGTACTGTCACAGACATCAAAACACAACTGGGCTCAAACCACACCAAGCGGTTCATTCCAAGCCCTTAACGTTTGCATTCAAACGTGAATAAGCACTAAGCTTTAAAACTTCATCATAACTCGTCAGAGGCAGCGCCTAGCTCGACCTCTGACCACCTTGCCGCGTCTGCGACCCAAGTCAACGCTAAGCTCTCCTCTCTCCTCTCTTCTCCGTTAAATACACTTGATCGCTTCTGCGACCGCCTCCTGGGACCAACCCATATGCAGCGCTTTACCAATCACGTACATGTTCACCCTCTCCATGAGAGCCTACGGTTACGCCCTCGCGGTCCCACCTTTCGACCCGCTTGCTGCACCGAGCTTCACCGAAAGATATCATCCACTAATCACGTGATCAGTTAGCAGGACTCTGCAGCAGGCCTACATTGCCACTCTGTTTACCCGGAGGCATGCAACCCAGCCAGGTCTATTGTACCCAAAAGCACTTCCGTACATTTCCACGGTGGGGTCATTTCTTCCGAAGGGGCAACCCCTTGACGACAATTCAACCGAGCAGGAAGGTCAAAGGATTACTTTGACAGCGAGCTCCCGCTGTCTTTGCAAGCTACTACCCCCCTGTTGTTCCTTTCTCGGATGCTCTTCCGAAATGTCCTACAATGCCGCCGTGAAGAGACCTGTCAACCGTCATGTCAACCCTATGCTGTGCAGCTATGTCCGTCACAGCAATTACTGACCGCGTGCGTCGCGGGAACAAAGCCGCCACTTCTACTGCGTACCCAGTGCATACCACAACGTTTCTACGGGAAAAGCCATGCGCTCGGCCGCCGTCGCCTGCTCTTTCCCGCCGATCTACAGCTGAACATAACAGTGTCCTATTAACAATGTCAGCGGGATTTGGAAATCATTAAGAAAGCCGTATATTGTATTCTGGCGCAGGCGGCAAGTCTGATTTGAAATTTCAGAACGCCTGAACTTGCAAAACAGTTAATGATTATTTAATCTCATTTATCTCGACAATTTTCATGAAGAAAGCGCGATGAATAGCGAGTGTGTGCCGGCTGACGTAGCCATGACACTACAAAGAAAGGTTTCGTTTGAGATTCTTATTATATTCGCAACATTCATTGAAACCTCTTCTTGCCAGTCAGTGAAGCCAGCAAGCGCTAAGTTAGTACGGATCTCTCAGATAATCGCACATAAGTTGACGAAGATGTTTCACGCCATAATTTTCACTCGACACTTTGAAACGTTACGCCGCATTACACTTGCATCATCATCATCATCAGCCTGTTTAGGTCCACTGCTGGACGAAGGCCTCTCCCAACGATTTCCAATCCACCCTATACTGAGCGAGTTGGTTCCACTTTATGCCTGCAAACTTATTAATTTCATCGCTCCATCTAACCTTTTGCCTGCCTCTGTTACGTTTTCCCTCTCTTGGTATCCATTCCGTTGCTCTTACTGTCCATCTCTTATCTTTCCTCCTCATGACATGCCCTGCCCAGGTCCACTTCTTTCTTTTAATTGATATAATAATATCGGCTACTCCTGTCTGTTCTCTGATCCATTCCGCTCGTTTTTTATCTCTTAGCGTTACCCCCAACATTTTTCTTTCCATTGCACGTTGCGCGCTCCTTAGTTTCATCTCTAGTCTTTTCGTTATCCTCCACGTTTCTACACCGTACGTTAGTACTGGGAGAATGCAGTGATTGAATACTTTTCGCTTTAGTGAGAGCGGTAAGTTTCCAGTCATGATTTCGTAATTCCTTCCGAATGCGCTCCAGCCCATCCGTATTCTACGGAGAATTTCTTTTTCATGGTTAGGTGTTCCTGTTATTAACTGTCCCAGGTATACGTATTCGTTTACACATTGTAAGGGTTCATTGTCGATTTTAAATTCCTGTTCCTTAGCTAGGCTATTGAGCATAACTTTGGTCTTCTGCCTATTCATTTTTAATCCAATTTTAATACTTTCCCTGTTTAGGGAAAGTATTAGGGAAAGTTTAGGGAAAGTACAAATTACACTTGCATACGTATGTGTAATTTGTACTTTATGTGCAGTGGCGTCGGCGGCGCGCAATATTTGTGTAACTTAGAGATATTTCACAACAGACTTGCAAGGTAAAAAATGGAGAATTATGCGCGCTGAACAATTCCATATCTTTGGGCTTTGGTACCTTTAAATAAGTGATCAATCTGCCAGGACTGAGAATGTACGCGGCAAACTGTAAAATGATGCGTCTACGAAGTACTAAGTACGTCACACTTTTTTATTTCACGTAGTAAGTTAGTCTGGTCGGTTATTTTCATGTAAACTTGCTCTTTTTGACAAACTGCAAGAGAGAACACCGATGAATAATCTGTAAAGTCGTGTCTTTTAGCGCATTCGCGTAGTGTTAGAGCGACACTATATTCATGTCGCGTTCAAAATATTAAAATGAGGCGTTCTCTAAATTAGTAAGTTATTTAAAAAACGTCGTTCCAGTAATATCCCTGGGCAACCTATACCATAGGTGCCACTTCATATGAATGATAGGAACATCTTTAAAAACAGGGCGATGAAGTTGGTTCATAGCGCATTTACAACGACAGTGGAACATGGCCTGAAAGGCCCTTGTTCTCTCGAACAAAATGTGCCTCTCTTTTTATTTTCAGTTAAGTTTAATTATTTCTGTCAGACATACATAGGACTTGTTGTCTGAGTCAGTGAATCGTGAAACGTGCCATAAAGATGAAGTATGACGGATCAAGACACGCGCTCTGTCTAACCACACTGGAGAAGGTTTCGTCGCAGATGGAATAAACAACTTGACTAAGCTTAAGAATTCGGTTTTAACAAAATAAGTAATTTGCTAGTGCATCCTCGCTGAAGCCTCGTAACAATGAAATCACGCATTGCAATGAAATCTCTCCTGTTTCCGTTAGACCCGGTAAGGGTATTAAAATGTATACAGCGTACTTCTTATAAAGATAAGGGCTGCTGCAGATAGGAGGTAAGCTCGCGCCTTTTTCAAACAGGCACGATACCGTAGGTATCAGGTGTCCTGGCGAACCGCCTCTCGTATTTCAGTATTTATCTATGTTCATTATAGAATTACAGGTATGCCAGTAATGCGGTTTCCACATTACAGGTACGCAATGTGGCTTCCACAATTTCGTGATTTCGTCGTTCTCAGTTCCCGTACACTAATTATTTTTGCACTCCAAACAAAACGAACCGTTGACATCCCTTTAACTTCACGCTTACTTTCCCCGGCTTCCATGTCTTCCGCCTTCATGGTCATTTCGCTAGCAACAACAATTACAAACTGGAACATGCGAGTTTCTTAGTTCTTTACATCTACCCCCCCCCCCCCTCAAACACACACACAAAGACGCTGTTCCTTTTTTTTTTTTAATCTCCATCCAGGCACTACATGACGTACACATTTAAAGAAATTATTTCGGACGTCCTTGTCTTCCTTGAACAAACCCCACTAGTTTGGAAAACGTGGATCAGTGGCTAAATTTGGCTCAGCACTACTCCTCACAACAACAGCGACCAATAATGAATTCAGTATGTCCAAAACAACAACAAATGAAATATCACTCTGCACATTGCGAACATCGTGATTAAAGGAACGAAACATTTTTTTTTCCTCTCTTTGTAAGAGACAAATACAAGTTCCAAAACACGGAAACTCCGCGACGGCTCAAATGAAAACAAACGACACTGGTGTGACAGATGGTGGCTACAATTCCCTCAACGATCCTCATTCCCCGCGACCAACTTTAACTGGAGGGACACGGCGAACACGCCGGCTCTAACGACACGGCAGTTGCAGAAAGAGGAATCAAGAAAGCAAACATAATGCCAGCGAAAGCATGAAACTTCGTAGAAGGAGAACATGGACAGAGAGAAGAACACTGAAAAAAAATCATTTGGCAACAGCCGTCTTGCGCGCTGCTGTTATGTCCTAAACTGTTGCCGCTAGGCGTACATCGCTTTGTTTGCGTCTTTCGTTTCCCGCCACTCGCTAAGCTCTGACCTTGACGCGCTGGCTTGTCACCACGCTAATGGAACTAGGGGCGAGTTTTGCCCTCGCAATCTTCCGTATTGTTCTTGGCGACGCAGCAGCGCCCACCGCCTCTGGTATCTCTAACTTTGGCTCCTGAGACTGAAGCGGGCAGCGTACATACGATGCTGAGGGACATGAAGTAAATGCTGGCAACGTGACCGTCTATCGACAAGGCTTTCATCATAGTAGTGATGGCTCAGCGGAGCGCAGTTTCGGCAAAAACAATTAAGGTGTTTCTGAAAACCAGTGCATACTTCATCATCAGCCAATTTTATGTCCACTGCAGGACGAAGGCCTCTCCCAATCCTCGCCATCCTTGCCTGTCCTGCGCGAGCTGATTCCATTTGATGCCTGCGAATTTCTTGATTTCGTCCCCCCATCTTACTCTCTGCCGCCCACGGCTGCGCTTACCCTCTCTTGGTATCCATTCCGTCGTTCTAACTGTCCATCGGTTATCTAGCCTTCTCATCACGTGGCCTGCCCATGTCCATTTTTTCTTCTTAATATCGTTCATTATGTCGGCGACCTCCGTTTGTTCTCTGACCCACTCGGCTGTCTTCCTATCCCTTAGTGTAACGCCTATCATTTTCCGTTCCATCGCCCGCTGCGCGGTTCTTAACTTCCTCTCTAGCTTCTTTGTAATTCTCCAGGTTTCTGATCCGTAAGTCAGTACTGGCAGCATGCAGTAGTTATATAGTTTCTGTTTGAGTGATAGTGGTAGGTTTCCGTTCATGAGTTGTGAATGTCTGCCGTATGCGCGCCATCCCATGTTTATTCTACGGTGGATTTCTTTTATATGGGTGGGTTCTCCAGTAAGTAGCTGTCCTAGGTACAGATATTCTTCTACGACTTCTAATGTATGGGTTTCGACCTTGAATAGACGTTTTTTCGCCGTGCCACTTACCATTATCTTTGTTTTCTGCATGTTCATCCTTAATCCTACCTTAGCGCTTTCTCGGCTTAAGTCTTCAATCATCTTTTGCAATTCGTCGCCATCATTGTTAAAGAGTACTATGTCATCTGCAAATCGCAGGTTACTCAGATATTCGCCGTTAATCCTGAGCCCTGTCTCTTCCCAGTCTAACCTTTTGAAGATTTCTTCCAAACATGCAGTAAATAGCATGGGAGAAATTGTATCTCCCTGTCTGACACCTTTCTGTATTGGGATTTTTCTGCTTTTCTTATGGAGGAGCAGGGTGGCTGTAGAATCTTTATAGATGTTGGCTATTGTGTTTATATAGCTATCACATATTCCTTGACGACGTAGTGCCTCCAGAACTGCTGGTATCTCTACCGAGTCGAAAGCCTTTTCGTAATCTATGAAAGCCATATAGAGGGGTTTGTTGTATTCAGCGGATTTCTCGATTACTTGATTGACCGCATGCAGGTGGTCCATGGTAGAGTATCCTTTTCTGAACCCTGCTTGCTCTCTCGGTTGATTAAATTCAAGTGTGGCCCTTATTCTGTTTGAGATAACCTTTGTGAATATTTTGTAAAGTGCTGAGAGTAGACTAATCGGCCTGTAGTTCCTCAAGTCTTTAACATCTCCCTTCTTATGTAATAATAGAATATTTGCGTTTTTCCAGCTTTCGGGTACATTTGAAGTTTTGAGGCATTGAGTGTATAGTGTCGCGAGCTTTCCAATAAGGAAGTCTCCGCCATCTTTGATCAAGTCGGTGGTTATGCCGTCATCTCCAGCCGCTTTTCCGCGGGACATGCCCTGTATTGCTTTCCTAACTTCGTCCGCAGTGACGCATGGGATTTCGTAGTCCTGCTCGGCATTTAATACACTCATGGTGGGGAGACTCCTATTTGAGCTGTATAGTTCGGAATAGAAATCCTCGGCCACTTTGGTTATGCCACTAAAGTTAGTAACGATGTTGCCCTGCTTATCTTTCACTGCATGCATTATGTTCTTTCCCGCACAAAGCTTCCTTTTGGTTGTTTTGATGCTGACTCCTTTTCTGACGGCTGCTTCTATTTCTTTCACGTTATGGTTACGTACGTCCCTGACTCTACTTTTACTGATGAGCTTAGATAGCTCGGCGTATTCTATCTTGTCTCTTGAGTTAGTTATTCTCATCTGTTGGCGCTGCTTGATTAGATTTTTAGTAGACTCCGAGAGTTTACTCACAACATGTCTTGGTGCTTTGCCCCCTACTTCGATTGCTGTTTCGGTGATCAGATTAGTAATGTCTTCGTTCATCTTCTCTATATCCTCTTTATCTTCCTGTCCTAGAGCCTCATACTTGTTCTTAAGTGCAATGCTAAATTCTTCTCTTTTCGCCCTGACGCTATCGAGGTTGGCCTGTTTCCGTGTGATTAGCTTTGTCCTTGTTCGCTTTAGATTGAGGGATATCTTCGCCCTTATTAGTCTGTGGTCACTAATTCTAATCTTATTAACCACTTCTGTGTCTTGTACTATACCTAGATCAGTGCACATTATGAAATCTATTTCGTTTTTCGTTTCTCCGTTGGGGCTTTTCCACGTCCATTTCCTGTTCCTACGTTTCTTGAAGAAAGTATTCGTTACACGGAGGTGGTTTCTTTCGGCGAATTCTACTAGCATGTCCCCTCTGCTATTCCTATCTCCTTCTCCGTAATTACCGACGGCATGTTCTCCTTTTAGTTTCTTTCCTATTTTCGCGTTGAAGTCCCCCATAACAATCGTATATTGGGTCTGTACCTTGTTCATTGCCGTTTCTACATCCTCGTAGAACTGTTCTACAGCCTCGTCACTGTGGTTGGTCGTTGGTGCGTAACTTTGTACTAGCTTTAGTTTGTATCTCCTATTTAATTTTATCACGAGCCCTGCTACCCTTTCGTTGATGCTATAGAATTCTTCGATGTTGCCTCTTTGTGTATAAGGAACCCCACGCCGTATTCGCGCTTCTCTGGTAGTCCTCTGTAGCAAAGAACGTGTCCCTCATTAAGCGATAAGTACCCTTCTCCTGGTTTCCTAACCTCGCTAAGGCCAATGATATCCCAATTAATACCCCTTAATTCTTCTAGTAGTTCAGCTAATCTGGCTTCGCTTGAAAGGGTTCGCGTGTTAAGAGTCGCTACGTTTAATTTCCAATGACGGCCTGTCCGAGTCCAGAGGCTCTTTGAGTCTTTTGTTCCAATACCCGTGTGGTCGCATCCGTGGCTGGAAGCTCTGTTGATGTCGTCGTCGTAGGTCCAGGGTTTGGTTGGTCCGGTAACTTGGGAGGTGTTGGCCATGGTGTTGCACCAGGGGGGCCAGTTCCTGTTCTGGTGCTCAAGTGAGTTACGTAGATGAAGCACGGTGATGGTGGGCGCCCATATGCATCTTTTGTCCAAAGGCTCCCCGGGGGGAGGAGACATTCAGAGGTGTTGCAGTGAGTGGGTTAATCAGGACAGGGTATGATTATTAAAGAGAAGTAGTCGGTACAAATAAGATACCTCAGGAGCGCAGAGAGACCATAAAGGATCAAAGGGTAAAAGGCAGAAGTGCTAAAAAAAAAAAAAAAAAAAAAAAACTTCTTATACGCTTAAGGATTCGAACTCGGGACCCCTTGGTCTACTACAAAAGCGTGGCCGAGTCGTCTGGGTTGTCGGGTCGCCGAGGTGTTTGAGAACAGATTACTGCTGTGCCCTCTCGTCAATTGTGACGCGATTAATTTCAAAATGTCCGCAATGCAGCATTTTTGCTGATTTCGAATACAAGAAAGGCATGCCTGATTGTCTCGCCTGCGCCGCGGGAGTTTACGGCGTGTTTGTCGCGTAATCACGTGCAGCTTGACCTAAGTGTGTCTTTATCCTTCTGTTCTCTGCCGCGGCAAAGTGGCTGTCTGAGGGAGATAGAGATATCGAGGGCGAAAGGAGGGCGATAGCTAGGGGGAATGGGGGGGGGGGGGGTGAAGTAAGAAACGGGAAAAGTGTGCATAGCGACCTAGCTCGCACAAACGGAATCGCAGTGATAATAAATTCAGTGTTCGTCTGTCGGCGTTCAACCTACATCGTAATATGTTGAATGTGGTTTCCTATATACCACGGAAGTGCTGCGGCCTTGTAATTTAGAGAGAAGCAGAACTCATCGTGTGTTATGCTCGTAGCGCGTAGCTCATTCCTTGTCCGTTTACCCCGATAGGCGATTTTTGCGAATAGCTTAGCATCTTAGCGGAAGATTGATATCAAACAAGTTCTGGCATCGTTAACTCCTGGTAACTTGCTATTTAGAGCACCAGTTTTAGCAGTCAGGGCGGGAGTCTTAATAAGTCGTTCTGACGTATCCTTGAAAGGTCGTTTTCACAAAACATTGGTACCTCCTTAAGTCTTTTTTTTTTTTTTTCCTTTTCGCCTGGCAGCCGCAACTGCTTGTGTTTTCGACGATGTGCGCGCTCGTATATGCCATTTCCCTTCAATAATGCGTTTACGGTCAGCGCCTGTCACTTCTTTCGTGTGCCTACTTCGTCTATTCGCGCTGAAATAATATATGGTTTTAGTGCAGCTTAAGTTTTGAGTTGCGTCCCGCTAAACGTTAACATTTATCGGGGTCAGACTACGCATGCGTACGCACGCTAGTCCAGCTTTGCGTTTAGCGATCGCTCGCTATTTTCCGAATTTACCGGAGACGCAAAGCGCTCGCTAAGTTTGTTTAGCGCGAAGAACATGGCGGGTCCCTACAAGTGACGGCTGCCCGTTTCGCATCTATCATGTCGTCTTGCATCATTGTGGGACTAGCTGATTTAAAATAAATCATGTTTCTGGTTTTCACTTCGAGTATTCTTACTTCGCTAATAGACAACCGATGGTAAGACAACGATCTTTTCGTTGTGTATTCTATTTTGACCACATTTACACATGGACAGCGAAAGCGAAACTCCGACATGTGAGACTACGGCAACATTTATGTAATTCTTATTGCACAATGTCTTTCTTTATTCATTCTTTTGCGCTTGCGTTGTTTTTAGTTACTAACAACGGCCGAAACGCCTCCGAGTTAGAGCGGCTTTGACACTTTCACTATTCGCATTTAGATGGCGCAGCGAAGGTTTGTGTTTTGCGGCGCGTCGTCATCTCGCGTTATACTATAGAGCTATGGAATGCTATCGAACAGCACTCCGCAAAAATTTTGCGTCCATGACTCGCTAACGCTAACACGAAGATTTTCCGCCATACTAAGTCTCTCTAATACACTCTCCGTTGGTAAGGTCACGTGGCGTGTCAATAGCGGCAATCGTTGGCATATTTGGTACCATAAAATGATCTTTATATATATATATATATATATATATATATATATATATATATATATATATATATATATATACATATATGTGTGTGTGTGTGTGTGTGTGTGTGTGTGTGTGTGTGTGTGCGTGCGGTTGCGGGACACGACATGTGACTTGGAATTCAAACAATAAAGAGAACAATATTACGACTATGTCTAAAACAATACAGACGCTAAAAAAAAAAGAAAATGTAACAAGACTAGAATAATGTATTGAGGAGTGTTTAGACTTGGCCGCTAATTAATGCGGGTATTTAAGGGCTTCCTAGCCGGCGAATCAATTGCGTCATGCATTTCTGTGACTCATCCTAAGTAAGCGCAGTCATGCTTGTTCGGACCCGATTAGTTTTATATCTATCCTGGTATTCCTAACTGCGAGTAGATAATCTTCAACGCGTGCAGGTGGAGAAGAAAAGGTTTACATTCCTACATATCGGTTCGGACAACCTATTGAAAGGTTTAGAATGAAGGGCGTCGCTCACCCCATGGGAGGACTTTGGGCTTCGATGCGGGGCTTGTGTGTTCACCCAGTTACAGACATCACGCCTTCATCCAGCACTCGAGCACTTCATCCAGCACTAGAGAAGTGCAAAATTCGTCAACGCTTCATTTGCCGAGCCTATGGTTAAATCGGGAAATAATTTATCTGTTTCACCATAGTGGCCACGAATTTAAGCTTTCTAGGTTGCTAAGGAACTTCGAAAGACCCCTAAAGTTTATCATTATTGAATGAATACATGGTGGCATAAAGTAGTCTTAGCATGTTGGATTTTTTTACGAACAACCAGTGCTAAACGAACAAGTGCAAGAAATGCGAAATACATGATCACTTCCGAACATGTGGGAATGTCGAGGAGGTAATTATTGATAACAGGAATAACTGTTGGCATTCTGTGAGAGATTGCCGAGCCGCAGTGCTGGACGTTATTCTTGTACGAATAAAGCAAATGGATATTGGCACGTTGATTAACAATAATGACGAGTAATAGCGATCTTGCTTGCTGATGCGTTTAGAATTTACTTTTTAGCACACGCAAGAGTTTTCCAGAAGCTGCTCCATTCCTAAGAAACGTGCCATGACATGCAAGCAGCTGCAACTTTCACACACAAGTTCGTCCACAATGTAGCCTTTAAATACAAAGTTCATCAAACCACAGTGCATTGCTTACTCTACTTATTGGGTAAATAGTAGATACTTTACAGTCGCAGGAAAACGCGTTCTTGGAGCTCTTCGTACCGTCATGAGTAGTCGGCAGATAAAGCTTTCTTGTTTTACTTTCCGACAGACAAATTAGAGCCCTCATGACGTACTCTGAACCACACAATCACTGCAGACATTAGAAAAAGCTATGAAAAGCTGGAGAAACATGTTCCTTTCGCCTCCTGTGAATGAACATCTTGAAAGCCTATTGTTGAATTAAAACGGCACTTTAACCCTGAAGAAAGCTCGCGCACTCGTTTCCTTTCTGCGTCCCCTTGCTTTTACTAAAGAAGTAAGTCCAATATTCTGTTTAACGCACTATTGGCGATCGAAGTTGCTCTACTTTCGAAGTTTCTCTCTTTCATTGGGTTGCTGTTGTAGCCGAGGTTATTATTGAACAAGTTGCCCTCTACCACCTATAGCGAGCTACTCTAATGGGAGGGCTTGATTAATGCTTTCCGAAGAAGGGGAACGGGGAAGTTAGTAGAGAAATATTGATCGGTAGGGAAGAACAAGGACCGCATGCGGTCCGTAACCTGATTTATCGAATGGAATAGCGGCGCTGACTTAGGGGTGATGAGGAGCGGTAAATCAAAGAGGCAATTGGAATTAAAAGATTCGCCAGGAGATCTAAATAAATTACAAAGAATAGGAGGGTGTTTGGCCACTTCGTTTATTTGTGTGTGTGTGTGTGTGTGTGTGTGTGTGTGTGTGTGTTACTGTTTTGCAATCGATGCTCCAGAGAGCGGAGATCCTTAAGAGGCCTGAATTAGGGCTTTTGTTAGGAGCGAAATTAAGCTACGAGGTAAACGTACTGAAATTAGGCGTTCAGCTCCCTTTTGTAAGAGCAAGAAATTAATTTATAATGAAAAGAGGGCTCTTATTTCCTTTTTAAGCAGCTGGAGTTCATCAACGACGTGCATTGTTGTGCTCAAAAAACTTGTATCTATCCTTGCGGTCGTTTTACCGGAATTACGAAACAATATTTCAGATCACAATTCCAAACGCTCGGCACAATAAAGGGCAGAGGCACGACGCATAATGGGGCTCTACAACTCTTTTCGAGCACAGTTAAGAAGCGAAGCCGATAAATCGTGGAGGCCCTTGTCAACATAAGAGCCAAATACCTTTGCATCGCGCGCAACAGAAAATTTGCAATTTGCTTTCAAATTACGTCAGTAGGACCGTCGATTAAGGCCGAAACAGCATCGACTGATATTCGTGATCGCGAAGGCAATCCCAGTAACGTCTAATTTATTTGTATTGAGTTCAACGAGTAAGTAATACGCATGCGTATATTTTTAAGAACACTGAAAAAACTCAAGCAGCGTTGTTGGTGCTCCTTGTGAAGTCATTCGTTGAAAGAAGAGCAGGTCATGTCCAGCTATATTTGAAGCCGAGTCGCAAACTCCCTGGTACATACAGTGCAATCATATTTGGGTAGCATGATGTCAGGAGCCTCCTGACAGGAGTGTTTGGCATCGGCATCGTCAGGAGTGTTTGGCACCGCTTTCTGACAAAGTTCGAAAAGTTTTGCAGGGCCCCTTTAACCGATCTCGTAACCGAAAGTTGTCCTTTTTAATACAGAACGAAAGGAACAAGCCTATTTGAATTTATATCGTTGCTATAAGGAAAAGTAAATATAATGGCAAGAAATGCGTATTGCGAAGGATGGCAGCCCTGACACACACGTTTTCATTTAACGAGACGGCCCGCATGGACGCATTATCACAAAAGTGCAAAAACGAATAGAAACATTCTTGAAATTTCCATGAAAGGTGGTCCTTTTCTAGCATTGTAAACTTTAGAACGATATCTACTAAGACTCGGGGCGTGCAAGCGCTGCTGCCGTCCTGGTTCCGCAGGATCACGGCTCTTGCGCTGAAGCGTGTCCTCCAAGCTCGGACACCGTCGCGCCCTCGGCACGCGATATCGGAGGCCACGGCTGAGGAACAAGAGGTCTCGAGAGACACGTGCGCAGTGCGTTTTACCCCGCAAGAACCAGGAAGCCCAAGTAATAGACGCATCGTCACGCTCCACTCAACCGGCAATAACGGAACTAGAAACGATGGTCCCGGCCATGGTATTGTTTACCAATGCTATTCGTTTTCGCGCTTTGTTTTCACGAACCAAAGCGAGAGATCTGTGGAATCGGTCAGCCGGGTAAGGCGAGTAATTGCGGCATCGAATCGAGCGGGTGGCTGCGCTCTAAATGAAGGTGTTGGTGTGCACTACTTAGGTGAACGTTTTGAGCACCACATACTACACAGAAACTACATGCATACGACATTGGAAAGTGTCCAGGGGTCGCAGTAGCACGAGCATGTCAAGCTGAGTCGTTCTAGAACGAAGCGTTGAATACCTGTTAAAGGGGTCGTGAAAAGAATTTGGAGATGGCGGTTTGTAATTTTCACTGCTTCAATACGCATTCGGCAAGCCGATTCCGAAATATTTCGGCGAAATATTTAGTGCACATTTAACAACGCCCGTTTTAAATCTCAGCTTTTTTGCGCTCCCGAAACGACAATGCAACACTACCGGCCGGCGTGGTACTATTTGGTGACGTTGAGTTAAGATATCTTTAAGTTCAAAGGCACAGTGAACTCACGTTTGCTCTAAAGGAATCGATTTACTTGAAAGCTAGAAAGGAAGAAAATACTTGGAAACCGTGTGGTGCCACCATTCGGAAGAAAAGCGGCAGCACGGTTTGTTTTCCCATGGCCTCCGAGGGCGCGCCAATCTCGGACGTATGACGGCTACTAAGATGACGTCATCTGCAGGGTTGAGGGGAACACGCGCACTGAAACCGAAACCGCGTTTTTTATCGCTCTAAATCAACGCACACGGTGCAACGGAACAATGGATATTGTTGATTGGAGGGTCAGGACACCGAATACGCACTTAGTACAAAATGTTCAGAAAACGTTTCACGACCCCTTTAACGTTTTTCTTAATATACATTCAAATAGTAAAAGGGCTGGCGGCGAGGTTGGACGAAGACAACCACGACAAGATACCGCCACAACGGTGACAAGACTCAAGTTCCTCTTAATAGAGAGTTTTAGCAGCGCCGGCTTACCGTACGGTAGTGACGGTAATGCCGTACCGTCATGGTCTGCACGCGGCTATTTTACTCGGAAAGAGCTGCACTAGTTGCTCGGTAAGCACGGAAACGTCATCAGGAGATAAAACTTGCTGGTAAAGCCCTCATAAGCTCAATTTTCTACGGGACAACCACGACGGTACGGCATTACCGTACTTGCCGTACGGTAAGCCGCCGCTGCTAAAACTCTCTAATGATAAGCGAGTCCCGCATCACTTAGCGGCGTCACAGACGGGCTATACTTACGCATGCCGCTGAGCTGCGATGAAGTGCCAAAGCCTTGTGGATTGCTCACCTCTCGCAAATTAGAAAAAAAAAAAGTATCGTCTTTCCTTCTTTCTGTCCGTCTAGTGTTACAGAGCTCTTCGCTTCCTACCAATGTATTCCCACTATCTCAGAAACGTGCGTTATTACATCTAATCCCCCGATATCTGGCCTTCTTAAAGGCCCAATACTCACAATCACGGCGAACGCTCAGTCGCCCACACGTCACTGCCAGGCCACCGGCGGTTGGCATGGCAATGCATTTTATCGCCGTTTTATCTTCAAAAGCGGAACACCGGTGACGTTAGCAAAAACATCCGTCGCCTCTGGTACGTCGCTTTAGGAAAGAAACGGGCGAGCAAGTGCTGAGTCATGGCTACGACCGGCTCCTATGCACGGACGTGACGCCTCGCGGTTCATTTGAAACACAGGCAAGTCTCTATCTTTCACATCTCGTACTTCATCGTGCGCAGCCACAGACACTGCTTCCAGAGTTTTACGCTCATGTCGTCTGGCGTTTTTTTTCTCACGGAATGTAACCCCTGGGCTATTCCACCGCCATGATGACAGCTCAACCGCAAGGCTAAACATCCATTCCACGCTCCAACGTCGAGGAGAACAGCAACCTTTGCTGGGTTCCAGCTGACTGTAAGCGGTCTCCTTTTTTAACATTAGCTGAAGTACTTAAGGAACTTGGCTTAACTGGGAGGAATCTTGCGGAAAGTACTTTCTCAGGTCATGCGAAGAAGCATGCGACCGCATGCTAGGTATTAAAAAGGCATTCAAGCGTGCACCAAGTAATGTGCGTACCCTAAGTAATGTCAGTAAGTAATAAAACCTTATTTCAAGAACACGTTCGGTTATCGTCATGTTCAGTGGCGCGTTCAGCCTACAGACATCGGCTTTGTTTTGTAGCACTGTTTGCCGATTCCAGAAAGTCGATTTACGAGGTTTAGGGAGCGGCTGTATTCGTTCGGTAAAAATCACTAACGGTTCAACTCAAAGCGCGCGGGAACGAGACGAAAACGGTAAAACGCTAGCGAATACAAGCCCTGAGAGTTCTTTCTTTCTGCTGGAAGAATAGTCGTCTGGTGTGCACATTTGCGTAATGAAAACTCAATGTCAGCTTTTCTCTTCAGTTTTTCTGCCTTTACGTAGTTTCCGCCCTGTGAATTTAATCACGGATAACCAAATAACCTGATTCTGTACTTTGCGACAAATGTAGACGTCAGGATCAGCGCTCATGGGTTTCATAGTTTAAGACGTTCCTTACTGCGATGGAAATAAAATGGTATATTATTGCGTCGAACAGTGGTGGTATCAGGGGCCTAAAGTATGTCACGCTGCTTCGGGAATCACCGAGAATGCTAAACATTATTCAATGGGTTAGAGCCGACCGACAAATCTGCCATTGCATGACATGGTCGAAGACTGCTTGAATGATTTCACTTGGTCTACCAAGCCCGCAGTAAGAAGGGTTGGTACGAATTTCAGCTCGTCCCTCACGTCAACTGTGCAACCGGAACTAGCTTTGTAGACGTGTTCGCGGCCTCTTGTCTATAGTGGCTTGCTTCTCAAGCGAAGTTTCCCCGTATCATCCTCCACCGTCGATAGAAATAGGTTATTATTATTACATTATTGTTACACTTCAGCGATATAAGTAGTATTAGAACTGCGCCATTCAAGGACCAGCACAGGAATGAGTCATATTTTTACTGAAACGTCGCGGTGGGTCGTAGTGCTTGTGCGAGAATCTTATATCGGAAATAAAGTAAATTCAACGTTATTCTACATGGATATAGCAAGGACATTTCACTCACAGCCGAATTACTCTTATGTTGATGAAAACGACTTTCGCTGAGAAACCAACGCACCAAAGAGATCTCGATGGCGCTGGCAAGGCTCAAAGTAGGAAATGACTCGAGCTTCGTTTCTTTGCTTAAAGGGGATCATAATGTTTCTCGAGTACTGTGAGAGTTTCCAACGCTCGTCTGCGTTGACCTCAATAGCGTTTCTCAGTGCAATGACACATCGCTCTAAGGAGTTATCAGTACATAGGCACTCACGAACTGTCATTCTTACGGTCACTGAGAGGCCGGTACAAAGGCGTGCTGGCACTTGTGGGTCTTAAAATAGCATTGAGCACCTTTTGTACACTCCCCCTGGCTACGACATCAATCGTGTCTATTCGCAGTCAGCTTCGCCATACTGGTCTAGTGGCTATGGCACTCAACTGTTGATCCGAAGGTCGTGGGATCGAATCCCGGCAGCGGCTGCTGCATTTCGATGGAGGAGAAATGTTGAGGCCAGTGTACCGTGCGATGTTAGAGCACGTTAAAGAACCCCAGGTAGTCCAAATTTCCGGAGCCCTCCACTACGGCTTCCCTCAGAATCATATGGTGGTTTTGGGACGTAAGACCCCAGAAATCAATATGCGCAGTCAACGTTGAAAGACGTTTCGCTTCAGGAACTCGTAATCACAGGAGACTCCTTAGAGGTTTGGCCTCATCAGCCGCTGTCGTGGAAACGTGTTCATTCGTTGATACTACGTTGCCGAGGCGCCCTGTCCTTTCTACTCTATGCGGTCTCGCCCACTATGTTATTTTAAATGCGAAGCGTTTCTTGGTGAACTTAAGCCCATTTGACCGTATCTGCCTATCCGGCCGCCTTCGTCTCGGTGCTCTCCAGGTCGTCTCGTTCAATCGATATGCACCAATATTTGAATGGTAGGGTACGAGTGCATGATGGACATGGCAAATGAGTTTTGCGGAAACCCGCAAGGTGGAGTTTGTGTTCCCCCTATAAGGGACATGAATTATTGGTATTTACGCGATTAATGTGGTATACTAGCCATACGCGTCACGATTAACCACTCCGATCACATGTATATCATACCCGCCATGTTCAACCCGTGGTATTCTGGTATACGCCACGGGAGCTTGAATTTTATACAGCTCATGTGAATCTCGGGCCAACCAAAACAGACATTTCACTTGACAATAACAAAGGCATACCGTTTGTCGCAGCATGAGATTGAAATGTAGATATATCACGCACACAGATAACCACGAACAAGCCGCCTACTAAGCGAAGGGGCAGGCGGGTATCGAACCGGCAGCAAGGAAGTGCCCAGCAAGGACGCTACCGCTATGCTGCGGCGGGTCCTCCCACAATGTCAATATAGTAATAAACCTAACGCACCAGCATTTGGGATGACGGTTCTTGTGTGACATAATTTGCGCGCGTAATGTGTGTTAAAAACTGTCGGAGCAATTTAATATACGATACATACGTTCTAACAGCACTCGGCATGCCTTTGTCCAACCTTGCTTGATTCTACAGGAATACTTCATGGAATGACGCTCATGATACGCACATCAGCGCACCGCAGCCTGCATTTCTCTTCGATAAAACAGGTGTCTGCGCTGTGCACTAAAGCGAGTGCCAATGTTATGTCCTAACTTAGGCTGCCATGTAGTCGTCCCGGTACTGTCGAGATTCCTGGTTAGCCAATCTTCATGCACCTCTTCCTGGTGCACATGCTCATGCACTTTTTCAAAAAAGATGTTCCTTCTAGTTATCACGTCTCTGAATGCCACACGATTCGTCATAGGCAACTTCCTCGCTGAGTGTTTCACGTGGAACCGATTCCCACAATGCGTGGGATCTGCAGAATCTTTTAATGCTACTTCTTTTGTTACACCGAAAAGGAATCTCCCAAAAAAGTTCTGTTTTTCGCATAGAGCCATCTTGTAGCAAAGCTAGGCGCTAGCCTGGTTGGCCTGATTTCCTTTCTCTTGCTGAATTCTCTCAGGCTGAGTAAATCCAACGTTACGCCAGAGAAGCGAAGCCTAAAGGAGTGAATAAATAAAGTGGCTTACTATTGAGATAAATTCTACAAACGTGATTCTTTCGGGAAATAAGGGGAAAAAAGATGTTGAGCAAATTCCACCAACGCTATCTTTTTCTTTTTTTACATCTAACACACAGAAGAGGAGAGACAATACCTTATTTCACTTCATCTGTGTTTGTTGTACCAGCATATATTGCATAACTTCAAACGCGTCTAGGCATTTGTGTTAAAATATCACTTTAAGGAATTGTAGCCATGATGAGGCGGAAGTTGTGGCTGGAAGTAATCCATAGTGTGTAGATCTTTTACGAATCGGACTGTGCAAACATCGCAGGGACACGGGCACGAGCTCAATACTAATTAAACGCTCCCGCCTCCCCGGCGCCCCACAAGACAGTGCGACTACATTACGTTAATTGTACAGCACTAATTATCAAAAGCGGTGCCGAAAAACTTCTAGGCTCTTACTAAAGGTTAATTTAACGGCTTATCCACATAAAGCGAAGTACAGAAGAACCTCATTTAGCAGTAACCACAGTCCAGGTCCACTGGGATATCAATGGACTTGCGTTCGATCAGGGCTCCAGCAATGGAAGGTGTTGGAGCAACACTCTAGTGGGCTCTAGGGACGAGTCTTCAATCCGCTCGTCCAGCGTCGCAGACCCAGCGTGGGTAGGCACGTAACTCAAGCTTCTAGACATAGCTTCGCGGCCACCCGGCTAGTTCCCACGAAACGCGAGGGTAATCCGGGAAGCCACCGCGTTCAACGAAAATTAAAAAAAACGCAGCCGTGTTTTCCATGTAATGGGTGATTCAAGGAGTTGGTAGCACGTATTGCTGAATATTGGATCTCCCGTGTCGTGCCACGGAGTCGGGTGAGTCATTTTATACATTCTTTTCAGTTGAGGATGCCGCTGTGTCCTTGTGCGAGCATAGAAGGCCTGGCAAGTCGATAACGTATCTCATTTATCGGTAGCGTGCGTTTCGACATGTTCACTACATTTTAAACACAATATATATGTATAGAATTAGTTCGATTACGTACAAACTAGATATCCCAAGATCGAAAGTATATTTGTTGAAAGAAACGATGACTGCACAAAAACGGGCTGCGTAGCAATCGGTTCTCGTGATTGGATAATTTCGGAGAAAATAAACGAAGAACGAGACATTCGAGACTAATTCAAGGAACAAGAGAAGACAACGCCATTAGGTGCGCTGGCGTGTCAGCTTCGCTCGAGAAACATCAACAACCGAAGTGATAGCTTCACCCTCCTATGCGTATCGTTAGCATTTTTCTAAAAATGTGCGCAGTTGCGCGACCAGATGCCCGGCTATGTTGGAGCACGAGTCGTTTTCCTTAGTGGCCTTGAGTGCTCTGTAGCCGGGATCACAAGAGCACCATTCTCGACTACTCATGTTTCGTTTTCCGACCGGGTCAGCGACATTTTCGGTAGTCAATTTCGGGAAAAATTGCCCACATAGCGCCCGCCGTCTGTGAACGAGATTCGGTGACGTTCTCGGGACTGAAAGCGAAAACGACGAGCCGCAATTGACCTGCGCGACGCAGATATGAATGCGTGTCATTAGGCTTTTGAGCACGGCAGTGGTATTTACGTTCTATAGACAATCTAATGCACGAAAGAAAAAAATATCTACCGATTTGTAATGGGAGCTTGTGTATCAAGGAATAGGACACAGTGCAGCGCCCATGGTTTCATATTCCGAGATCGTGTGTTTTTCGCTCGGTTGTGAAAGCATGGTGAAGGACGATACGATGAAAACTGCGGGTTCATGTCTCCAGGGGTGAAGCGAAAACCTTGAATTGGACACGCTGAAATTGTAAGCTCTTCTCGGGATGAAGTGAAAGACGCGTGAGAGAAAAAACATCATTAGCCGGGTGTCACTGCCCCTTTCGAACAAAACCGAAGGTGGACACACACACACACACACACACACACACACACACACACACACACACACACACACACACACACACACACACACACACACACGCACACACACACACACACACACACACACACACACGCACGCACGCACGCATGCACACACATTGAGAGCAATTTTTTCGGTGCTCTCGGTTGCGAGCACTGCACTATCTCCAGAGTTCAGCTTTGCCCCCTTCTCCCATTGTGCACTGCTTGCCTCCACTTTGAGTTGCTAGCGGCCCACTTTGTTCTCCCTCCCGCACAACCTTCTCTCCAGCGCCCATAACGCATAACAACGGACGGAAATAGAACGCTTGTTCCTCTTCCATGCACTGGGGTGCAGTACGTAATTGTGGAATGACACATGACGCTCTGTACTCTGAACAATGCGCCGCCAGGAAAGCTTATGGCTATGCCTGGCAGCTCTGTCTGTTGCGTGGTGGCAGTCATGTGGCGACTACTTTTGGCGAGATGCGGGCGGCACGCCCCGTGGGCGACATCGGCTGTGCCAAAGTGGTAAAAGGTCTTGGCAATATACGGCGACTTGACTTGAATATTTGACGATGATGAGCGCTCGTCACATATCTCGGACACGCTGAGATCGTGCGTGGCAAGCTGTCATTGATGAATCTGACCAGTGGCGCTGTCTGAGGCGCCAATGACGATGGTCTCTCACAACAGCGTGATGCGATCGGCAAAATGCTGCTGTGTATTGAACAAAAAGCCGCCATCACTTGCAATGAACATGATGCGCCAAATGGTTTCGATGTTATGCACTGTCTTGCGTTTGTCTTCGGTTTGTGTGAGGCACAGATAAGGCGGGCTTCCAAGCCATTACACAGGACAACTTACGTGCAGTAGGGCTGCCTAAAGGGGAGATACCTATTGCCAGGATTAGGAACCATTACTTTAGACACCTTGCAGTCGCGGTACTCATGGACAGTAGGTTTCAGTTCCCTCTGCCTTACAGTATGCCATAATATTACGTGGTAACAAAATAAAAAACTGAGAAGAGCCTCGCGAATTGCTAATGGAGGCTCCAGGCGACTAAGCAGCGCAAAGTTTGTGCGAATTTTCTTTTTTGTCAGGAGCAACGGCTGGGAGCAGGGCGTTTCCGCGTTGCGCTGAGATGACAGAACGCTGACGGGAGTGCGCTGCAAAAATATGTGTGGCAGGAAACCATTATAGTGGCGCACTCTCCCGCTGAGTCCCGGTGCTTTAGCAGCTTTCCGTTTACATTTCCCAGGCCTAAGAATTTCCTAAGCGCACCAATCACAAGAGAAACGATGCGTGCCTTTCTTCGTGATATTTACACAACTATTTAAGTATTTCGTGGAAAAACGTTGTTATGCGCAACGAGAGAAGGCGGCTATGCAGAAAATGGCACTGTGATATGCGTTCCTTATACATTGGGCTCAAGCAGCAAATAAAAATTCTTCCCCCTCTTCCTCAATCGTGACAGTACCACACAAAAATGTACATTGTAGTCCTGACAAAATATATTTAAGCCGCGATCTATCATAGTCGCAAATACACATATGTATGGCGTCGAAAATACAAATAAGAGTATGGGCAATGTGTCACTGCTGTAGTACAAATAATGTGCAATAGCTATTCACAGATGATTTTATTACATTGGCGTAGCGCATTCCGCCGCATGGTTTAGTCCTTCTAAGTGTTCGTTTTGTGTTTCACGATTTGCCACTTTGTCAGCGTATGCCTTCCTTCCAAACTGAAAACCTCCATTTACCGCTCTGATCAAACACTGGTAGAACCGTGCGTGAGAGAATGACGAACTGCTGCATCGAAGCAGTGTGGCGCTTTATAATCCCTTTCCCGTTCCAAAGTTCGGCAGCCGCTTATCGTATGCAAAGACAGCATGGCAGCGAAAGGCATTCCGCATCAGTACCAGTAATATTTGACATGGATTGCATTCCTTTATCCCTTAGTCAGTTTGTCATAACTTGAACGTAATGTGGCATAGGCCGTAAATGTTGACATTTAGTCAAGTGTGGCTAATACCCACGTATCCCTTGATGGGGAATGTTGCCACACGCTCATGCTCCAAAAGTGATTGTACCCTTGCTAATAGTGGCGTAAAGGACAAACGTGTCATGTTATTGATGTCATGTCCATACATGCATTCGTACACTTCCACGTTAGTTTTGATATATGCCAACTGAGCATGGCGCCATTGTCTGACGTCACTGCGTCATTTGATTTTTGTTATCATTTATGTTGACACCAACGCGGACTCTCTCTTTTCTCGTTTTATGAGGCGTGTTAGGGTATACTGCCTTAATAATTTTAAAGGGTACATGCCAGAACCCGTATTCGCAAAAGCGTATTACGCAAAACGTTTTGCGCCGCACATATCATTAGCGAAGCCCGCTGACTGATGGGAAAAACCACATTCGAAACTGAGGTTTTGTGATCTCGCCCTCAGGTGACCGTGCTGGTTTTACTCTCAGCTTCTCGTGTGCGATCGCGGTTAAGCTGGTTATCGAGCCTTTTCGGAGCAGCTTTAATAAGCGGCATTTACATTAACACGCCATAATCGTCTTCCTTTAGGCGTTGCCACAAGGAAGCAAAAATTAATTCACAAAAATTTAAGGAGCAGATATTTGCTATATATTTTACGAGAAATTTCATCCTTCCGCCGTGTTGGCGTGCATAATTGGCTTCAGCTTGTTGATACCTAGTGTTCACCCACGATTCCAAGCCACTTTCGAAAGAACGCTAATTGTTGATAGATTTCATATGTTCAGTAAATTTTAGGCCGCATAATTAGTATGGAAGTTGTACCAAGCTGTTCAACGGATTGGACGGCGCAAGTAAACGAAAGGTAAAGGCGTGTTATGAGGCAATTCTTAGGCGCCTAAAGGTCCGATGGTGGATCATGACGCGTAAATATATTTAGGTTAGGTTTTCTGCGTTTAGTTGAACGGCAAGAACCAAAACTGCAAACGGAAGTTTCTCAGAGCTGGAGAACAATCTTCTTGTGCTCTCTGCGTGCGAAATTTCTCAAACTTTGTCTACGGATCATAAGGTAGTTTTGAAGAAACGCTGGTACAAAAAAAAAAAAAAAACTTGTTTCCGCTAAACTTTGAAGTTCACCACGAAGTTTACCCTCGTGATGTTGGCGGCATTACTTATGAGGGAAAACGAAGCATCGCCTTAGACCAGTACTTGAAAAACGGCGTACCTATAAAAAATCGGCCAGAAAGCGGAAACACCCCTTGGAAGTTGGTTGTTATTGAGCGATCAGTCATTTTTCAAACTATAAGGACAGCCGCGATTCAAGACGTGCAATGTATAATTCGTGCTAAGGTCTGACACCGAACTCTACGGATATGCATCATCATCTAAGGGTGTGTTCCAATACTCACGGTAGACGGCTAAATAGACGGCTACGTAACAGCGGCCATCTTAAGTCCCATTCCATTTCTCACGTAGACGGCAAAATAGACAGCTTCGCGAAGACGGCATACGAAGACAAAAACGATGCAGGCTACTTTGCTGTCCAAACAAGATGGCGGCTGCGAGGATTGCTTGAATATCCACAAACCTCGCCGGAACGGTCGTCTGCTCGCAAATAGGCGCTTTCTTACGCAATTTACGTGAGCTGCATTGAGTTTTTCGTAGATTGTAACACGAAATAAGCAAACTCAACGAAAATTGGGAGCGTTTTTTTTAGCTTTCTTTTGTCGACACGAGATGGCGGCTCGTCGTGCATACGTCATCCGGGCGCGTTCCATTACTCGGACGGCAAGCACGCGAAGCTGTCCTTGAAGCTGTCAAGGTAGGCTGTCTACGATGCTGTCCAGAATTGGAACACAGCCTAAGAGTATTTTACTTCTTGTAAAAGGCGTTTTCAAGCGTTTTCAAGCGTTTTAAAGCGGCCGATATACGCCTTCAATAGACAAATACTTGAGTGTCCAACAATATTATTTCCATTTTTTCTAGATCAGCTATGTACTTCGGAAAGCGACGTCTGATGAACAATATAGCCTGAAAAGATTAAAACAAGGTCGGCAAGAGAAGTCTTCTTACCGGCAATTGGGAAACTTATCCTGCCGGCAGTCGGAGGAAAGTAGCTGCGTTTGCCATATTATTTATTAGTGGAGGCGTAATACGAGAGAACACGATGAAAAAGAAAAATACAGTGTAATGGAAGAGACAAGACTAAGTTGCAAGCACCGAGACGTCTATCGGTGAAAAACAGAGCAGCGAAAAAATTTAGACCAATGAGGTGAGTGAAATTTATTGGGGCGTGGCAAGTGTCAGTTGACACGATGAAACAGCTTGGTAGCTGCCCATGTGCACTGCTTGAAAATATTTACGTCTTAGTGCGCGTAGCCCGCACTAAAATTTCAAATACAAATTGGTAGGACAAAATTTTCTGAGGGCACGTAGTTTCACCTTCAACGTCGAGTAATAAATTTAATAGTTCCCACAGGCGGGCAAATACTGAATCAGAAATTCACTCAATAAAGGTAAAGCCTCGGCCAGGTCTAGGTTAGCGTTCATGGTTCGAAAAGAATAGATGCAACCTAGAAATATACTGAGGAGTTTCCCAAGGTGTAAAGGTTATTGGGACACACGGTTAATAATACAACGTTAATAGTACTGTCTACATAGAGTAGATGAAAGCTATTATCAGTAAATATTACTGACTTATAGTATCATAAGATTATTAAACATTGCATTTCCATTAAAGTACATAAGGCACAAGGGGCAGCTGGAAGCAAAAACATAGAAATCATCGCCCCTTCCACTCCGCGAAGATAGTCGAACAGCCAAGCTGTGTTAGTTACCCGGAGACCCTCGTCCCAAACAGGCAGTTCTTTCTTTCTTTTTTTCTTTCTTTCTTTCTTTCTTTCTTTCTTTCTTTCTTTCTTTCTTTCTTTCTTTCTTTCTTGGCATTCCGCCTTATGTCAATGAAGTTTTCGCAGGCGTTTTCGCAGGCGAATGAAGTTTTCGCAGGCGAATGATGCATAAGGTAATTTCTAAATATTTCGAGAGAAGCGCTTGACACCATACTCGATGGCGATTCCGTGCGAAGGAGAATTGCAGCGAATGCGAGTGCTATATTTCGCCATAATTGGTGTAAATTATCGGCAACACGTCGGCCCTGTTGTTCTTCGCTGGTCGTTCACCTTCACAGCGTGGAACGGCTCCCCAGTTCTTTTTCTTTCGCGCGTCTTGTAGATCGCCTTTGTGATTTCTCTTGCGTTTCTTCCCCGCCACAGCATACCGAGTGTGGATCTCTGACCCGTAATTAAGCGCCGTTACACCCATACATATGCCCAGCCTTGTCAAGCCCGTGGTAAATAACGTTACTGAGCGGCACATTCTATACCTGTGCCAGAAAAAAGGAAAGAAAGAAAAATAGGGTCACTAGAACGCTGCGGATTGAACCAGTCTTTTCATGTATCCGAGATCGGCCCAGATTTCTTTGTGACGAAGGACAACGATGGCAAAAATAAAAATCCCACCAATGTACCCGGGAAAGCTTAGCGCTGCAATAAGTATTCGGCAGCATCAGGTGGCACCAATAATGCCGCATTCAAATGTTTTATTTTAGGTTTTCCTGGCCTTCTTTCTCTATATCTTATTGACGATTTATATACATTTATACACATCTTATTGACGATACTATATACATTCGTTGTTTGTATTTCTTTCGTCAAGGCGGTTTTACGTGCTGTATTTTATTTCTTAGCATGTTTTGCACATGTAAAGCGAGGTCTTCGAGTAGTCTGCATTCGTCGGACGGCTTACTCTCCTCTTTCAGCGCAGCATAGAAAGATTGAAAGAAAAAAATGGCTATGCAGAGGCAAGCGGCATTGCATAAAGCCCTCGAATTGCTCCTCGTGCGCAGTGTAGTCGTCTACCAAGAAAATAACGTGACACCGACAGCTGCGGCGCATAATATTATGCCCGGGTTCGGGCCTTCATCTCGCAGCTTTCAGCGATCAGGAGTCGGGAATACATAATGAGCATAGCACAGAACTCAAGCCGCACTCATTCCTCAACTTTGCTTATGGCACACATCGGAAGGCTGGTTTAATTTCCATAGGTGTTCTGCCTCCCTCGTACTTCTAGCATATTAGACCTAAACTATTCCAGGTTTTCTGATGCTGGTCGAGGACAACAGTGCTCGTAGTCACCGGCTGTCGTCTTCACCGTGTTTAAGTGTAATAGGAGAAGAAGAAGACCCTCAACAACCTATTGTAACGTGCCCAAGCTGTAGGAAGGACCTCGCTTAATTCTCATCCCAAGATGCATGCGCGCGTGCATGAGGATTATTTGAATTGAACTTAATTTAACTCAAATGAACTGAGTTTATTTGCGAAAGTATGGCGGAAGATTAAAAAAAAAATCTGATGAGACCTCGCGACCCAAGAAACATTGGTTTAACGGCCTTTCCAAAAAAAAAAAAAATGTACTAATCATGCTTATTTTGACGGTTGCGAAGCGGCTATACCTGTATGTAGGTGCTCATTTTTTTTTGTGTGTGTCTTTGAGATGTCTGTAAAACGATGCTCATTATGACGCATATATACGAATATACACAAATTATTGTAAACCTCGTACGTCCAGACAAACCATCCATATGTCAGGTGTCATGAAAGAACATTTCTTATCGGCAGGCAAGAAGAAAGATTCAGAAACATTTCACTTAAACGTAAATGAGTTTGCCGTTAAAGTGTTCTTCATGAAAGATTGAATTCTGAGGTTTTACTTCCGAAAACCACGACCTGATTATGATAGACATGGTTGTGGACGGCTCGGGAAATTTCGGCAAACTGGAGTTCCTTACTGTGCAATGAAATCGCGCGGTACACAGGCCTCAACATTTTGCCTCCATCCAAATGCAGCCGCCGCGGCCGGGATTCAATCACGCAACTCATGCTTTGGCTCGGCAGCCGAGTTCCATAGCCACTAGACCACCGTGGCGGGGCGATATTTTCGTAAAGCAGTCTCTGTTTGAACTACTACGTAAAGAATCTTCTTTCTTTTTTTTTTTTGCCAGGACACCTTCTCTATTCCTCATTTAAGATTAAATGAGTGAGTCTGACATAACTACGGTACTTCTTTGTGAAAATCAAAGTGCGCGCGCAACCTGCAACAGTGAGTTCATGAGACACACACGATAAATGGACTCCATAATTCTTCGTTGAAACGCATTTCATGTTCCTTGTTCATCATTCCATGTGCTGATTCATTTAGACTCTAAAAATTTGGTAGGCCACCTTAATCCTCCACTTAGACGTCTACAACAGCATGAAGGATGTGTTGCAAACCCCCGCACACTTGTTTAATTATTATTAATTAATTCTCCTGATACCTATATTCGCTTTACTACAAGTGACATATGCTTTCGTACGACATTGTTACGCTTACTTGTTTTGATTTAGTTCACTGGGACATCCTCTTGTACTTTCTTGTGACCTGCCTTATGGGTTGGCGCAGGCCCCGCTTGTAATTGTATGAAACTTCGCGAATGACTCCGTTTATTGTATAAACACTGCATACCCGACGCGTATGCGCAGTATACGTTCCTGACCTTGCGCGAGCGCGAGCGATAAAAATGGAATCTTCCATGCCGCATGTACAAAGAGGCGATGCGTTTCGCCACTGATCACATTTTTATCGGCCACTAACGATTGCACTCTCCGCTATCGCACTGTATACAGTGCGATTCCCTTGCTTTGCTGGGCACTGGTTCACGCAATGAACAGTTTGACCTCCGCACCTTTTGCCGTGACTGCCACGTGCCAATATCTGTCATGCACAGCTTCGGAGAAGGGAGATGATGATGATTGTGGTTCGGTTAGGAAAGGACGCTAATTTCTGCAGCCCATGTAGGGAGCACTGCTAAGCGTCCGTGGGGTGGGGGAAAGGGAGTGAAAGAGATAGAGAGGAAAGGCCGTAGTGGAGGGCTCCGGAAATTTAGACCACCTGGGGTTCTTTAACGTGCACTCACAACGCACACTACACGGGCCTCTGGCATTTTCGCCTCCATCGAAAATGCGACCGCCGCGGCCGGGATCGAACCCGCGTATTTTGGGTGGCAGCCGAGTACCGTAACCACAAGGGAGTTAAGACGTACAATACAGCAGTTTTGCCTTTTCCCTCTCTCTCTGCCTCTCTCTCTCACAAGACAGCAGATGGAAGAGTGAGAGAGCTCGCGCGCCAGTAGGCACGCGCCGAGGGCGAGCGCGAGCCTCCCGGCAGCGCGAGGTGGCTGCATACATACTACTACTACAGAGGAGGGAACGACCCACACCCTAAGGAGCTTGATGATGATGATTGTGGTTCGGTTAGGAAAGGACGCTAATTTCTGCAGCCCATGTAGGGAGCACGGCTAAGCGTCCGTGGGGGTGGGGGAAAGGGAGTGAAAGAGATAGAGAGGAGAGAAAGGCCGTGGTGGAGGGCTCCGGAAATTTAGACCACCTGGGGTTCTTCGCCCCTAAAAGGCGCATAAGTGGAGGGAAAAGGCAAAACTGCCGTATTGTACGTCTTAACTCCCTATTACAATACGGCAGTTTTGCCTTTTCCCTCCACTTATGCGCCTTTTAGGGGCGAAGCTCCTTAGGGTGTGGGTCGTTCCCTCCTCTGTAGTAGTAGTATGTATGTAGCCACCTCGCGCCGCCGGGAGGCTCGCGCTCGCCCTCGGCGCGTGCCTACTGGCGCGCGAGCTCTCTCACTCTTCCATCTGCTGTCTTGTGAGAGAGAGAGGCAGAGAGAGAGAGAGAGCGAAAGGTGCGCGTGTGACTACGGAAACGCTCTTTCTTCGATGTCCGCCGCGGTGGTGTAGTGGTTACGGTACTCGGCTGCCACCCAAAATACGCGGGTTCGATCCCGGCCGCGGCGGTCGCACTTTCGATGGAGGCGAAAATGCCAGAGGCCCGTGTACTGTGCGTTGTCAGTGCACGTTAAAGAACCCCAGGTGGTCTAAATTTCCGATTGATTGATTGTGGTTCGGTAAGGAAAGGACGCTAATTTCTGCAGCAAATTTCCGGAGCCCTCCACTAGGGCCTTTCCTCTCTATCTCTTTCACTCCCTTTCTCCCACCCCCACGGACGCTTAGCCGTGCTCCCTACATGGGCTGCAGAAATTAGCGTCCTTTCCTAACCGAACCACAATCATCATCATCTTCGATGAACGCTCTACGAGCTCTTAAAGAAGGAGAACGCGCCCTCACCCGCGAGAGACAACACTGGCGCAGGCAGCATCTTCTAGCGAGTTTCTTGATTGAAAAATACCGACTGCTCGCGCTGGAGAACCGTTCACCGGCCACCCATATATATATATATATAGGCAGTGGATCTTGACTTGCAATGAAGTGCCGGTGGGAGATTTCACTTGTGCGTAGTTGAACCATAAATATTCGTAGCGTTCGCGTTAACTAAATTAATCCGGAACTCGGCACGATCTACGATGAACGTCCGGAGCTTCGCCCACTGATCATCATTCACTCCGTGGATATGCTGTGGATTTTATTTTAACCCTGTAACAAAAGTGTAAGGCTCTTCTGTTTGTTATGTGATCCGCTGGGCTCAATCACTATCTCCCAGTGTTACACCTATCATTACTCGTTGTATTGAGCTCTACGTGTTTCTTAACATGGAGGGCAAAAAGCTAACAGGTGGCGTCTGGCGATTCCGCTCGTATCAAGTTAACCTCCTCTGACGCCTTGTGCCTGATCCCTCTCGGACAGGATCAGGGACGCATGGTTGCCGAACCGCTCGAAGTTAACTGGCGCGCAGTGACTTTTAGTGGCGTTTGACTATACGTGCATCTACTGCTTGCCAACCAAGTAACGAGGGCCTGCTTCCCATGATTTTTTTCTTCAAGCTTTCATGACCAGGCTTCAAAGTTTCCATGTGACACCCTGCCTGGGACTTATTCTTCCACCGGGGTGCTAAAATTATTTTCGGAGTTTTCTTCTGTTTCTTTCTTTCTCCTAAAGTTCCCGCACCGAGCGTTAGTACTGGGAGAATGCGTTGATTGTGGCCTTTCACCTTAGGGACGGCGGTTGAGGCCATGGTTTCGGAATATCAGCAGTGTGTGCTCCGGGACTTTCTTGATCTTCAGTGAACTCCCTCTTTGTGTATAAACAGGGTAGCTGATAAGAGTAGCCAACGCCCTTAATACAGTTGGGGGAAGAAACGGATCTGGGTAGGGCACGTGATGCGGAGAACAGACAACTGATGGGTAGCTATCAGGGCGGAATGGATGCCAATGGTAGGAAAACACAGCAGAACTAGTCAGGAGATTAGGTAGGGTAGCGAACTTGAGATGTTGTCAGGCGTAAAATGAAGTCAACTCGCGCAAGAAAGGGCGAATTGCAGATCATTCTGGAAGGCCTTCGTCCTGCAGTGGATGTTACATAAGTCGTGATGATGACAGGTAACGGCCGTACACATGCATATATAAATCCACTTTTTCATAGCCCACGCTTTAATGTGCGGTGACGTATGTTTTAGAAGAAATCAATAGCGAGACTATTACAGGTACGGTTATTATAAAATTCACCTAACACACGTATTAAATGACATGCATATCAAATTTGTAACGATTACTCCCCGTTCAAGAGAGTGGCTTTAAGGAATAGCCTCAAGCGCTAAATGCGGAGTGAGCTTGTAGCAGCAGAAATTATTCAGAAATTTTGCCTGATATTTAAAACGGAAGCGTTATACGACAAAATAGGAACTCCTTATACGAGAAATAGTCATGTGGAGACACGCGGAATGCCAGGTCTTGTAGTTTCGCCATAATGCAGAATTTTTTCTAATATAATCGAAGAAAGAATACTAACCTGCCGAAGCCGCCAGACTCCGAACAAAGCCCGCACCCCTAAATGACCCAACATTATCTCTTTCAGGCGAGCGCAATGACATCTAGGTCGCGGGTTCATAACCGCACTAGATCGCTTTGTTCCCTCCTGAGAGTGAGGCTTGTGCAGCCATGTAACCCATGAAAGGCCGCGGACGCTGCAGTCATCAGTAAACTTTCTCGTTGGTTCCTCGATTGTAAGGGCCGACAAAAGTCTTTGCGATGCCTGTCGTAGCGAGGAGACGCTACAACACATTCCTTGCGACTGCCCCACAGACAACCACTGGCGCCTCTGCTCTAGCTCACCCTGGCCGTGAGAAAGCGTCAGTCGACAACATTCTGGAATGTTGACCACACAAGTCATCGCAGCTTAGTGGAACGGAAGTAGTACTGAAGTTCATGAAGACAACAGACTCGCACAAGGGGCAGTGATTGTTGTGTCGCATACCACAAGAGAGCGACTGACTGAAACGCTGTGCTATGCGCTCCCTTTGCTTCTCACTCACTCTTTGTTTACGCTCTAACGTTATAACTGACACATACCATTCTCCTTGTTTAGTTTAGCGTACCGGTTGTCCTAAACTGGTTAATCTCCCTGCCTTTACATCTATTTCGTGCCGTCCTTCTGTTTAGTCTATTAGATAGCCGAATAAATCAATTACAGGGCAAGAAACAGGTAGAGCTACTGAGCCCGAAAACAATTATTTTTCTCAACCTACTCTTGTAAAGTATTGTCTTTTGACCGCTTTTCACTTAGAAAGGAAATTGCACACAACATATTTTTTTAAATGTTCGGAAATTAAAGTTTCTACTCGGCTTCAATGAATACCTCGCTTGCGAAAAAAAAAAAAACATAAATCGTGGTTATTGCGTGCTCTCATACAAGACGACGTAGAATGTACTTTGTAAAATGTCCGGGAGGCTAGGACGTTATGCAAACGCACACGTCTCAACAGCGATGAATCGAATTACTGCGGTATAACTGATATTCCCCACACAACGATTGGCCACAGGTAATGTCCTAGCGAGGTGCGAGGGAGCAAGCGCTCCATAATAATTGCGTACAACAACAACAAAAAAACAACATATTTCATATCTTGAATAAGGTAAATCTGCCGGCAAAATTATGTTTGTAATAGCCTTGAGGAAGCCGGACCGCTGACGGGCCCCTATGAATATATTTTGATAACGCTTTTGCAATACCTCCGCTGCACTTATTCATGCTAGGTGATAAACACTACGATTAGTGTTTCAGGTAAAGACTGTTAAAGCAAACAAACATGTATTGGTGGCTCGACAAAATATCTTCAGGAATTTTCAGTGATAGAAAGATAAGTATTTTTTGATAGACTGCTGTACTGCCCGAGTTATGGACGCCATAAACCCATCAGGTGCGAGAAATAGTTAACTGAAAGGGTTCATCGTCGTTCCTCGAATGCGCCCTGTTTTTTTTTTTTTTTTCAGTTCTACACTCGATTTAATTTCGAAGGAGCGGTTTGCTCGACGCACTTTAAGGGAATCAATATTGCATGGGACACTGCTGGAAGTGTCTGACAGGATAATGATCATTGCACAAACATGGAGCCCCAGGGAAGCTGTGTAGCACTTACGCGGGTCCTATAATTGAATTTTTGGGAGAACCGTCTACAAAAAAGAAGCCTTATCATTAGCTCAGGGCGGCCATCTTCCACCTTACGACGGCATAATTACAAAATGCTATAAACAAGCAAGTGACAGGCCCAATGTGCATATTCAGAGAAATGACTGGGCGCAGTATAAGTTTGGTTAGTTTGACGAGAACGTCCCGAGGCACTGCTAATATTTGTCGTGATTTTCACACCATACTGAATAACTGCGCATGACGATTCCTATAAGTCCCTATGTTTGTGCAACATACACATGTAAATTAGGACATATATACGACAGCATTTGGAATCTATGCGGACTTCGTACACAAACGTATGAAATCGTTAGCATACGGAATACGGAACGTTTGAATAATGCAGCTATAAGCGTTATTCGGGGTAGGCCCAGCTATTCATTGTTGTTAATGGGCTCCTCTATTAGCTAGGTAGCCTAATATCGTAATGAGAACAGTTATCAGAAAGGTCCGAACTAGCTGCGCCGATGTTATACCCACAATATTCTAAAACTCAAGAGGATCGACTGGTTGGCTAGTTGGTAAAGCATACCTTTTCAAGAAACATAGACGAAGGAGAGAACGAGAAGGCACACAGCGCTACTAGCAACTCACTGATTTTTATTTCGCGTGGTCACATATATACATATGCACACTGCGAAAAATAAAATCGGAGGAGAGGGTGGGCACACATGACCCAAATGACCCGACAATCAAGCAGGCGGCTGACGCGAAAAAAACGAAAACAGTATTTCTTTCTTAGATAAACATACTGATGCACGACTAACATTCTACCGCTTCAATTATCTCCCTCGTACGCTGATCACGGTGTTTTGCCAGCGACCGCGCATGCGTCCATAAAGGTTTGCACCCACAGCGCGCACGATGCGCAGCTAGGTCCCCAGACACTGTTACATTCTCCACGTTGTTGCGGTGCTCACGCAGGCGATCATTGATGCACCTCCGTGTTTGACCTACATACTCCTTTCCACATGTGAGTGGAATGGAATATACCACCACTTCCACGCAGGAAACAAATGGTTCGGAACGGTGCATCTTGTCGCAACCTCATGGCACACGCGCACCCCCGTTTACCCTGGAGCTTGTGCGCCAGGGTGAATGCGTACCGCCTCCCTCTAATCTTTATTGCGATAGCAATTATATGGACTGTCTCAGCTGGTTTTTGCCGTCCCCGTCGCCGCCGTCATGAACCGTATATATGTATAAGTATGTATGTATATAGAAGTCCCAAAGAAGAATAATTCAGGTAAATGCTTCCGTAGCGCGGAATCGAACCAGGAACCTCTCGCTCCGCAGCGCGTGGCGCTAACCACTACGCCACAAAGAGCAGATCCTTCAGGGAGCCAATGGCGAGCCTTATATACACATTCTCTACCGCTGGCAGGACTCAGAGACGGCTGGCGCTTATAAGCGTTTCTTCATCACCAGCGAGATGGCGCGAGGGCGCAACAGGCGCATTCAAAAGTCGTCGGCCAGCTCGCTCGCTTCTTCTAATATTTGCGCAGGGAGAACCTTGCCCTTCTGCTGTCTGCTCGCGCGGTTGTCTCGTGGTGAGAAGAAGAGGGATGTTTCGAGCTTTCACCATGATATCGGCGCTGATGTTAAGGAGCGTACGAAAGTCACTCGAGCTCAAGGGACGCCGCTAAACGAACAAACAGAAGATGAGCGCGAACTATCAAGTGTCACAGCTCGACACTTGAAGCACGGTAGTTTCCTCCGCTGCTTCGGCCGCCTTTGCAACAGGAGCGCTGTTCAAACTGAGAGTATCCATTGTGACAGCTTATTCGCGCTCGTTCGGTGTATATCTGTGCTTTTGTTTCGTGCGTGCTTCACTTGATAGTTCGCGCTCATCTTCTGTTTGTTCATTTAGCGGCCTCCCCTAGCTTTGTATGTGTAGCTTTGTGACACACTACGTATAAGGCCCTTCGTACCAGCACGCGCTGCCCACGGGAGGCGCTCACTTAGCAAGTGCATGTTTGCTACAATTAATATTGCTCCTGAAGCTGCGAGCGTCACTTCGTATAGCATTACAGTTTCTCGCTATCGCATTCATTGCTTCGCCCTTTCGGCGAAACTGTGACTCTTTTTACACCCTCCGCTAGCCTGTGTTTTGGCGTTCTGTCATGACACCTTGCCGTCAAGCTTCGTAAATTTGACCATAGACAGTCAAATTTAAGAATCCTCGTAGCAGAGTGTCTATGGAAACAGAGCGGGAGCTCATAGTTGGAAGCATCCTGCACACGTTTTTGTCACGAAGAGAGAGAGAAAGAGAGATATAAAGAAGGGGAGGCAGGGATGCTGACCAGTCAGGAGCCCGGTTTGCTACCCTACACTGGGGGATGGGAAAAGGTGAAGAAAAGTAAAAGTTGGTCCGTTCTCTTGTCACGAAAGCATCGCCGTGCCTTAGTATGCTTCCGATATATTTCATCCGTAGTCGTTTGTAACTACGATGTTTTACTTTTCTTATTGATATGTACTGTTGTTTTTGGTGCTCGCGAGCCATTACCGAGAAATAGCATGCACCGTCACTGAACATTGAAGAAGTCGCATCATGACAGTCATATTGATGTTCAAGGATGTTTGATACATTCTTATAAGCAACGGTTACAAAACAGGGTAGGCAGCGCGTGTAAGCTGGCCGAAAGAACAGTTGCTCTATGCTAGCTTTCTATGAAATCCATCCTTGAAAATTGTGGAATTATCTTCGTTGTTTAGATTTTAGTTACTTTTCAGAGAGTTTTTGTCTATCATAACCTCGTGACGAGTGCCCATACGATGCGCGGTAAAGATGAACGAAAAGAAAAAAACAAAAAATTCAACACCATCGGAACTGCCGTTTTAAGATACTTATTCTGGGGTTTTCGGGAGAACAAAGAAAAAAAAAGGATGAACACAAGAACTCTGATTGGGAACCAAGTTGAGAAGCTTAATTTATGGCAATAACTTATTGATTTCCATTAGAGTATCGATACCCTTGGTGAAAGTAATGAAATAACATTTTTGTTGTTCAACACACAAGGTTGCCCAGAGCCAGCAGCTCCCTTAAATGAATAGCATTTCTTTCACTCTTCGAGAGGAGGTCGCTCGCTCGCACCACCCAATTTCCACGGAGTTCTCGTGAAAGGACCTCAGGCTTAAGGCACATTTTCTTGCCGGTCACTCGATCTCTTCCAGCCAAGCTAACTTCCAAGCCAAGCCAAGCTTCCAGCCAAGCTAAGAAGGCCAAGCTAACTTCTTTATTAAGGTGGCATGTTGAGGGACATGCTGCTGTCGACTCAAGATTGTAATTGTACTCTAAAATTAAAGATAAGTGAATTGGAAACAAAACACTTAGCATTATCCGCAAAAAAAAAAAGCCTTCGCTTATCTGTTTCGTATCGTCGAAATGGTTAAGCGTCACCACAGCCACCTGCTGCATGGTAATTAGCATTCCATCATATCTGCAACACCGCCTTTAGCGCACAGTAAGGTTTCCTTTCGTTCACCCTTCACAGCGAAAATTTGGGACAGTGCGCTCAAAGTGAACCTAATTTGCTCCAGAATTGCAACATCTGTGAAGAACGGCACATTACATAAGCACACATTGGTTGGCAATGATCAGGGACATATAGTTGACATCGAAATCCGACGAGCTCACGTAATTGAGGTATTGTAGAGTGTAAACACAAATCAAATGCATTGTCACTGCACGCTTGTTCCAGAAAAGAAAGCGAGAGTTTGTTGACGAACAGGGAGTGTGATAACGCATGGGTACTAAGAGGGTCCATTCTAATGTACACATGTCTCACCGGGGCGACTGAGGTGCTAGCAAGTGGGAAGGAGCGGGTTCGATTACTGCTTCTGCCCACCGCGGTTGTTGTTGTGCTTGACGGCTGAATTGAAGGACTGGTGTTCGATCCTGGCAGCGGCTGTCGCACTTTCGATGAAGGAAGAAATGGGAGAATCCCAGTATACCCAGTATACTGCGCGTTTTAGTGCACCGGAAATAACCCCAAGTGTTCTAAATTTCTGGAGCCCTCCACCATCGCCTGCCTAAGGAGCATAGACCAGGGGGTTGTTTTCATGGCCACTCCCTCCCCCCTCCATCGGATTTTCTGATCGCTGTTCAACCTCGCTCACACCCCGCTTTCTACCTTCCTTTTCACCTATAATATTCGCACGTAGCATCGCATAATACCTTCTAAGCACCCCTAAAATTAGTTGCGGGTATGGCCTGCCTCATAATCACATTCCGGTTTTGGCACGCAAACCATCACATATAACTGTTACAGGTTTTTCGCCTTTGGCAGCCGCGTTATGCTGTGACCGGCGTTTAAAAAGGCAAGTTTGCGTAGACATACTTGCATGCCCAAAGAAACACTTGCGTGAAAAGAATTTAGTAAATTGTTACATTATGCCTCACAATATACCGTGCTATTGTGACTTGTGACACCGTTGTATATTAATATAGTACGTACTTCCTAATTAGAATTAATGTGGTAGCGCACCTTGTCTCTGAAGGTTATGTCGAGCCTAAGAAATAACTTTTTCATGAGCAAAGTGATGGATCGTAGCGATGTGTGAAATAACACGGAAGCAGTGCACCGTGTTAAAAGCGGTTGTCTTATGGGGATAAAAAAAATGCATTTCGTAAAACTGTATCAACAGGGGGGCTGCACAAGCGCTCGCGTTGACGACAAGCCACTGTTCGTGTCGAATGTCACGCTCTATTGTGGATTGGATTCGGATCTACGTGTCCTTGTCGTCTGTCTTGTCGTCTGCCCTGTCGTCCGTTCTTGCCCTCGACCCACTAATAAATAAATAAATAAATAAATAAATAAATAAATAAATAAATAAATAACGACTCAACTGCCGCGCTCAACCCACTCTTGCTCTCAGTTCCCTGCTTCACGATGGGACTTGTGCGAAGACGAATGTGTGATAATACGTAGGAAAGGGTTTAACTCGAAGTTGCGGGTTCGATCTGCGCGGACGCCACTTGACACCTTTGCCATTTACGCCACGATTAACGATAAAGGAACTCCGCTTATGTTTTGGCGGTGTGGAACTGGCTTGAATTTAATTGTCCTTGAATCGAAATTCTTCGTTACAACAGTGCTCGGTGAGTCAGATAAAGGTGCGAAAGACTTGCCTAACACAAAGCAGTAATATATAAAGAGGTACACACAAGATGGTGCAATAGGCTCGCGAGGCCATGGAGGAAGAAAGAGCGAGCAGGCAACGTCACGTCACACTACCGAAGGGAATTCTCCGTGAAGCCAGCAGTGGTGACCAGACACGTGACCTTTTGCTTCAACTTCACGCAATAGTCCAGATTTGCCCAGGTGTTTGGTCACCGGTTGCTTTCAATCGATGCGCGTTCCTTGGTCTGTCTTTCAAGTTCCGTCGGCAAATTCTTGGCTCTCTATCTGCGTGCCGGTGCATTATTATTACTGGTGGTGGTGGTGGTGGTTTGGTTGTTTTGAATTCTCACTGTATAAATGATGCGCTTTCCTTTACACACATCTTGTGGCATGTCACAAGGCGCACGTCGTGGTAGGCGTAGTCTTACACCTACAATTATAATAAAGGAGCATTGGAACGCTCCAAACGAATGAGCTAACTTTAAGAAAATAAATAAAAACTAGCTTCGGAAGGAGACGTATTGGTCGCACGGAACACGGAGGCGAAAAGGCAAAATCCCGATCGTATTGAGGCTTATTATAAAGCCTCACGCTGCGTTCGCGTTCGCCCTGCGCTCTTTTTCACTGGTCCAAATTTAAACCTGTTGACCTTCTACGTCAGCCGTACCGACTTTAATAAAACCCCGGGCAGGAAGTACAGAAGACTTAGAGCAGTCGGCGGCGCGGAAGATTGTGATTCCTTTCCCGGAAAAGGTGGCCGAGGTCTGCTGTTTACTTCACAGAGAGCGTGTCTCACATTTTATTGCTATGCGAGCGAACCTTTCCAAGAGAGTAATCTCATTAATCGCACGCGTCGCTGGCTTTAATCAAATCTTTCTATTCCCGCCTACATTTCCTTTAAGAAGCTATCTCAAGTGTCTTAGCGGTTGTACGAGTGACAAGACAGAGGTAAATGAGTCTTCTGCGCAGCCGATTCCCACGTAAGGCTGGTGTATGGGCTCAACTGTTAAACAGCAAACCAAGTTCGAAGCTTGTATCCAAGCGGTACGTGGTCCAGAGTGAAACATGAGTTACACGAGGTTCAGGTTACAAAGTCGACTTGAGTAGGAAATGTCGTCGTGGACCACATTGCGCATTTAATCAAAATGTTGATGTCCTATTACTGCATAACTGTGGTTTCGGAACGAACCGTAGGAATTTAAGAACTCTAACAACCGTGTTAAGAAGAGAAACGCGGCGTTGATGATTGACAAGTTATCAAAACAGACAATCTGGTGAGGTCATTAGGATTCGTCTTAAAAATATAGAAGTCAACGCGATGACGAAGGAATGCAAATGAGACGGGTGCTCTCAGATCGTTAATATAGTGGTTATAGGCTTTTTTGCATGGATGTTGTTATCACACGAGCGGCATAATCATGCTCATGTGTGTTTATGACCTTAATGTTTACGGCCTGAACGGTTTGGGAGGGAACACGTTCGTGTATAGAACGACTTTTTTCATTCAATAAAATGGTTAGTTGTGAGTCAGCGCCCGTGTGCTTTCTTTATAGTTTTTTATGATGAATAATAATTAGCTGGATCACGCAAGACGTGACCTTTAGTTTATATACTACTACGAACTGCTTACTTAAACTTTCTCACTGCGCGTGAGAAAACGTCTTGAATTGCGTGTGCTCGAAGAATGTCTCTGTTCATATATTTACGTTAAATTTTTGCTGTAACTAAATCACTAACGACGCAAGAACTGTATCACTACTCACTGTGGCCTTTGAAGAGCTCGTCAGCTTGCACTGCGTTGCAGGGTACTTTGCTTGTCGTAAACAACGAGCAGACGGCGTGGAGCGAGTTCGCATAGCATATGTAAGCCTGAAGCCCCGTATCCGCAGTTTCGAGTTATTCTAAGTTGTGCAGTGGTACTTCCCTGCCTAACCGGACGTCGCATAAAGGCCACAAAATACAAACCCCTTCAGGCACTCGCATAAGTACTGAGGTATTTTGTATGTACGCCTCTTTGGGCTACTTTCTTCACAGCTCGCGAGCCCGTCTGTGTGGGAATTAACGCAGTTTTTGCTTTCCTGCGTTCTCTTATCATCGCACACTCCCTGTCGTTGAAACTGGCTGAATAATCTTTCTTGAGAAGAAATGCGACCGTGCGCTCGTACTTCGCAAATTCCACCTGCCGCTTGCCGCCCTTCTAGCCCGTTCCGCCCATCTCTGGTGATGCCATTAGTGTGGTCTTAACGCCGACGAAACTTAGTTTGTTGATGACGTCTTTAGATGCAACACAGATAGACGTAAAATGAGAGAACTGAGACATTGCGTGCAGTCGCAGAAGACTTCGAACAAGCGCTACTCCCTTTCGTCATTGACTTGAAAAAGTCTAGAGACATTGATTCAGAATTTTCAAACGTACCAAAAGAATGCTTATTGTGTTTTAGTGAGTGACTGGATTCAAGAGAGCAAACACGAATTGAGGTATGAGTAACTATAATGTCTTCTTTTTATTTATCTGAAGAGTTAGGCAAGAAAGAGTGAATGTTATACAACACAGTTCGAGTACAGTTCCAGAAAGAAAGCAAGAAAGAAATTTCGTTATGTCACCAGTGGTAGAATGAAAGAAAGAAAGAAAGAAAGAAAGAAAGAAAGAAAGAAAGAAAGAAAGAAAGAAAGAAAGAAAGAAAGAAAGAAAGAAAGAAAGAAAGAAAGGGCCCATTGCATGATAACAAATAGTAGGCACCCTATTTGTGCATCTTCCCTGCCTTTCTCATCTCTATGTTTATATGTCCAAGAGAATACTTTTTTTTAGTGTATGCGAAGGGTGCTAACACACTGGGTAGTTTTGGCATTTCACATGAGCCAGTCTGCTGTCGCAAATATTTTGATTTCCCGTCGTTTTCTGCATTGAAATTAGCTCACGTGACGACATATAACCGCTGTCATCTCCGTTGACTGTCATAGAAATGGTGATAGAGCTCAGGCTCTTAGTACGGAAGCGTAAAGCGGAGGCTGTAGGTTCAGTACCCTGAACCCGTATAGGCAACATTATTCATATGTCACTTTAATTTCTGTTGATTTCATAATCACAGCACTTCATCAAAGGTTACAAATGCCCCCCCTCCCCCCCCCCCGCATGCTTTACTGGTGGGTATTGTTCGTTGGCTTCGTATGGCTGCGCTTAACAAAGAAAAACAGGCCTACATTCCATGCCGTTGTACTTATACCATCGTACTACGCCACCCACTAGCTAGCGCCTTTATCAAAACAAGGTGGACAAGGCGAGGAGAGGAAGCGTTATCAGGTAAACCATTGATTTATTTCCTACATAATACTAGGCGTAAGGCTAATGTCAAATGCAACGAGGAAAACGAGGGATTAGTGGACACTGAAAGCACTGTGAGGCTGCTGCTTTGAAGCTTTACAAGCTTTCGATCAGACTTTGCAAGGACGTGCAAGGAACTGCAGGTGATGATCGCGGTTGTGGTGGTAGGCCGGCATACCTAGGCGGCAAGTGTTCGGTCTGAGGCACTTACAAGTTGATATCCGTGATATGTCATGCATCAGCCCCTGACCCTCAAGAAGGCAATCAGCAATCATTGCACACGTTTCCTTATTTGCAATGAAAATGGTCTCTGTTGCCTGCTTCCCTTCTCTCCTGTCCGTCTCTGAACCTTTAACCTTCATTCGTTATAGATCCATATCATCTAAGTCAGATTTCAGTCACTCTAAGTTTGATTTCGAATACTATATCCCCACGAAAGCATAATCTACATAATCAGCGATAAGCAAGTGGTATGTAAGTATAAGTGCGAGAGATAGCCTTATAACCTTCTCTCATGGTACGTCATGGTGTAATTGTAACGCCGACGGAGTCGGTCAGCGTAACATCTCTGGCACAACAGGCCAGTGATTTCGGCAGATTCGCGGTAATTGCGGGGCTGTGTTTTTGATATCGTGTTCAAAAAGTCCTTTGCACGTGCGACCAATGTAGCCGTGGTCCTGGCAGCCTTCGTCTCCATATATAGCATCGAACCTTACCAGGCCAAAATTGTATCGAGAGAGGGACGTACGAGGGCCAATAGGCAAACATATATGTACAACAGCTTTGCGATGTTTTCTTTGTCTTCTTTATTGCATGTTATAGTAATACGTATAGGGATTTCACTGATTGGAGTATCCGGTACAATCGAGCGTTCGAAAACGCTAACAAGCGGTACAGCCGTCGCACCAACGCTAATTGCTTCACAGCGGGAAAGACTAGACGGACGCGTGTAGCCGAATGAGCAGTGCAGCTTGCGCAGTCGGCAATTGGAAACGGAGAAGTCCATCAAGCACGCGTTTCCTTAGCGTGTGTGGACTTAGACAAATGCATTTAAAGAAGGTATACAATCACCACAGTATATCCGACATTGTCCCCCTTCTCTCGCAAGCACTATGAGCCATAAACGTCTAAATATCTCGTGCAGCACGCAATGGAGGACAGTACTAACCTGTGTTCCAGTGTCAAATACGTTGTATGTTACCTCAAGCATACGTCGAAATATTTTTCTCAGCGAGATGTGCTTGCTATTGATACTATTATATCGGCATTCTGTCAGTATTGCTTTTACAAGAAAGCTGCGCCCCTGACTTCCTGAAAAGGTAGTTTCATGAAGGAGGACGTTCCACTCTATAGGTTAGTCACTCAGTAGAAAAAAATACTCCCACGGCTCCATTTAGAATGGGGACCGAAGGAACGCGCCGCATAGCTGTCCTTTGTTTGTTCTCACAATATCGCGCACTATTTAATATAATGAATAAGTTCATTGACAGTGTGTCGCGGCTGTTTTCCTTTAGCTGCCCAATTGATGTAGATGCGCGCCTGAAATAACAGCTTTACGGCGGTAAAATAGCTGTGCAGGCAGGGGTACGAACAACAAAGTACAGAGAAACAAAACACGACATAGCATGGTCTTCTCTGTTAGCTGTCCCTTGTCGTACGCGATCAGCAGCACTACATTTCTGGCACAATTCGCTGAAAGGCATGCAAGCCTTTCAGCGAACGTGTCCACACTTACGGTGTAAACATTTCGCGAAGCAAAAAAAAATTACAAGAAAACGAACACACGCGTGTCGCTCTTTGTCTGTGTCCTTCCTTTATCTGCTCTTGCACCTATGCCACTGGAGAATGTGGAAGCAAACCAAAATAGAAAAGTCTCACCATTCGATGTAGTTGGAGTTAAAGGAAGGAGTAAGATTTATTAGAAGCCCCACTCGTCCACGTCCGCTCTTGTACCGTCGTCTTGAAGTAAATTAAACCAAACGTGCGGAGGGGGCACGCAAGGAGCGGCATAATATTTTAACGCATTGATGAACAGCAAGGCATATTCTTTAGATAAGTAAATTGAAAAAAATAAGCACGATAAATAAAAGCGATAAGCCGAAACTACAGAAGATACTAAGTTACGGGAATACGTGGAGTAGAAAACGCAAAACGTACACCCGAACAAGAGCGGCGCAAACGCATAACACGCGCGCGGGTGTGTGCTTGCGTGCGTGTGTGCGGGCGTGTGTGTGTGTGTGTGTGTGTGTGTGTGTGTGTGTGTGTGTGTGTGTGTGTGCGCGCGCGCGCGCTAATGTTATGAAGTCAAGTTGCGTCCTGCTATGTTCAGTGAGTTCCCAGTTTATTGGATTTCATGGTAAAGTTATCTTAATAGTTATACTTCTAACCCCCTGAAATTAACAAGCTAGTTCCCCCACGTATTCACAAGGCCGTGTATATATGCTGCTTTGCTCTCACGTTAATATAAATTTTATCTCTGAGTTGAACCAGCTACGTCCTCCCGCGTTCCACTGTATTCATGATACTTATATTCTACACAGCCTACGTTTAACAGATATACTTATTCTTGTTAGCAAATGAAGAAGCCGCTTCCTCCGCAGCATGCACGGTATTCTTGAAACCATCTATCTCCTGGCGACTGATACCTAAATGTGATAGTTAGTTCTCTTTTTCAAATAATAAGCTTTAGAGCACGTCAGGCTTTTAATACCCAGTCTTATTATTGCAAGAGCTGACTCGTTATTCTGTGACCCAAAATTTTCAACAATTGCACTGACAAAGATTTGCGCGACCTTTATGCAACCTCTTCGAAGAAGACAGGAAGTCGAAATTTATATTATGGTAAGTGAGGACACGCGCTAAACCAATCAAAGAATCAGTCAATCAATTTTATTTACCAGAAATAAAAGAAACTGGAGGGACACCTGGGCAAAAAGCTGTCGCAGCGGTGCTTCCTTTGTACTTCGTGCAAGTGTACCAAACGGGCGAGCCATCACGAAGCGTTTACGGCCGTATATCTCAGGCCATGTTTGGAAAGCGGGTCAACTTCCGCCGCATTGGCCTGGCTTGCTTGCGCCTCATATTTCGTTCTCTTCCTCTCTTCCTTACGACCGACTATTTATTTTCTCATCTTTCGGTTGCCGTAAAATGGGCCACTACTGCCCCTTGAAGATTATATTATACACAAATGAGAAAAAGCATATCTATCTATCTATCTATCTATCTATCTATCTATCTATCTATCTATCTATCTATCTATCTATCTATCTATCTATCTATCTATCAGATGGTAAGGTGCCCTCCTGATGCTTGCCGAGGCACCTGTTATTAATCCTGAGAAGCATCTTTGTACAAATGTCCACTGTCTGCATCCATATTCGTTATTTGCAACTTCCTCGAAATATGTACACCTTCTTTTATGCATCCAGTCATCAATGATTTTTATGCAGCTATATTTAAGTGTGACGTACCTGCATTCAGAGAGAGCATTTCAGAGTCTTCATAAAGAGCGGTTTGCTCTATCTCAAAAAGAAAATAATAAAGATGGAAAAAGAAACTATGCACAGAGGTATTCCCATATTCGTCACTCTCAACGGGATGCTATTTACATAACCAGAGGATGCCGCTCGATTCGTTCACCATATACATATAAGAACAAGTCGCTGCTATTCTTGCCCACGGATAGAACGCTCGGCTTCCCAACACACGAGCTGCGATGTTATTCCATGCGTGGCTGAACAAACGAGAAGGTTATAACGAGCTCCGCGAAATGGTGACAGAGGACATCGTCAAGCTTTCTGTGCCTTCGTGTTTGTTGCCATATTTCTTTAGCATTGTTTATAAACTCATATACGACTGGGAGCCTTCTTCAATGTCTCATCATTACAACTACAAAATACTCGTATACTCCGTATTCGAAGCCGACACTTGGCAAGTAAAATTTTGCTGCGCATAACCGTTGAGGAATGCTCGTTCAAGTGTTGTTGAAGAACATGAATGTAGAATCAGCTGAAACTTCGCTGAATATATGAGGGAGAAGAAAATGCGGCAGTAGCCACTACATTCCGTGGACCCATGCCTATAAATCATTGGAGGCAGGCAGCTTTGTCTGGCAAAGATACGACCCCTAAATAGAAGATATCATAAAGAATAAGATGAGAAATAGAAGAAGGAGAAACGAGCAATTCCATGTTTAATATAAGTCCGACGGCTAACTTTTGCGGTGATATAATCTATCGCAGAGAGCTACGATGTTACCATATTTAAAAAGAAAGTGTGAAATCATATTGTTCTTTTAATATGCATCGGATATTCAAAGAACACTATACACTACGGACCGTTGTCCTTAGCGTATAGTGTCCATGTTCACCTGAAAAGACACAGCCATAGTGTCCGCCATAAAAGAGCCTAATCGAAAGGCACCCTATACTTTGAATCTAACTCTCCTGCAAGGGCATTCTAGTGCACGGAGGTTTTACATGAATTCAAGACGTACAGAAAGAACAACGAAAAGTGTAAGCGTTCCCGTCGCATACAGAATCGTCACTCCTTCCATGTGGACGTTTACCTTTCTTTCTTCACGGTTGCTTCAGTTATGTAAGAAGGTGGCAGCCAAGTCGTGACGAATGCTCGCCTATGCTCGCGAGCACTGCCGGGAAGCCTACCCATGCATTTCGTCCTCTTTGCGCAAACTGTATATACGAGTAGGTGGCCCACTACAGTAAACGATTCATCTTCATTAGTCGGCGCGTCTGGCGTCGATATCGAGCGCTGTGCCTCCATAAGTGCGCTGGGTTACGGCACAACACACAAAACGTATAAGTATTATAGGCAAGAATGGCAAAGAACGTCAGTTTCACGACGCCAAACTTTCGGCCATTTGGGACCACTGCGATGCACCGTATCCAGGCGAATAATTTCTCGTTATTTTGGTGTTGCATCTATGTTAGTGCCTCTTTCTCTTTGTTGTTGTTGCCGCATCATATATGGGCGGCAATTCACATCAACGCGAAAGCATCGAACCCAGCATATGCCGCGTAGAGGCACTGAATGAGAGAGAATGGCTGCTGCAAGGATGAGCATTTCACGTTGTGCGATTAGAGATGGTGCCTCATCTCACTGTCCAGCGGAGCATTGCGAATATATGAGATTCGGGTTATTATTTTTTTTATTCACTCAACTTGAGTGCTGGTCCTCGGGGGCGGCTGCAGCACCTTAATCGATGGTTTATTCTATTCTTTGCAGCACCTTGACGTTGGGTGTCGTTAATGTATCAGACTGCGCAAGGCACACGCAGAGGTGTTGGTTTTGAGTGCGCTTGATTCGATATGCTCCTCGGTAGGATAATTTTGCCGTATCTCAAATCTCTGCTTAAACCTGTCTTCATTTATTGTGCTCCAATAAATGATAAGAAACTCGCTTTCTTATATATTTAAGTATTTAATTTATATTCGTAAAGCCTAGTAATGATGTTGTACGCTCCTCACTCAGACTAAATAAAAAATGCACGCGGTGTGACTATATCTTGCACACCAGCACTGGCGCGCGCGATAGCTGAACTTTGTATCTGCAAAAACGATAAGAGAAAACCAGCATTTTTGACATTTCAGTGCATGCCATCTAGGAAATGCATTTTGTCAATGGCTAATACGCTGTAGGTATCATCTCAGTTTTGCATTGTCCATATGGGCGGAAGTGAAACTAAAGACGCACACGTGAACCTATGCTGAGTGTTATAACATCGGCTGTATCAGCAACGGGAGTGAAAGTATTACTTGATAAGGTCTCTGTTCTAATTTGCAGTACCTTTGTCGCAAAATACCATCATAATGCAATATGAATATACCTTAGTACTGCTGACGTACGATATTGTGCGTATTATCATTCGAATTGCAATATTCTAAATAAAAACAGGGAGGGAGAGAGATATATATCGATTTTATCCGCGTCAAGCGAGTGGGAAACACTCACTGGAGCGTTACATTGGACCTCAGCTGCCTGTATGTCTCCAGGCTGTAAACTTTGGTTGCTTGAAGACACTTTGAGCACAAAATTTGTCTTGAAGTTCCTCTGAAAGTGCATAAAGCGGATTAAAAACTGAACCATAAAATGTGCGGTGGAAGAAATGATACATTGAGATGCTTTTAGAGGGATGTCAGAGAACCGCGAAATCGGGAACGCAGAGCAAATGTTCCGGAACTATACGTTCCAACTTTTCTTTTCGTATCGCGACCGCACACCTGGTTTTTGAAGCCGGTATTGGCGACGATGGGGCATAAGAACAAAGGCCCTGCCACACGTCAAGCCTATACACAGGCTTGTTCTCATGTTTTATGACTCTCAAGGGCACAACGAAATCTCCGCGTTTGAGGTACACTTCTCACTTTGTTGTCTTCGCAACATTAATATCGGTATATGCTTCCGTTATGCCGCAGCGGCTGGGTAAAACTATTGCACTCAAACGCGTATGCAGGCTGTGGCACAGTGCGTGGGCGTCATTCTTTCATTTCCCTTTATCCGTTTTTTATATATATTTTTGTCGGTCGTATTTCTAGTTTCCCTGTGCGTTATGTGCTTAATTTGTTCGTGACATTCGCTATTCTTTGTTATATATTTTTCTAGAATAGTTGGTTTCTTTACCCTCTTTATGTTAAATCCGATGTTAGCTCCAAACAGCGTAATCTCCGCTATAGGGACATTTTTTCTTGCGTTTTGTTTTTTTAAAAGCATTTTCCTCAGGAAGATTGTTGTACTCTGCGTATGCATTAAAAGCTGGACATTTGCATTGATGACGAAACAACTGCCGATCGATTGACCATCTATCACGCGCTGTTTACTTCAGGTAGAAACGAGTCGTCTTCTCAAGTTCACCCACAGAGCTATGCACCTCATTTCATTGCTGCATACTTCGTCTACGTACAACAGCAATTTCTTTCTTCTACTTTGGTGGACTACTCAGGACGTCGCTTGAAGCACTTTACAATACAGCGTTTTGTAGTTTTGTGCTAATAAAAGAAAATGGTTTTCTGACGTTATGTATATATTTTCCCGAGACGCATTTTCTCACCTCCAGACAAAAGACGCTATAGATAAAAACATGCGAGCACCAAAACGAAATAAAATACAAAGGATCATTCTGTTTGTGTATAATAAAATATTAAGTTGTCAACCATAGTTCTGTCCTGTGAGCAGAGTTCCTGTCACAAAGGTCTTCATCAAGCGGAATCTGTCATTTTTCACGGCACCATTATTGTTGGAACCAAAGCCGAAGAGGTTCAGCGATCAATAAGAGCAGCGATTCTAGATGCTCCGCCAGTTGTCGGGAGTGGACGGGAATGTGCAAATTACGGTACCGATCGATGAGGTCGCTTGATGCATTGAAATTTGACCGTGAACTGCGTATTGCGATACAGAAAAAAGGCATTGGTAGTTCGCATTGTATACAGCTCTTCATGGGTCCGTTGTGTCTACGCGAACGAAAAGCGAACGCGCCGGCGTAAACAGAGCCAATTCAACCAAAACATGCACATTTTATATTCTCTGTCTACAAAAACAGTGCAAATTAGTGTTAGAGCTGTAAACAATAGTGATGTTGATATGAAGGGAGGAGGAAACGAGGCCAATACATGCAAGGTTGGTTAGTGCGTTGATGTGACCAAGAAATTAGGAGACACATGATGAAGAAATTCATCCTCATAGGTCGCGTAACTCCTAAACGGGCTTGTTTATAACTTTTTCTATATTCATGTGCTTTCCTGTACCCTTTAACAAGGGTTTTTGAATTCGTGCGGTCTTGTTATATGTGTGTACGTTGCATGCTTTAGGTTTGCTTTCCTAGTCGCCTCGTTCAGTGCTAGAATTTGTGCTAGTCAATACTACATGTGTACTTTGTAAGCATCTTTTGTTTAGACCCTGCCAGTGTCTCGCGAATAGAAGGCAGCACATGTTAAAAAAAGAAGAAACTTGCTGTCTACTCCTTCCTGAGCAACGGGGGCAAATAGGAAAAGAAAGAAAGAAAGAAAGAAAGAAAGAAAGAAAGAAAGAAAGAAGAAAGAAAGAAAGAAAGAAAGAAAGAAAGAACTGTACGACACACATCATGTGAGATGCGTAGCTCTTTAATGGATGCCTTGTATTACATCTTTCACCAAACTATTGATAGGCAACTGTTGCTGCCCCCAAACTGCGATTACTCTTTTTCAGGCAAAGAGCGTGGAAGCATTGCGAGGGCAGTTGAGTTCTTTAAGGCCAATGTCACATATCTACTCGGTGACTTAAATTTCTGACAGATTGGCTGGGCACAGCTCTCATCGCCTTGTTCAGCTTCATTAAGCTTCAATAAGCTCACTTTAGACTACTACATGCTCAAAGCGGCTGCCGACCGTATCCGTGGTTCAAATATACTAGATCTCATCTTTCCGAAAATTCCTGGCCCAGTTGGTAACACAACCTGCTTAGTTCGACTGAGGGATAATAATTTATTTCGGGTGACACACAACATTTCGTTTGCTTTCACTGCTTTCACAAAATTGAACCACGACTACAACAGAGCTGATTACGATCGCATCAACTAAGAAATTCGAGTCCTTGCTGATAACGTTCTGACGCCCCTCTTTCACCGCAGGTCAGTAGAAAGTAGCAGGGTCAGAGACAAGCTCGCAAAATTAGTGTCCGAACTTCGTTCCACTTATCACCATAACTAATGAGAAAAGTAACCCTTTGGTTGACGAGAAAGCCCCAGCGCACGAGGAGCCCGAAAAAAATTTTGCACAGCTTGCACTAGTGGCTCAAGGCTGGCACAGCAGTGTAGCTGATGGGCACCTGGATGCTCTGAGTCTTCATCATCATCTTCATAAGCATCATCATAAACAAGTTCTTCATGTATATGGCAAATGAGTTCTGCGGAAATCCGCAAGGTGGAGTAACATTTAAGAAAGGGGATATTAACATCCTCCCGTTTTGTAGCACAGGATTACAAGGAAATCCGTATGGATTTCCTTGTAGCCTTGTGCTACAATTCGGGTGGATGCTAATTTTCCCTTTCTTAAGTTTTTCATGTTCATCATGATCATCATCAACATATTTATTTTCTTCATCACATCTTCTTTTCTTCTGGTCACGTGTCATTGCGATGTCATATACGTGGTGCAGCATGATGTCGACGCAATACAAGGTTGTGCTCGTAGATGTAGCGTCGCTTGCCTACCAGGAAAGGTAATTTCAATGTCATATTTCGTGGCACGACAAATAAGAAAAGCTTAAACAGCTTAGCTGTTAAATGCCCCAGGCCGGCGCAGAAAACGCAGCACAGCGGCAGCATAAGCTTGCTTTTACTGCGTGCTCTCTCACGTACTCTGTCATTCTTTTCTTTCACTCTTACTTTATTCCTGCTTCTACCCCACCCTCCCCCCTCCCTTTATTTTTCTTCCTTTTTCATTGTGTCTTTTTCTATTTCCTCTGCTTCGTCGTCGTCTGCTCCTTCTTTTCTACTTGCTCGCCTTCTTTCTTTTTTTCCTTCTGCGTAGTCATCTTCTTTCTTTTCTTCATCGTCGTCATCTTTTTCCTCGTCATCATCGACAAAACCACAGCCAGTGGCTGGAAGCATATGATGTCCTGAAGCACCTGTCCTGAAAATGAGAGTCGTGGCTGAGAAGGCAAAGTGCCCAGCCAAGTCTTGAGAGCCAGAGGTGGATGCCTCTACGTCTCCTACCGTATCAGAGCCGTGGCTAAGAATGCGAGATGCCCAACCAAGTGGGGAGAGCCATTTTTAGCCACAACCAATCAGTTGGGTTCGAATCCGCGCAACCACTCTTTTAGAACAACATATACAAAAAGAAAGAACGTGGAAAGGAAAATAACGAGAAGGAGCAAAGCACAGGCAAGTCTCAAGAAAAGTAAGAGGTGTTCGTCAGGAATGAAGACAGCGCCCTGCGTATTCAGTTTTATTTTTATCGTTAAATCAACCTGCTGCAGTTGTACTCTTACTTTCTTATAGCCTTTTCTTATTTCCTCCTCTCTTTTTCTTTTCCTTACCCCTCTCCTTGGTATCCCTCTACTCTTTTCCTCTTCGCTTTCCTCTTCTACCTGTGTTCTACCTAGGTTGTGCAGGCTGGGCATCCTCATTTCGCCCTTCTGACATACACACACGCATGGAGCACTTTTCTTTATACGTTCAAGGTGATAGCGGTTACGAACACAGGAGGCCGAGGAGGACACTATCGCCACCAATTTGGCTCAATGTAGTGAGCCCAAAACAGCTCACGCTGTAAAAACGACTGTACACGACGATAAAGCGCGAAGGTGCGCCATATACCTGGGATAAGCACAAAAACTAGATAAATGCACACTGCTCTGCGCTTTCTGATGCAAAAAAAATGTACTTTTCAAGAGATATTCCAACACTGTTCAAAAATAATCCAAGCAATTTTGGAATAGAATGGGTCAGAATAGTGACAGTTACGATATTCCATTACATATAATTCCTCCCATACTGTGATGATGACTGGGCGGCAGTAATTAGCTGCTTTTTCGAGTCTGTTTTTAGCAAAGAAGATAACTCAAGCAACCTTTATGTACCTGATATTGATTACCGATACATGGTGCCTGTTGATGTAAGAAATAACGACAGTGTATACATGATAAATCTTATATGAAATTAATGCGGAAATGCTCAAATGCCTTTTGTCTTAAGCATAATCTTACTTCTTTATCAACGAGTGATTAGGAAGTAAGAAAGGTGGTACCGCTTTTCAAAAGTGGCAATACGCATTCGCGCTAATATATCATGGCCCATCCTACTAACGTGCATGTGCTGCAACATGCTTGAATACATTATGGCATCACATATCTGCAATCACTTTTAATATAATAATTCTTTCATATCTACTCAGCACGCATTTTAAAAGAAAAGCTTTCCAATGAGTGGCAGTTATTTGAATTACCTACCGAATTACACTGCAACATAAACCCTAACTTACAAACTGATTTCATCTTCTTATACTTTTCAAAAGCAGTTGATGGCGTATCACAACGCCGACTAATATCTAAGCTTTAAGCTCAGAATAGGTTCGCTAACATTGAGATGAATTCATAACTTTCTTTCTCATCGCCAACAGTTCACCGTTGTTAACAATCACTGCTCTTCTCCCTCGGACGTCACTTCCGGTGTGCCGCAAGGCAGCGTTCTCGGTCCGCTGTTGTTCTTAATAGCTCAAGGGGAAAAATACAAGAAAATGGATTGTTTGAATGAACAAAGACATTTGTTGTATTAATAATAGCTCGTGTAACATCTCACCTCGTATACGCATATTTGGTGATGACTGCATTGTGTATCACACACAAGAGAAGGACTGATGATTACCTGTCAATCCGAAGTGACCTGGATCGTATTAGCAATTGGTGCAAAACATCAATAATGATACTTAACGGCTCGAAATGTAATATTATTTCTTTCACAAACTATTAATCGGCTGGCTTCTGTTTGTTGCAACATTAATCACTATCCACTGGCTGCAACCACATCTTATAAATTCATAAGCGTTCACTTCACACCCAAACTCTCCTGGGCCGGTCATATAACACCATGTCTGTAAGTGCCTCAATATCGCTTGAGTTTCTTCGCCTACACCTTAAATGCACCACCCCTCACGTGCATAAACAAGGCTAGCAAACATTTATACCACCGCAGCGGAATACGCTTCATACATATGTGATTGTCTCAGTTAAAGATCGATCTTCACTCCAATAAAATCTCGCCGAGGTATCCCCTTTTACCTCTCCTTCATAAATACCTCTATGGCACCCTGCCCCCACAAGCATATTTACAATGTCCTGGTTATTTGTCGCATACTCTGCCTAATATTTACCGTTACATCCGCATTTACAGCACTACGCATGCTTTTAACTTCTCGTTACTAGCGCGCACTATCACCCTGTGGAACGATGATGATGATGATCGTTGTTCAGTTAGGAAAGGACGCTAATTTCTGCAGCCCATCTAGGGAGCACGGCTAAGCGTCCGTGGTGGTGGGGGGAAAGGGAGTGAAAGAGATAGAGAGGAGAGAAATGCCGTAGTGGAGGACTCCGGAAATTTAGACCACCTGGGGTTCTTTAACGTGCACTGACAACGCACAGTACTCTGAACCGCATCGCTAGGCAGCGCAACCTCTATACCCTTCGCTAGTATATCCTCAAGCACATAACTGACAACGCTTAAATCGCTTGTCTGCGCTGTGATATATGACTACATTTTCTTTTCTGTAAAGATGCTGCTACTTTAGTTTTGTTTGTGCTATGTCCAGCTATCCAGCGTAAACCGGTATTTTATGCTATTTGCATAACGTGTTTGTAATACATCTCATACTTGGTGCATTATTATCCTTATTGCTCACGTATTTCGCCCCCGTTACACAAAATCTTTGTTGCGGCCTGTAAAGTATGTGCAAATAAATAAATAAATAAATAAATAAATAAATAAATAAATAAATAAATCTATTTCAGTAGACACATTTAATACCGAGCGCCCGAGCTTTAGTTCGTCAGCGTTTGGGGATTTGCGTAAGCATGACGTACATGTTCGAAAACGCGGTTGCTACGACAGCAAACACGAGTGGATAAAACACGGGTTTAACGAGATTTCCGCCAAGGAGCTTTGTGGGCGACATGAGTACGCACGCTAAGTTTCGAGAAATAGGGGCCCCAACGCTAACCAAAGGGTTAATTAGCGTAAGACACACGCATAGTGTCAACAAATTAAGGCGTATACACGAGGCTCAGCGCAGCCTTGTTGTGAAACTGCCTATCAAGCGCACCTGCACTTGCGTTGGACGCCGTCTGTGCTTAAGATGGGCTTTGACCAAAGTTTTATAGGAAGAAGGGGAAAGCAGAATGGCATCCAGTTGGTTGCCCTATACTAGGAGAATGGTAAGCGGGGATAGAAAAATGGAAGAGAAAGGATGAAATAGGAAGAAGGAATGAGATCTGCAGGATGGCTCCATCAGTTAGCGGCGTTCGCTCAAACCCGTCTTCTTCAAGAAGCGCAAAAGCGTTCGATAAATTTGCTTTGGAAATGGGTGATTATCAAGTTTGTCTGGAACAGTTAAATCTTCTCCACTGGGTGCATTGAAATGAGGTATTTTGCATAAGAGAAGCGCAATGTTAAGTCGTTTGTAATTACAATACGAAATGAAAATACAGATATTAAATACGGTTTGTTTCCACCAAGCAACGCAGTTCTGGGCAAAAACCTGGCAGAGAGTCGCGTGTCCTGAGCATGGAGGCGAGCGTTCCCAAATTTCGTGGAAGTCCTTTGTATACAGCGGAGTGTTAGCTCGCATACCCGTAGTTGTACTTTTGATGATTTTCGCTAGCGGCAGAGCTGCACAGTTGATACCGCCACAAGCGAAACATGCGGCATCATCTCAAGGGTTAATACTAAAGTTGCTACGATGAATCGGTTACCAATGATGCGACGTGTTGCGTTTTCTGCCAGTTACATGGTGATAGAATAGCCTCGTCAACAAGTGTCTGCATAGTGTGCCAATTATGAAGCATACACCGAAACAAGTTGCTATGCCGCTTTGTTTAATGGGCTACTATAAGCATGAGTTCTACCAATCATAACGGCAACACAAAAAAGCTTTCCATACGCAGCGTAAGTGCATGGATGCATGGATCTAATGCAATTACCGAAGGCTTCATAGATATTGCCAAGCACGTTCCATCATGCGTGCCTTGTCAGAGTCGCAAGCGACCTACAACTGCTCCTCCAGTCCTTTTGCAGCCTCTTCCTTGTCCTGCTTCAGCTTTCGAAGTCGTTGGCATAGACCTGTACGGCCCTCTTCCGCAGACCTCTACTGGCAACCGCTGGATTGTGACGGCCGTTGACCATCTTGCACGGTACGCCGAGACAGCGTGTCTGCAATCCTCTACAGCCACCGAAGTCGCCGATTTCTTTTCACGCAGCATCTTTCTGCGCCATGACCTCCCCGCGTTCTGCTCAGCGACCGTGGCAAAGTCATTCTCGCGTCTGTTCTTGCCGAAGTTCTCCGAGCCACGGACACAGTTCATAAGACAACATCGAGCTACCACACGCAGACCAACGGCTTAACGGAGCGCTTTCACCGTACGCTCTGTATATCAGTCCAGACCAAACAAACTGGGACGCAATCCTGGCGTTCGTAACATTTGCCTACAACACGGCCACGCAACGTACTACAGGATTCTCTCCTTTCTTCCTCGTCTATGGCCGTTCACCAACTTTCGTTCTGGATGTCTCGTTCCTTTCGCCACCTGTACACTCAGTAGCTCCTTTTCCCGAACAATATTTGTCTCGCCTTGCAGACTGCCGTCATCGCGCCCGCATCAACACCGGCATCTCCCACGAAGTACGGAAGTCCCGCTATGATTCTACTCACCCTGCAGTCAGTTTTTCCCCTGGAGATGAAGTTCTTCTTTGGACACCCGTGCGCGTTCCGGGCTTGTGTGAAAACTGACAAGTCGTTTTTTTTGGCCCGTACGTTGTCACTGAACAGACATCGCCAGTTAATTACCGCGTCTAGCCTCTGAGGATTCCAGCAGATCACCGTTGCCGTGGGACAGACATCGTCCACGTCTCTTGCTTAAGGCCGTATATTCGGCGCATCCCGTGATGTTTTCGCGCGGCCAGGCGGCCGCTTCCACCACTGGGGGGAATTAGTGTGAGCGCAAAGAACGGTCGCCTTTTCTTCATCTCTACATATCGTCATTACTTGTACATCTTCTTCATCTGTACATATCATCATCAGTTTCCCGGTTCGTTTTTGCGCGCTGTAGCTCGCACTCGGCTGGAATAAAGCGGTACCTCACAATATCTGCGCAACGAGAATAGCACAGACTGTCACAAAGTTTTTACATTTATGAGCGAACATCTGCACTGCCTTTACAGTGAAGCTATGGCGATAATGAGAACAACGGTTGACTAATCCTGACAATATTTTAAATGATGCCAGAGCATTCGCGCTTTGCAAATAAATTATATGCCCCAGAATCGTTTCGAACCGATGCTGTTTATTCCAATTGGCTGGTATAACACGATAGAAAGTTGGGGTGCTTGGTAAATTTACATAATTAAGCAGCGCAGTATTACGTAGGAAGACTATAGAACACAGTGGACGAGCGCTGACTGGCAACGTAACTCGAGAGGTGACAGAGGCTTTTCATATGGAAATAACTTGAGACGTATGCGGGAGCCACGCATCGCTGTCACTTCCAGTAAAATAGTTTTCATTTCTGCTTAGCACGTCTTCTGTGAAGTGATTCTTAAATTACCAATTAAATTTCTTCCTCCTTTGTGCACTCGTTTGCTTTGCTGCGGCTCGACGTCTTGTACGTGCTCATCAGATATATGTATTTTTTCAATTGCGAGTCAGCGCTAGTCTAGTGCGTTCTTGTCTTCGATGCCTACGTCACACTGCACTGCTTCGAACATGTAATGAGACGGCAACTAGTGGAACCTGGTTTGGGGACTCAAACAATGTACTCACTTTCCAATCGCGAAAAACTTTGCCGGGTGACAGTGACTGATCGACCAAATGAGGTAGTGTAGCACTGATGATTTCCGTCTCGCCATTTACCATTTCTCGAGCACTGGTGTGACTAGTATAAGAATTCCTGGGGTTTGACGTCCCGAAATCACCATATGATTATGAGAGACAGCGTTGAGGAGGGCTCCAGAAATTTGGACTATCTGGGATTCTTTAACGCGCATTTGCATCGCACATTACTCAACATCCCGCCTCCATCGAAATGGAGCCGCTGCGGCCGGGATTCCAACCCGCGATCTTCGGATTAGCAGCCGAGTATCAAAAAACCATCAGACCACCGCTACGGGACCTGAGCACTGATGTAGCCTGTGAAGGTTTAAAGGTATTCTTAATATATCGATTAAAGAAGTCATCGCAATTCTTTTCAAGCATCATCGATGAATGATGATGCAGTGCATCCTTTTTTTATACTATTGCCCGTACCTAAGCAATTTGTGCTATGGCTAGTGGAGAGCACGGGAAATGTCACTGCGCGAAGAAGCGCTTGTAGTCATTTTCTTTTCGGTTTCGGCGCTCAGTGTTCCATTATAAAAAAAAAGTCAAATCCAGTATGCATAGTGCTAAAAATCGTATGCCCACGTTAAATTGTTCAACCTCGTACCCTAAAAAAAAGAAAATGGAAAAAGCAAATGAGTACGTGCACCGTCCTTTTCATGCATTTCGGATCGGGAAGAGCGGATCCCTCTCAGTCTTGCCGATAACCTTTCTTACATGCGATTTGATTTTATCACAGTGTTGTCTGTGGCGAATGCTGCGGTCGTTGATATAGCGCCGTCCTATTTATTTTGTCTGCCGCTTTTGCCGAAGGCTGGCGTAAAAACGGCTTCGCCCCGTGACGCTTCTCCCCCTAAAAAGTGTCGCAACTAGGTTCCTTATTTCGAAAGGTTTCTTCTTTCATGCGGCTTGCGCGCAAGCTGCGTGAAATTGATTTTGCGCGCGTCCTGCATGCTTTCCTGCATATGCATTCCTCGAGAAAACTTAAAGTGCTTAGATGCATATATAGTGCCACTTTTTTTTGCTTGCAGCGAGGTTCCGAGATTCAAGTTTTCCCTGCAAAGGACGATCCTTTCAGATAAGGGTGACGAGACCTTTTTTTTAATTTTGTATCTTTTGTTACATATGGGGCCTCACGCAAACAACTCTTACCTTTCACTGCACGCAAAGTGGAAATCCCGTTCAGAGCTGCTGAATTTTTCTTTGGTTTCATGATCCGCCTGCACTCATCCTCTGAACTCTTCTTGTGTCGCATGTGCGCTCGTTCGTTCTCAGTGCTTTTCTTTTTTTTTTCCCTAGTGGTACTGCTACTCTGATTGAAATGGTGTAGATTCAACGGTGACATTGCCCCCCTTTGGTAGCTGCACCTGCTCCCTTTATTCATATGAGCGTTCAGTTATCTTGAAGTTCTCTCAGACTTATAGTCATTTCTTTCTCTGAAAAGTACTTCCGCATGGATTAAGTGCCGCTAACTTTAATTAGAAATCCATCGACTGCTGTGCGGAATTTAGTGTATGGCAATGAAGACATCGCTTTCTTGATTCGAGACGCGCTTTGTGTTGGCAGGCTAGTTCCGTATATTAGTGCCAATAATCGTGAAACTCCACGAAAGGGGACGTGATGCCAGTGATCTGGGTTCTAGCCCACTCCGCAGTGGAGGGCAGCGAGTTTGCCCACAGGTCCGGCCGAACGATGTAAAAGCGCGCCAAGAGCGATGAAAAATTGTGCTGGCCGCGGCAGCTCTGGAAAACCAGCTGCGGCTCGTAACGAGGGTCCAGGTGGCGAGAAAGAAGGTATTGTGAAGTCGAAAAAGCTTCCTTCTAGCATATGCGCACAGAAAGCTCACTGAATAAAGCTTTCATTCTATCTATCTATCTATCTATCTATCTATCTATCTATCTATCTATCTATCTATCTATCTATCTATCTATCTATCTATCTATCTATTTGCGTATCAGTGCTTTCCTGGTCGTCTCATTCACTTGGTGTGCGCGAGAACTTGCACGGTACGATATAAATTGACGACGATATATGAATAATTGATCAGGACACTGCTAAAATTATATACTGGTCATGTCTGTCGTGAATAGTGATGACCCAATCACGTGGGGATTGTACACGTAGCGCTGGCTCCAGAGCTGGCTGGTATACATGTGCCACAGGTACCTTAATGGTAACATTATATCCTAGGTGAACCAAAGACAAACAGAAATATTTATCGAAAGTTTGTTGACAACACTGTTTGCGTTGCTTCAAGAAGAGAACTGCCTGCATTTTCTTAACGCTAGCGATTGAAATGTAGGTGTAAGAAGCATACAGGCGCAGGCAAGCATGCCTAATGACAAAGGGCAATGTATCACTCGGCAGGGGTGTAGCCGTCAAATCCAGGCTCACGAGGTTACAAGTAAAGCAAGATACCGCACCTCCACGGCGGCTTTTCCCACGCGGCGAATATCGTAATTATTCCTATTGCATGAGCGGTTGTGGAGACGGCGCTTGTGTAACGTCGGCTGTAATTGTAGTGTGTGTTTACTGCTCTCATATCAATATAAGAAACAACAAATATGTACTACTTTCCCTATGCATACTTTTGTCGCGAATTGCTCGACCACCTAACACTGCAACAAAATATGTTGATATGCACATCGGCGCACGTGTAGCGCGGGTCTCTCTAATAAAAAGAAAAGAGAGAGAGAGAGAGAGAGGGAGTGAGGGAGGGAGAACATCCGTGCTCCAACTTAATGTCGACCTTGACGGTCTCCCAAAATTATTCGCGCCAGATAAAGGATCTTAATAAGAAGCATGATCGTTAACTTTCTGCCTGCTTCCTATTGAGGGTCGAACTCTTGTGCCTTACGAAAACCTACATATAAAATTCCTTGCTGCTCTCTATCATATGTCAGAAACGCAGTAGAATGCGGTGCATGAAAATTCTCTTCCACTACTGGTAGGTCTCACGGTAACTGTTGCATTGGATCCAGGAATTACAGCGCACGAAAGTCAGCAATCCAGAATATACGCGATGTCGTGAAAATATTTCGCGCATTATACGCCTTTATCGGTAACGTTCCCCCGCCGAACCGTGCTGTGTCTTACGGTGAGAACAGGGTGGTAATGCGCGTCTGCTAGCAAGGTTGCTTTCCTCCGACTTAGTACATTCCTGTCTCCCGAAAACGATAGTACATCGTTGGTTATGATGGTGGCACATGGGGTGACGATGAGTACAAGCGAACGCAAATGAAGTGTCCGAAACGGAACGAAGAGCAACAAAATGCGAACGACGAACGGAACCAGGAATACAGAGTCCAGCAGCGGCGATCATTTGGACGACAGCTTCTCTTTCGGGCACAACAAATCTGGGCCATTCGTGCTCGACCCCGAGAAAGTGCCGGCGCCACGGGATCGGGAAGGCAAGTACGGGAAGCATAACCTTGGAGACCAGGGCGACACGGCAGCGAGACATCAGAGGCGACAATAGGTTCGTTGCCGGACAGACACGCAAAGAAAACAAAAAAGGAACAAATAATGGATTGGTTCTTTGTCCCGGAAGGCCCACTAAGTGGGGCGCCTGCCGCGGATATATCAACAGAGCTTCGAGGGAATAAAAGCAATACATTTCATCGCCAGCAGGGGGAAACAGTGGCGGAACTGATGTCGTATGCTAGGGGTGTTCGTAAAGTGTGGCGCCCGTAGTGTTGCAGGCCACCTTGAAAGGCGGTTTCTCCTCTTCTTCTTTTTTTTCTCTCTTGACGCGAGGTTCTGTCGGCACCCACAAATGTCACCGCCAGTGAAGTTTCATTCAAGCTGTTTCCGTTACCTGCCCCGCCTCCCCGCCCATTTCAACAAAACTGCAGGAAAACTACTCAGGGTACTATACAATGTGCGAAGGGGCCGCACGCATAGGGTTAGTCGGGAAGGTTGCCAGCAATTTAGCCAGCGTCTTGACATTGTAACTGCCCTTTCAAGTTCTACTCTTTCGTACTAGTTTAAACGGAGCGCCTATAGGGTGCTGCTGTTGCTGTTGTCAAGGTCGCGACTTTCACTTACTGTGCTGACTTTATTTTCAGTATTGCTCCCAAATCGCGAAGTCGTACAACGTCCCTATTAGATTACAGGTGAAGTTTTCGAGGTTATACTTTCCTAAGATGTGCCGAGAGAGTGACAGTAGAGGTCGTCATGTGATACCGCTGAGAAACCCTGGCACAGCGCTTGTCAAGGTCACGTATGTAGGCGAAGCAGCTACCCATTATGTACCCTTGACGATGCATGAATGCGCATTGGAAATAATATTCCTCTCAAAGCTTATGTTCTTTCGCCGCACTGCGTATGACATGATGAGAGCAACCTGATATCAACCAAGTCTTGAAGGCTGACACATGCGTTGCCTTTCTATATGACACGCCATACCGTATCTCTACCTCTAGCGGTAACAATGAAACAACCTCGAGTAACGTAGGTGAGCACTGCATCGCAAGTTCCCCTTACACTAAAGCAAGTTTTGAGCTTAGCTTACACGTTGTAAAGTTCGTCGTAACCTGTCCAACGCTTCTGAATTTTCAGCATGCGAGGGCTATACAATAGAAGTTTAGTCGTAGGCCACAATAATAAGCGCATTGTATTACAAAACCTAATAATGCAAAGTGCATAAATAGAAAATAAGTTAATGCATCACATTTCTGCAAAACTACTAAACTATAAAACATTTGCGTCATTCCAGAATACGTTAGTGGAGCAGAAAGAAATATTCCAAAAAGTGTTTAGCCATTAATCTTACTTTGAGGAACTCCTGTCAAAAGCGCAGATATCTTGAAAGCGGGGAATGAAGCGTCTGTTAGGTTAATCTGCTTGTTTCGTAGGTATAAGAAAAGCAACAAATTAAAGATAATGCTTACAACTCTTTTCTTTTTAGAAGACCCCTTATAAAACACTAGTAGTCGTGTAATGGCATCCTTGAGCCGCAGTTTTGCATACACCCCCGCACCCCTGCTTCTAAAAAAGGAGAAAAGGCTGGTCGTGTTTCGAAAGCGCTACATCGCTTGCATTAGCACAGGAAAACGCTTAACGCTTCCTCCAACACTTGTACATTTTTAGTTTTTCTTGGACTCTCTTTGAACTCACAGGTACCCGAAGGCACCGGCAAAAAATGTTTAAGAACAAAATACACATGACTGGACTGGCAAGTAAGTTTTCAGAATATACGTGCAACATGTCCAGCGCCTTCCTCGTGGGGTTACACTTGCATTCAATCCTTTATTCGGTGCTATTACTGCACTTGCTGTTGCTCTGCGGTATTGTTCAATCCTTACTATTATATTTACGATGGCAACTACAGCGAGCAAAAATGCCAGCGCCTTTTTAAACTTTTATGCTGCAATACGCGATTGCTTTGAGGGATTATGCAAAATAAGTCCGGAGACTGCTTTCCACGATGTATTTTAACGAGTTCCCCCATTAACGTGTAAACTACAGCAGCTCACAGAGGAACTTAGACATCAGTATGTAATGCATTCGGAAGTAAACAGCGTGGTTAACTGACTGCAAGAAAGACATTAGCCAACGCAGCACTTACGGTGCTCCCTGGTGAAGGAGTGCACTTTAGCAAGTCACGCTATTCGCAGCATTTCTCTCAGATTTCGCAAACACTTATGAGGCCTAGGAATACAATAATAAGTAGAACAAAGAAGCAATGTAGAACCTCTAAAAACTCGTAACCATAACGCTATTCCACTTAAGGAAGGATGTAAAACAAAACAAAGGAAGGACAAAGCAAAACACTTCGTACGAGGCATACGTTAGTGGCCAGCGACAGCCGTGTCTCGCGGCTCTCTCTCCTCTTGTTCCCGTTCCCACGGTCCTTGATCGCCGGACAGGGTGTCTTCGGGCAAGGGGGTTGTTATTGTCCCACTACCACCAATATGTCAGCGCTCGAAATGCGGTCGATTTCGCCGTGTTCCACACTCCCAACAGCCTTTTTTCCTTCCGCGAAGCGCCTTCCTGCTTTGCTCCATACGTAACAAGACTTCACGTAGCGGACAAGGGGGAAGGGGAGCAGTAGGTGTGCGGAGCGTTCGCCGTGCATCAGCGTTGCTCGCCGAGTCGTGAGTAAGCCGAGCAGTACTGACAGTCCTAATCCCTAGGGTGAAAATATCCAAGACAATCATATGGTTGAGACATGTTCATTTCTCGCAAGCTTGGCTGTGCAGTCTAGTGCTTAAGGCACTTGCCCTCGGAGGGTACGGTCCAGGATTGAAATCCCAACACCGGTAACAAATTTTTGCTCACTTCAATGCGCCATCTATGACGTCGTGGAAGAAAATACTGAATGAATTCCTTCCGGCACTCCATGAAGCGTGCAACAGGTCCCATTTTCTGGAGTTTTTGCGCGAAGACCACGATGCCCGACAGTGACAACGCAGGCGAGACTGTACGAGCTTCGCGTGAAAGCAATAGGAAGGAAAGAACTATTTGAACTAGGATGGCCCTAAGTTACGCTGGTCCCTGCAAGGCTCATTACAAAGGCGTAAAAAATCCGGCCGATCCCACGCATTGTGGGACTCGGTGACATGCGAAGAAGCCAGCGAGAAAATTGTCCATGCCGAATTGATTTGCGCTCAGCCGAGTGTTACGAGTAAGATCAACGTCGTTGTGCTAGTTATGTAGTGTGCGCAACGAGGGCTGACCAGGCACGTTGTCAGCACTGAGGTGCACTGAGGTGCACTGAGGTGTGTGCGTGCACACAGTGCATGAACGTCTGTTCAGTCTAATAGAAGTGCACGCTACGATGCGCTGATGTGCATATCATGAGAGCCGGTTGCTGGATTATTCATACGTATTCGAGCAAAGCTGCACAACAGCATACCGAGCCATAGTAGTGCATATGTACTTTCTTACATTGCTATAAGAACCGTTGACACGAACCACGGCAGCAAGGGACGTTAGATAACCACCAGCACCACCACAACTGCTGATGCCATATGTTTATTTACACTATGTATTAGTTGCGAGCAGCAGCCATGGACGAGTGGTACAGTGTTTGTCTGGCACCTGGCTGTCCCGGGTTCAATTCTTACCTGCGGCCAATAGAGTGCCCTTCGCTGTGCTGCCTGCTTATTACGTTCGCACTTCAATCGAAAACTACAACGAACGGAATATCGTTATCTTCGTTAACCAAAACAAAGTACGCTCTCATCAGATTCTCAGCGTCTGCTTTTGTCGGTCCACGATTGACATAGGCTCTAATGTTAAAATTCAATCACCTGTGGCACATACTCGAATTTCACGGGCCTAGCGTTACAGGTGTGAGTCGCATATGATCGCATCACCATTAATTGTGGCGTGTATAACAAGTACATCATCTTAGTGATGTGCAGATTAATCATTCATGTGCGTTGTACATGCGTACCCTACCATGCCAATTTTGGTGTATACCAAGTGATCAGGGCGGCCAGGAGAGCACCGAGACATAGATAGATAGATAGATAGATAGATAGATAGATAGATAGATAGATAGATAGATAGATAGATAGATAGATAGATAGATAGATAGATAGATAGATAGATAGATCTCAATATTTGGATGAGTCTTCGTTGCCAGATGATTGGAGACTCGCTGATGTAGTGCTTGTCCACGAGAGTGGACCACGAAGTAGTGTTTTAAACTACATGTCTATTTTGCTCACAAGTGTTGCATGTGAGATCTTTACCGATGTTACGGGTCATATGGACACGCACTGCTTGCTTAATCTCCATCAGCATGGTTTTCGTAATAGTTTTTCCTGTACAGCAGAGTAACTTGAACTATCACATGATTTATCGTGTGCTTTAGATAAGGGTTTCTCGATTGACTGGTCGTTCTTAAATTTAGAAAGGCTTCTGTCGTTGTACCCCACGCATTATTCATTGAAAAATTTAATATATCTAATGTGAATGAAACGGCTGTAAACTGGATAAAGGAGCCTATAAATTTGAGGAGACAAAAGGTTGTGATTAATTAAAAGTCACCGCAGGAAGTTGATGCGTACTATGGCGTTTATGGGGGGTTCGTTCTTGGGTCCGCCTTTGTTACTCATCTACATCAATAAAATTTGTCCCGGTATTGCATTACAGATCAAATGTCTTACCAGTGATTGTGTTTGTACAGGGTTATATGTAGCCCCCATGATTTCACTGTTCTACAAAACGATTTTGACAGTGTCTGAGTGGTATGAAAAGTGGCGTATGTACATTAATACCAAAAAGAAAAGCCGTGCCTATCCGTTTCACTAGGAGAAAGACACCCCATCAGTGACTTTACATTGTTGATTCATCAGCTCAGGAGCACAAGCGTCTTGGTGTATAATTCCCACCTGTTCTTTCCTGGAGACGTCACTTCAATCATGCTACAAATAAAGCAGGTTATAGTGTAGGTTTTCTGCCCAGAAACCTAAAAAAGTTACCAGCTGAGACTCAGACGCAACTATGTATATCTAATGTGCGATCTCCCTCTGTCTTAGATTAGGCTTGTGCTAGGTGTGATCCGTGGAGACATGTAATGTGTCCACTTACGAAGAATTCAAAACATGGCTGTTCGATTTACTTGCTGAAATTATACCAGGAATAATTAGTGTAATTAGCACCCCGTCAGGCAGAGCACACAAGAGAACATTGCTTATGGCTCTAGATGTACGATAACAAAAAAAGAAGGGCGCAGTACAAAAAGGGTAACAAGGTAGAATTTAGTACTACATATCGTCTCTTACTCACTGACGTTTCCAACATCCGATGGTTGCTTACCAGTCAACGAATAGCTAGACTTCAGGCTTTGTTATAGTAAAACTGCGGTTTCGACTTTCTAGATCTGTGTGCGGTCAGAGCACTTGACTAGCCACCACCTACGCCTTCTATCGACTTTCGCTATAGCCTTTATGTTGGAACTTCCTGGTCTCGTTCTGTCTAAGGTCAAGTTCGAGCCATTTATCGATCCCGTCGGGAAAGTTCCCGCTTCGTGTTAGGAAGATAACGTCATGAATGATGACGTGCACGTTAGACGACCTAACTGCACCTAACAGCGGCGCGACAGTGAATCGATTATTAGAAGCTGATTTATTAATGTCCAAAAATAATTTTTCTATACGCAGCCCTCTCAACGACGCAGTGCGCGACTCTGTGGGGCGTGTCCTCTACATCTTAATGGATAGATGGTGGCAAGTAACTTTAATACAACGATAACTTATTCCACGCTTGTGGAGAAAAAAAAAAAGCTAGCCGTGTAGTAACGGTTAGCAACTACGTAAGAGGGCTCTTGACATTGCATTATTCTGGGACTCTGCCGTATAATCTATGGTCCTTTTTCTTTCCGTTTCTCTTTTTTTTTTGCGTCCCGTATCAATTCCCTGTTCTGGGAACTAATCTCTCCAACAGTGTTACGCAAGTACGTTGCGCAAGTATGATAAAAGGTGATATGCGAAATTCTCTGCGAGGTGTGTTCAAGTGAATTCAGATTACAAAGTTAGGATGAGGAGTAACTAGAAATGGCTTCAGCGATATTCTTTCAAAGCTCACGTCAGAACTTTCTTCATGATCGGAAGTGCCCTTTCTACGGACTACTGGGCAAGACTGCGTGCTAAGTAACGAATCTACACAGAATGTAGGACCTTTAACGTTCTCATATACTTTGTTGCAGTACTTTTATGTGCAAGACATCGGCGTATATAATAGGAGAATGTTTAGATAAAAAGTGACCTTCGTGGTTAATAGGACGGTGTCGACAGGGCCATGGTATCGGTCCTTGTATGACGTGACTGGAACGGGTAGTGTTGTCGTGCCGTGAAGAGTACACATTTCAAGATAATACAGACGCGAAACTTCGTTTGCTGTACTTCCCTGTCTTTCCTTGCTTCTCTTTCTATCCCTCTCTCTCTCTCTCTCTCTCTCTCTCTGTGAGTACTACTTGAAGAAGCTGAAAAACTTCTTTATAACGGCGCGGAATCACGTTACATACAACAGCGTTGTTACCGAAATGGCTTAACAGCGTAGCCGTTCGGCAGTCCGTTATGTCCGTTCCCGTCTTCGTCCGTCGTCACGCTCCCAGATGGTGTCCAGTGCAGGTTCCCCGCTGCGTCAAGAGAAGGCGCCACTGTCTCACACAGCGATTACCTGCGAGCGTGTGCCAGGTGGTGGAAGAGGAGTAGGGGAGAGCCCTTCTTCTCTCCCACCTGTGTCGACCTTAGCGGAGAACGAAATAAATTCAACAAAATAAACTTTATTGCGAAGCGGTATTTGAACTTGGATATTAACATTCCAAAGGCAAACGTGATAACTAGGCTACGCACCCACGCTCCCAAGACGTGTATTTATGGGAACCATATGACTGCGTTGTACCGGCAGTTCTAACGTAGCATTCTATGGGGCATAGAAAATGGTGGCGACAGAAATTGAGACAGAGAGATAAAGGAAGAAAGAAAGATAAAGGCAGAACTACAGCTGCACTGCTCACTCATATTTTACAGGCATAAAGCAGGCTTTATTTTTATTTTTTATTTATCGATGACTGCGCGAAACTGACACTTTCTGTCATTTTTTCTTGTTTTTGTATGGCAAAAGGCGCGGTTGTGTAGAATAAATTTAGCTTGAAGGTGTTCTCGACGGCAAATCACAAACTCGGATATAGCGCGAGCTTTTCTGTATCATTTCGTTTGTCCTAGCAAAGCCTACAGAAACATACAAGTGAATGGAATCGCGCAAGCAGGTGCAAATGACATTCGCGAACTGCGAAATGCATGGAAATATTTGATTTTGAATGCCTGTTGGAGGAACCAAGTGAAATTTGGAAAACACACCATTAGGCTGGCCGAAATAGCCATACTTATTCCTCAGTTTCTATCACTCATGCTTCGTTATTGCCTATATCTGAATTTCGCTCATTCTCTCTTTTTTTTCGTTTAGCCGAAGGTTTGTTAAATGCTGGAACTCTTAACAATGAACAGGAAGTTCTTTTTCACCGAACGGCCGAGCGCATGAAAAGTTTTGCACTTTATTCTCAACGTATTCATGAAAACGGTATACCGATGACTACGGACGTCCTTCGTTTGCTCGTGCCTGTACCTCGAAAGATGGTAAGGCGGTTGCCATGGCGTGGTTGTTGGCGGTTATTTTCGACAAGTTCAGCGACATCAAGGTCTGATAGAGTGGATGGAGTATAGTTAGGGTTAATTAGCTAGACCCTCGTGGGATGTCTATACATCTTTCCTCTCGAATCCCGACTAAGTCTTTACGCGGACTTCGATGATCACGTTAACTACTTTTGCTCATTCGTGGTGAGATTCATCAATGCGCCTTCATATTTCTGTCAGTATTACTCGCACAATTAATGGATGCTGGAAAATGCAGTCACAGTGAAATTACATGGTAGAACACCCTAGGCAATTTTCGGATTCGCTTGCGTCTAGTTCAAGATTTAGAATGCCGTGAGGATTTCGAAAGGTCTCTGCGGTATAGCGGTTAAATAGATGGGGGAGACTTTTGATCAGAACTCTTTAGAATTTATTCCGACAAAGACGGCTCTCACATACCTCCTGCCTCCGCGAAAACAAGCCGTGGTGAGTCACTTCTATTCCTTATTCTTTTCGGACAGAGAACTTGTTGTTATGTGTGGTTCAACGTCCCAAAAGCAGCTCTGATTATGAGAGACGCCGTAGCGGAGGTCTCCGGAAATTTCGACCACCTGGGGTTCTTTAACGTGCACTGACATCGCACAGCACACGGGCCTCAACATTTCGCCTCCATCGAAATGCAGCCGCCGCAGCCGGGATTCGACTCCGCGACCCTTGGATCAACAGCCGACCACCATAGCCACTAGACCACCGTGGCGGGGCGGACAGAGAACTTCCAGTGCTAACGGCATCATTGAGATAGGCAATATTGCGATAAGTGATAGGTACTGCAAAACAAAACTTACTTTTGTTTCACAACTAAAAGTAGTTTGATGCGCTCCACCCGTCGCGCTTGGTAAAAGAGCTGAGCAGGGAAGGTGGCTCCCTGCTGCAGCACGTCTGCACGGGACCTAGCAAAGAAATACCGTCCATCGCTTGTCTATTACCCAACGTACAAAAACATGTAAAATTGGCCACATGTAAAAAGAAATGTAAAAACGGAAGTATTTGTTGAAGGGGTGGAGTGAGGCACGGATAGCGGGGGGGCTATGGCAAAGCGGAACACCTAGGCACTGTCTCAAGTAAGCACGGCCAAGAATCACGGTGTGTAGTCAAGGGCTGCAAAGATTTTCCACTGCGTGGGTTGTTCAGCGTGCTAACGCACTGCGCCCCATACGGGCCTCTATCACTTTGATTCCACCGAAATGCGACCGCCATGGCCAAGATACAACCCGCCTGTCTTGAGTCAGCGGCCAACTATATCGTCACCACTATACCGTTGGGGCGGCTTTGTTGCAAAATTTGTTACGGTGAAAGAAAACTTTGTTGGACACTTAAGCATTGCTTTGTAGAGGAAAATACTACACGTAAGGCAAAATGCCGTCATTCATAAAATTTGCTGCCTAACGCATTTCTGTAGTCAGAGGGTGCGCATTTGCTTGGGCTTTCCAAACGCTGAAGACGCTAGAACAACGTTGCGAGGCGCCGTACTTGTGCCGCACAACATAATAGTTCTGGGAAAGCCCGGAAAGCCGAGCAAGCGCACGGAGTACAAGCGCATCGTAGGGAAAGAACAGCCCACTGCTCGCCTAAAACAGCGCGTTAAGCGATGAAAGAAGATATCTTTTTCGTGGTTTCCATTTCTTTGTCTTCATAATAGAGTCGCCAAGCGATCCAGCCAGATAACTGTACCTCTCCTAGTCCTGACACGAGAGCAGGTAAATACACAGGTTCCCAAAAAAACTGATAATAAGTCGCCCTTGTCCCGTTGTAAGCGTCTTGCTAAGATGTCGCAAACTGTCACTCAACGTCATTACTCTGAGAGCAACGCTTGTCAGGAAACCAGGCTGCCGTATACCATGCCACTCACATCCATTGTTCCGCAACTGTTGCGTCATAAAAGTGGCTTTTCGCTATACGACCTCTCGCTTTAGTCGACTGTTTAACTCGAAACCTTTGTCTGTCAGATTAGGTGCATCAGTTCCTTAGTGTTGACAGCTTGTTATGTGGTGACAATAAGAAGCGTCTTCAAGTGTTTGGCAAGTGCACCCTTGAAACACGGCTGATGACAGGCGTTCCTGCAAGATAACGAGACGTCAAAGTGAGGCCTAGTTCCACATCGGAAAGAGCTGCCGCGCTAGTGAGCAAGGTATACCCTTAGCAAAATATAACGTCGTTATTTCGCTCCGCGATGTGTCGCGCGTGCAGTGACACGAAATCTAGGCAACTAAAAAAAATGGCGCAGATACGTACACGTACGATCTTTTGAGAAATAGTGCATAAAGCAATGAAGCGATGATAATGAGGTAAAATAAGAGATATTCGAAAAGTGTTGGTACTGCAGTCTACGTTAGAGTGCGCAGTAAGGGCGATAGCGTACTAAGATGGAAAAAGCCCTGCTTTTTGGGAAGCAGTTTTGGTAAATAAACTTCAGGACTGAACTCAAAGTTTGGCATGCATATGGAATTTATAGCATGGATAAATTCTACCTGGTGGGTCAGCTTGTAATCCGCATACGTTTGCTTAGGAGAGATCGTTTAAGGAAATTATTCTGTATGCAACAATGAAAGCAATCCATAATAGAGAAGATGCTATGGAACTGAGTGACATCAATGATAGAGGTGACGCGGTTGTCCGAAAAGAAAGGAAAGGAGGAGGAGGAAGAGGAAAGGAGGAAAGACAGGGAGGTTAGCCAGTGCTGAGACCGGCTGACTACCCTGTGCTGGGGAAATGGGTGAGGGGAATGACATATAGTAGAAAGGAGACACCGACAAGAAAGAAGAAAAATAGAAAAAAACACGCAAGGAAAAAAAAAACCGCGACACTGCTTGAAGCCTGTCCCGTAGACCACTCGTCCTTAAAAATCGCAACAACGCGTTGAGGGCTTTCCGTGCTGACGATGGACCCGGCCAGTGTCCCAAGACTCGCTGCTCGGAAAAGAATATATGCAGGCCAACAGAAAGAAACAACTTGTAGTCATTTTCTTTTAGAGACGTGTCGGCGTTTTATGAATTGTATTAACGTTAATTCCGAGAGCATTTATTTCTGGAATATCACTGGAAAGTGTTAAACTTTGCATTTTATGTGATCGGTTACGATTTCGGCGAACGCGCCTGTCTGTCATTGTTGCTGAAAGGCACCATATTACAAAATAAATAAATTTTCTCAGTATTCCACACTTTCAACGAACACAAAAATTAAGGGAGCCCCGATTGGCTGGCAGCATCGAAACAAAATTTGCTTCTACGGCACACATTTATACGGCTAAAAAGCTTCGCACTGTTCTTTTCGTAAGGTAACACGATACGTGCGCATGCGACACCACGCGTCCACGTAAGAGAGAGGCAATACGCATTAGTGACAAACTGAGCCGACGCAATGTTGGATATAATTTCAACACCGCTCTCTCTGACAGGTCGAGCTGTTTATGTAAGCCCGCTCGTGCAATCAAATCCCCTGTCCTAACCAGATATGATCGTGTCGCACGGACACGGTCTGTGCCGACGTGCCCTAATGTAAACAAAGTCAGATTATGTGTGCGGCGAGAGTTGCATTTCTTCCGGCTAATGCATTCGAGTGGGACGCCAGCGAGGAACGCAAACAACCAATGTCCCGTGCCCAGCGAACGCGGCGGGATTCTCTTGGCAGTTGTGTTTCCTGCTGTGACTGGACCAATGACGAGAAACCTAAGAAGCGAGAACCGACCAGAAAACACTTTTTAGCTTAAGTCGTTGTGTGGTAAGAATAACAAGAATCGCATGTTTGAGTTTTCTTCGCACGAAACCAACATTGCCGAGAGGTTGAAATCCTAGGTTTCGGATCCACGAATCTATAGAATGAAAGCTTCCATTTTCTGGATGCTTACCTTACGCTATTCAGGCACGTGTGCATCGCACTTTTTTTATGAGAAAGGAAACGTGGAAAATAAAACTTAATTCAATACGCTGATTTTTTCAATCGCAAAAACGAGTCATGAAACGCGAAATGTGCGCAAAATTGCCACGGCTGCTGGAAATATCGTGGGGCGTTTTCTTTGAGGCGTATCCCAGGAATTGTTGGGAGCACACGGAATCGCACTCTTTCTAGGTGGAAGCCTAAGGAAATCAAAGAATCAAAGGCATGAGTTGATGGAGACTCTTGGAAGTCCTGGACGGGTATTTTCTTTTACTGGTTAATGCGAAAGAGAAACGCACAAAATGCTGCCCCATCCTTCCAAGCGAAACGCTACACCGGAACATCTCGAGGCAGACATAAACGTCCTCACTTCTCTGAAATTTCGTAAAACTTTGAGGAATAGAAGTGCGCATGATCTTTGTCTACAGTGGCGGTTAATTTGCACCCCCTTAACTAAATGAGAATGGAACTGAGCAGAACTAGCATGACTTTTTACACTCTCCAAAAGTTAGCTTTGTATTGAACTGTGGGACTGCATTACACCAGACCCTTAGAGACGGTCGAAAATGGATGAGTTCCATAATTTTTTTTTTGAGAGCTCTACATACGGCGTCGGTCTAAAGGTAACAGAAGGCAGGGTATTCTTCACCGCGACTCAGGTCAGGGGGATCCAATCTCTCGCTTATGCGTCGAGCCTTCAAATAAAGCATAAATCGATGTAGTGTTTCTCTTGATCGGTCTGTCTGCCCGTCTGTTTGTCTGTCTTAATATGCATGACTACAGCGAAAAAATACGAGAAATATTATTCACGTCGTCTCAGTTTCGTTCCCGTTCTCGGGTACATCATCACAATTAGCTATGTGCATGAATCTTGGGCCTACGCTGATGCCAGCTCCGGAGCAACCTCTCACAAGGGGGTACGCCTTGCAAGATGCGAGCGCTTATTAAGATCCTAGCTATCCTGTCTATAGCCTATTTGAAAACAACCTTGTTCCTAAAAACAAAGGCCCAAGTGCAACAGTTCATTTTCAATCTCAAGGAGGGAGAAAAAAAAAAGAGAGAGAATGGCGGAAATTAACCGCGGGAGCTACCTCCGCAGATAATTGGTAATTTCTGGCGTAAACATCTCCTTCGGCCGGAAATTGTCCGTGTCCAGATAATTGTGTTACGAAACCCGTGGCGGCGGCCGTCGGGAATGAGCACTAGCGTTTCGATGTAGAGACTAAATAAGCGGAAGAGAAAGGAAGTGATGTTGGGAGGACAAGGGAGTGTTATACAGACCTTAATATAAACACGCATTCGGCTCTGTCCTTCTTATGTGTGCTACTAAGTAGTCTTCGGCAAGTACTCGGTGGGAATAAACAAACTTATCCGCTGAGGGCGCGCAGGAAGTTAATTATTTTTCTAGGAAGAATGTTGACAATAGAAGATATTTCTGTATTGTGAAAAGCAGTAAACGAAGGTAACCAAAACGTTAAAGAAATGTTTTTTATCTGGTACTCTAATGACGATAAAATTCACGTAGTGAAGCATGATAGTCGAACGTGCGAAAAACATCATGGTACCATTTTATATCCCAATCCTAACATTTGTTACTGTGAACATTCAAACACCCGCAGGGTAACACATTTGTTTATACGTACTGAAGACAGTACTGCCATGTCATAGAACTGGATTTAAAACGTACCCAATTGCGTAAAAGTGATCTCGATGTTGGCAATCACTTATGTATTGCTTGCACAATGAATTAATCTTCTCGCAGTCTATTCGCAGTGTTATTCACTGAATATTTCTTTTCCCATGGCTAATTTTCTCGTCTTAGGGGCATGCTTTTATCTTTGCGATTAGATATGCCTATTGACTTGACGGTTATATGCATTGTAGCCGTCAGACAACGCAAAAATTAAGGATGAAAGTTTGCATAGGCAAGTTAATAGTGCGAAAGTACTGAAGGCAACAAGTTCCATAAAAGACAACGTATTTATTCGCCTGTAAGTAGAAGTCCTCTGCTAGTTTTTTTTTTTTTTTACGCTGGAATAATAGAAGCGCAGGAAAGAAAAGTCAGTGCAATAAAGCGACAAAGCTTACTTGCTATGGATATTGTCTTTTGCAACATGAGCCTAATTGACCAAGAGCTACGCCCGTTTATTTCTCTGTAGCAAGTGTCCTTCTTCCTCTCGGATTGTTTCTTCCCTTACACATCCTTGTCGTTCGGTTTTTGATACGTCTTTTCTTGTCCGGGTCACACAACTTCAATTGAAGGGGCACACACACACACACACACACACACACACACACACACACACACACACACACACACACACACACACACACGCACACACACACACACACACACACACACACACACACACACACACACACACACACACACACGTAATGTGTGTTCCTGCGAACTCCAGCTGTCAATTATTAACATATACGACAGAGTTTTGCGGATCCTCTTTCAAGACACGGTGGATGGAAGCAGCGTAGAGATGCCTGAAAGCAGATTTCTCTCTCACTCCACATGTTCGCTAAAGTTAATGAAAAAAATTTCTACTCTTGCTGCTTAAAGACAACTTCTTCTGGTAACTCGAGGATTTCCCAGACCCCATCTTCTTAAGTAACATCTACGTAAGTAGCTTCAGTGTCATTTTAACCTGTTTCTGACAAGCCTCTTCAAAGGATGCTGTGCACTTCACTATTTGTAGCAGAACGCAATGGTAGAAGGCCATAGCGGAGATCACTTCTCCCTCTTTATTGGCGAAGGCTTTTCATTATTTTTATTTATTTCGTATTTGCTTTATCGCTCGTCTTACTTCGGCTGTCTTACACATAAGCCTTCTAAAATATTGAACCACTTGATTGTTGTACCTCGTTTCTTCTGGTTTCAACCGCTGCGTCAAAATTCTGAGTGCGTGTGCCCTGCTTCAATTATATATAAAGAATAACGTGCCAGGCGGCTCGTCGCAGTCGTGAAAGTGTTAAACAATTAAGCATTTCTTTGATACCCAACATTCCCAAAAGACCAAGTCTCTGCGAAGCATTTAGAAAAAGAAAATACAGAAAGAAATGGTGCTCGGCGCTGAAGCGATTGTCTGTATGCTACGCGTTTAGTTGGAATGATGGTAGTAACGGTGTCTAACAGCCTCGGCATCACCTCTCTGACTTCATTCTTCAATTACATTTTATCATGATAAGGAAGCTATTTACGCTTCGAGAGGCAGTATTCTTGTAAGAGAAAACTGAATCCTGTCTTGCACGTATCGTTTTAGACACATACTCTTTCAGACACATAATCTCTTTTTCTCTCTGTGAAAAACATTAAGGGCCAAACGCATGAAGCCTCTTAATGGTAGGTGCTCTCTGCTATTAGCCACCCGCCTTTATTGAAATATGTCGTTTCCCGTCTGCACGGCATTTGGTCTTACAAACAATTATTCACTTCTAAAATAAGTGCTTCTATTTCTTTATGCACAAGGAACTTAGCTTCATACATCGTATTGGCGTTAGCTTCGGTGTTCCACCTCGGTTCTTTGTTGTTTGGTTGTGTGTTTGTTGGTCTGCGCATGCCACCGTGACTTTCCTGGAAGAGTTTTTTTGTGTTAATGAAGCCGGAGCTGTTAGTCCAGCCGCTGTGTGTGTCACTTCTCTGTCTGGCATCCTTTGGCTGATTTCTACTTTCAGCCCCATGTACAAACTGATCGAGATTTCAACACTTCTGAAAGACAATTCTAGCGCAAAGCTCTTTTTCGTGTATGCAAGCCCTGTCATCCTCCAGCTGAGCAGTCGTGGCTTTCGGAGAAGTTCCCTTTCAATGGAAGTAATTAAGCAGTGCCTGATAGTGGTCGAATGCCACAGCGTGCGCCATTTACCAATAACTCGTTACAGGTTAGTTGAAGTAAGTGGGGCGACCCTTACGACCCGTTTTTCTTTTTCCTTTGGTGACGGGTACTGCGTTCACTTATGATGATGTGACGCAAGAAGCTGTTTTAACCACTGAACTGTTGTCGCCGTGGTTGTTCGCTGTTTGGAGCGTAAAGAAATAAGTAGAACAAAGGGCACTTTCCTGGCGAGGTGAGATTCGAACCCAGGTACCCATGGTCTGAAGGCGAGCCTCATAAGCATTTGGCTATGGTTCCGCGTTGGCAGAGCGTACATTTCGGCGAACCATATGATAACGTTGTACCGACGGTTCTAACATAACTTCCTATGGGCGAGGGAAAAGGATATGATAGCGGGGGAGAGTGAGAGCGAAAGAGACAGAGGGAAAGAAGTTAGACTAGAGACACAAGCCTCGCGTTCCGCAGAAGAAAACCACGCTTGCCCTAGGACCACTACCCATGTCATCGCCCTCAGCACAAGACTACATGATTGTGATAGTTATAACGGCAGTGGCACATGATAGTGATGTGATATCATGATAATGACATCACGAGTGGTAGTGTCGTGGAGCTAGGGCACGAGGAAGGAGAATAAGCTGGTGGCAAGGTGGTTCCGCCAGCTCAGCTGCTTCACGAGTCTTCGCGACGTTAGGTCAATGAAGCACCTTCAATGATCTATCTATCTATCTATCTATCTATCTATCTATCTATCTATCTATCTATCTATCTATCTATCTATCTATCTATCTATCTATCTATCTATCTATCTATCTATCTGGCCTCCTAGGTCTCGTTGCTCTCCTGGTCGTCTCGTTCACTTGGTATATAACACCAAATTTGGATGGTAGAGCACAAATGTATGGCGAAAATGGCTGATTGATCTTTGCGAAGTATAGAGATGGGTGCTGTTGTGAACAAGAGAGATTTATTTACCAGCAGAGGGGTTGGCCTGACGTATATTTTGTTCTGCCATCCTTCTTTACACTTGGGAACGATGATTGGGAATAGAAAGAGTGATGAATGACGATGAATAGGGGACGAGGTGATCAAGTTTTATGTCATCCGACAGGAATAATTCATAATACATACATACATCGCGTATACATATAACTGGTGAATATTACAAATTTCTTATGCAGAAAAGTTACCCTTCCTGTACTGGCTTGGAAGGCAGAAGTTAGCTTCACGGGTGTGTTGATTGGCTAATTAATTATTTCTTTAAATAATTGAACAAGCCGCACATCATACACATAGCGCTAAAAGGTATCGTGCTAAACGTTTGCGAAGCATAAAAACGGTCATTTGAGAAGTAGATACGCAATTCATTTACAAATTCTAATCAACGAGGTAGTTTACCGACTAGTGATTTCAGTACCGACCCCTAACTTTAGAGAGGAACTGCTAAGTTTCACCCAGTTGCCAAGTGCCCATTGCTGCCAGGAAATTTTCGCTACAGTCGATTTGTCGGCATCGCCATATGACATAATTACAGTAGAACCCCGCTGTTACCTTCTTGGCTGCTGAGTCGTTTTTGGCCGGTCCCAGCATTGCTCCCATAAGATTCAATGCATTAGGAACCACGCTCTTACTTGGCAAGTGTGGTAACATTCCCGCATATTACGCCACGAATCCACACTCGAAGCGACTAGTGCCGACGGCCATATTGACTTTTCAAGTAGCTTGACTTGGCTTGACTAGAACTAGCCGCACAGTGGGCGACGCCCGTTATGTTTCCATCACTGCGAACTCGGCACAGCGATGCAAACTCAGGCTGTGCGTTTTCCCGGCTGCTTCGCCGTTTTCGGTCTTGTCCCATCATAGCTCTCATAGGATTCAATGCACTAGGAACACCGCTGTTACGTCGCAAGTATGGGAACATTCCCGCATGTTACATCGTGAATCGGCACTCCAAGTGAAAGCAGTGAGTAAGAAGATTGTGTTGCCTGCGATGTGCTACCTCAATTGAGGGGGCCCAGGTATGAGCTTCTCTATAAAGAAAAAAAAAACAAAAAACGCGCATGCATCTCTCTACAGAAGAAAAGTCTGGAAGAGTCTTCGGCATGTACCCCTACAAAAGTTACCAGTTTGCACGCGCACGCATACGTAAACACATACAAACATATGCACGAATATACAGTTAAAACGATAGGACCGCCCATTCCTTGGAATACCATCCTTTCTGCACTACCAGTTGCGAAGACACGCGTTTTTTGAAGTTCGATGTCTGCATAACACCGCGGAAGATCTCAGTTTACGAAATCTCCCATAGCGTTCATCGCTACAGGCGACGACGGCATCTGTTCAGAGGAGATGCACGCCATCACTGTTCAGCGTGTGGAGCGCATACAAATTGGATTTGCAGACGTTCGTGCAAACGTCAAAGAGCCACATGCGCCGGAAAGCTGATCCCCAAGTTTCTCAGGCAATGGCTCCGACACAACGACAATGTCTCTTAGAGGTACGCAAAAAGGAAAATCTGCCATATGTAATAGGCGAAAAGGCAGGCTGAAAAACACACCGATAATTGCCATGAACGACATGGAAGGCAGAAGCGTTTTAATCCATTGTTCACATTTCAACACCGCTTGCTATGGGCAAAACAGCTTTTCACACGTGCACGAATCTTCTATCGCGAATAGCTGCACAAAACATGCAAAACCTTCTTTTGTAAATCACCAAAACAATACACAATATATCTGAAGAATGTATGGTGGAAAAGGGAGTACTCGAGTTTCTTTCCCATATGTTCAATATCACAGGGTATTTTCTAGGCACTAGTAAAACCAATTTCGTTCAGCATGTGTGGGAGGCATCGCTCCTTGGCAACAACTTACATCTTCCTTGCTTTTAGGTGTGCCTCTATTCAAGGCATGGCTCACAAATGTGCTGAAAAAGGCAACAACAACAAACAACAAGAAATGCTACTCGCACGAACGGCACCCCCAGCGCTGACATGTATATGGAATCGCTAAAAGCAAACTTTTGTGTGTGCGTTTCCTATCCTCCTGCAATGCTGAAAAACTAGTTGTCCAATAGCAGCCATGTTGCGAATATTTTTGAGTTTTAATTGATCGAAACGTACATTTGAAAACCAATAGTATACCAATCCACAGCACCAATAGTTTCTCATCGGTGCTGTGAATTTTTGTATTTTACCTTGTGTTCTGTTACTGCTACTATTGCTATATATTAATTACGCTCCTCATTGACGCTGATAATATTCGTAAATTTTACACCTTGTATTTCTTTTTTTTATATATAGTTTATGATATCGTCACTGACATTTATGTACCCACTCCTGCTTGGTCCCGAATAGAGCTTGTAGCATCTGTAAATAAATAAATAAATAATATACCAAAATTTTTAATCCACCTAGCCGCATTCAATTGATTTCTGTAATTGCTCGCGTACGCTGACTCAAAATATTCGAAATATTGGAGGAGAATGAGAGACACACTAGCGCTTTCTAAAAATAAATGCATGTGTTTAACCAAGACACTGCTCAAGTAAGAAACCTAGATTTCACACGCTGACAAGGCCGCAGTAGATACCTTGTTCAGCATTCTTTCTTTACACACTACAATGACTAACCTGTGGACCGGCTCTTTCGGTAATACATAAATGCGTTCAAACTTCTGAAATTGAGGGTACAGTTTTAGCGAATACAAATATGGTTTTGGCTGGCTTGTAATGGCAGGTGCAGAAAGTCCACTTACGTTCCAAGCACTGGTTATGTTTCATGTGCCGAATGCTGGCGTGTCTTTCTTTAACCTGACCCACGTATGTCACGTCTGGTGCGCAAAGTCTCCTGTATTCAGCCAGAACGCACAACGCTCCGAGTTGATAACTATAGTTTCAATACATCAAAACTCTACTCAAGTTTCAAAATGGGCGGAGTATGGAAGATAGAAAGTAAGTCTGCCTATGTAAAATACGTTCTTTAAAAAAAACCGAAAAACAAGAAGCGTTAAAGAAACAACGGGGACGAAAATGAGACGCACACAGGATGTCCTGTCCCAGTCATTTTTAGCGCTCCTTTATTTCTTGCCGCTTCATGTATAAAGCAGCTATCTCAGAGACATTTTCTATTAAGTCCTCTTTTCAATATCACATTTAGCTGTCACGAATCTATCATTAACAATAACGGCTAATGTTCCGTAATGAAATGCGGAGTTTTTTACGCTCTCACCGAGCAGTAAGGATTCTCCAAATCACTTGCTCCTTTTCGAGCAAGGCTGTCGATCTCTTAATGTAAAAGCCCTAGGTTGTTTTTTTTTTTTTTTTTGCTGCTCTCAACATGTTGGACATTGTCCTTTGAGGCAAGTTTTGGAAAATAGAAGCGTGGAATCCCTAAGCCTGCAGAACTCTGCGACGTGTAATTTTTCAAAAGCTTTGCAATAGTTTCAACTGTGCGCCTTAGTAAGGAGAAACGTTCTGTTATATCACAAAAAAAGGCTTTCGAGTTAGGCGCCTTAACGCGCTAGAGAGCACCGATAGCATCATTAAAACTATTAATGTATTCTGCTACGAAAGTTTAGGTGGCGCATTGAAGTTAACCATTAAGGTTCGCTGTCAGCAACAGCCCCTGTAGCAGACGGGCATTAGGACAGTGACACTCGAGGTGACATAACAGCATTAAAGCTCCCTACATTCTGCCAACACCTTTTTACAACATTACAACAAAACGAGACATTCGCTTGGCATTTCGCGACAGCTGAGACACTGCAAGAAATAATGGCGCAAAAAAAGAAAAAAAATACACGCCTTCAGGCCCATTCTTCCTTTTACATTGAAGATTTTATTTCGAAAACGGAAGCAAATAGTCACGCTTATATGTGAGCCGACCATATTTTCGCGTTCTCTTGGTTGACTGTTGCAAGCACGCCTTCCAGAAAGTCGGAACCAAACAAAAAAAAACAGGCAATAAACAAGCCGACAACACGCTCGCACTCCCCGTCTAGAGTCGCAACTTTCGAGTGTTGCGCTACTGCAGGATATTGCTTTGGGCGCCGGGTTATTGGAATCCACGCGTTTCGTCTAGTGAAAACAGCTTGGCATTGCATGCAGGACACTGCAGAGGCACTGGAACCAACCTGAAGGTCTAGAAAAAGAAGTAAGCCACAAACACACTGAGCATGTGAACAGCAATGGAGGGCAGGTTTCAGTGAGGTTTAATAACGACCCCTCTTGAATCTTCTTCGCCGACAGGAAAAAGGAGAACTGTGATATTGCCCTCGATTCCAGGCGGCTTGGGCTCATTCAGGAGATGTAAGGCACGCGTCTCGCCTTCGTGATATGACCCTGCGTTTTTTTTTATGTGTTCTGCGGACGTCATTACAGCTAGTATGCCGGTTCGCGTAGAAGCACGCGCACGTTGATTTTTTTCATGCGGTCTGGTAGGCAGAGGAAGATTAGAGGTCTGTTTTATTTTGGTTTGTCCGTGAGCCACTCGACCAGATGCGCCCAGGTACCACAATCTGAGAACCACAACGCGCGTCGCTTGCAAACCGTGTAGGTACAAAACAGCGAAATGAACATATCTGGAAGCTTCCGGATAGGTTCATTTCGCTGTTTTGAACCTACTCAGTGTACGTAGTCGTAGCCGCCGAGTCGATGCCTACCAACAGCGAAGCCTCATCTTCACAAGTGGTCAAAAAAATGCCGGAACTCCTTTCCTCAATCCTCCATTGATCCTAATATGTTATGTACAATAGGAAAGAAAAAAAAAAGAAACGCTTCCACTTTGTTCGAAAACTAAAATTTTATACTAAATTTATAGGTGCTGTTCATAGGAGAAATGGCGGTCATCTTTTAACCTATCCCATACCCTTGGTTTATGGAACCAGGACAATACGATGCTCAGAAAGACAGTTTATGAACAAATAATTTGTTATCGGTCTTGCTTGTTTGTTCTGTAGCTTCTAACGCTTTGGGGCGTCTGATAATAATGTGCTGGGTTGCTTAAGTGTGAAAGCCTTGCACTTCATTCGCGAACCTCTGCCACCATGGCAGCTGTGGGCGAGAATTCGTATCGAGGGAGAGAAGTACCACTCTCGTCATCCACTAAGTTGGAACCTCCTACAAATTGAGTAAAAACGCTGAGGCAAGAACTTCAGTGCTAGTTGCTTCGCTGTATTTCATTCGAACATGTCAACGGCCAGTTAATAGCACTTTACCGTAGCCATGCTCCTTTATAGCCATTTTTCTTTGGAAGAGCTGCCAAAGATGCGCCCGTAGAAGCACTGGAAGGATAGAAAGGAGCAAGAAGAAAAAAAACGCACGTATGAAGAATTCAACGTGGTCTGTTTCCGACAACCTAGTCCGCAGCCCCTGTAAGGCCTTTTGTTAGGTACAACACGTTCGACAAAGCTGCTATTTTGAGAAGGTGGATTCGCTTTAGCTACGCGCACACCGTACAATTCTAGCGTTTTACCGCGTTGTGTTACTCTGTTGCTGTAAGCAGGGCTGCCAAAATAAACGGCCTCGATTTTTTTAGTACTTGCCATCACAACATTTCTGCACTGTCTGCACTTACCACGTAAATATAGACAGACACAAAAAGATAATTTCCTCAGAACACAAAAGCGTGCCTGTGGACGGCAATGAATGGACGGCCGAGGAGGGATGCGTGACGGTCTGTTGAGATGAACAGACGAAAGGCATAGAAGTTAGCCAGTAGACCACAAGTCAGTTACCCTGTGATGGAGAAAGGAAGCCGAGGACATTAAAAAGGTAATGGAAGGAGGCGCTATAGCAGGAGAATTGCAGGGAAAAGAAAAACTAATAAAAAATGTGTGCTTTACTACAATTCAGCACGACATGGATGTCGACACTACGTTACTTCCTCTTCAAAAAATGCAAGAACGCATTGTGTTCCTTCAGTGCGGTGGACCCTTTCGGCGACAGTGTCCGGGGATGGTTGCTTGACGAAGGGAGATTGCCAGGACCGGCTGAAGCCGGCGAAAAGACTTCTTTTTTTTTTTCAAGCTAAAACGAGGAAACTTCTCTGAGGAAGCACAATTATAGCTTGTAGGGTGGCTTACCAGAAACAAAAAAACAAATGAATAGAAATATCGGGTAATTCAAAGTCAGGTTGTTCTTTGTGTGTAAATGTGAGAACGTCGTTACATTGAAACTGAGTGACGGAAGTACCGATGTAACATCACACAGCTGACGTTAGTAAACACTAACTAACGCTTACATTCCTTTAATTGGCATGATTTAGCCCAAACAAGCTAACCCGACCTAGTGCTAAATAGTCTTGGCAGTACACAAGTGAGCATACTGGTTACTGCTAACGTGTGTGTCGTTATTTCTTTAGACTTAGCCTTATTGCGTTGTTTAGTTTAAGGTGAAGCATTAGGCTTCTAACTCACTGAAGACGCCGTCCAAATTGCATATAAATAGGATATATCAGGACACTTCTCACCACTCTTCACAAATTCAGCGAATATAGGGAAGTGATTGGGGGCGCCTATATATGCTTTTTCATAGAAAAAGAATATTTCGATATAAAGTGAACTGGCGTTCGTGGGGGCCACAACAAGCTACATTCAGACATCGTAGTTTTTTCTAAAGTGCTTATTCCGAAGGTGAAAACGGCATCGATACAAATCGGGTAGAAGCTACGTAGCGACTAGCATCGGGAGAAGCCATCGTGTTATATTGTGGGAGTGTAAGCTCGCGCTCGATAGCGAGCGAAGCGTCATAGCTGCTCCTATTATCGATATAGCTGTAGTGGGCATACAGTGGAGGCATGTAGCTCCTTTCTTGTAGCTCTGTCACCTGTACATACCGAGTTGTACATTTGATAGCATCATCATATCATCCAACATTCGGAGCGTTTCATTCACACGCTAAAAGTGTTTTGAATAGGCCGGGGGACAAAAGGCTTTTTGTGTAGGAAAATCCGCTTGTTGGAGCATCTAGCACTTTCCTTTTTGATATCCGTGAGTCTCAGGGTGACCCGCACGCGGGAGCTGATGGAAGGCGTGGATACCTAAAAGCCAGCATAAGGAGATGTTGGCACATATATAAGGCTACCCATTGACTCTACGACAGGTGTAAACTTCAATATACAGGGTTCAGTGCGAGCAAGCTGCCACCGACAGCGTCATAACAACAGTAGGTACACCAGAATTTATGGTAATTTTTTTATTTTGCCATTAACGAGTATCAGCGTAGAAATTTTGATAACGTTATCTTCATTTATATGTATTCTGGTGATTCGTCTATGTGACGCAAGTGGCAAGCGCTGACTAGCGAAATTCTTGTTAGCCGACACTTGTTTCTATGTTTGAGACATTTCTCAAATCTACAACACCAGTTTAAAAACCCTTCTTAGGAATGCACCATTTTTTCTTTTCCTTTTTTTTTTTGCTCCCGAGCAATTGCGCCAAGAGAGAACCCGTGTATTTACGTATTTCGCTGGGCGGGCTAGTTTGATATTCAAATCCCGAATATTCTTGGAACAGAACTGCACCTTATCTTTCGCGTTGCTAACTAGAACAAGCTTATACTCGTTTAGGAATACTGTACTATCGTCAGGATATTCCCGGTCTCTCTCATCGAACATTGGTTAAAGGCCACTTTTCGGTCTACCGTGGATTCGCAGCTAGGTTCACACAATGGCATTTTGATCTATGGTGTGAAAGTTGTGCCTCGCCTGTCGTGACGCAATCGTTACCGAATTGTGAGTGTATGAGGCCTTGCCATTGCAAGAGGCATGTTACCTGATTAGTCTACTTTCGCAATGCAAGCTATGCTTTGATTGCAACCCCATCCAGAGATTTATCCTGGTATGCCACTGTAACTTGAGTGAGACGTGCGGAGGAAGGCTAATGAGCCTTGTGCAGCTTTCGCAAGCGCGGGGCCACACTCATTCAACCTTGGCTATTTGTCAAAAAAAGCCTAATTAGAAGTTGACAAATGAGCAGAATCCGAGAAGCCCCTGCCACCACTAGTCTGCGTTGGCCGTTTATTGATTTTTTATTCCTGGGAAAGCATCATTTTCATTTCACATCTTGTAAAGTGGGAACCTGTTGGAAGCTCTGCAATAGGCATTCGAATTATACATATTTAAGGACAAGAGATGACTGTACAATATCAGCGATTTAGAAGCCCCACTTGAACTAGATACTCTGTAAAGCTATGCGAATGTTAGGGCATCTCTGGTGCAACTTCTGTAAAGTACCTTGTTGAACTAAGGTCAGAATGTTGTATCAACGCCGCTTCCACATGGGACACAATCAAGCTAACGCATCAGAGGCCTTTGAACTTGTCCAGAATAACGCAACTCGCTTAACTCCTTACAACCCTACCGAACAATTTGCTTCTCACTTCCTTCGCTATGGCTGCGCCAAATTATTTTCGTCGTTATGTGTTCTGTGAAATTTTTCATGACGCGTCCCTGAAGAGACTACCTCGTATTGCACCGTCATAGCAGTACGCATTTTCTTAAATGCGTGCTTCGTTATCTCTTTCTTGTTACACTGGCGCCTGATATTTGTTCTTTCGTTTCTTACGTATTAGGGGTGTGCGAATACTCAAACATTTCTGATAACTAATGGGATAGCGTTCTATTCGATTAGGCACCGGGATAGAGCAATGAATATTCGAAATACCGAATATTTTTTAAATAGCTCACGAATAGTAAGCGCCATCAAGTGAACTTGAAAGCAGGGCAACGTCGCATTTGCGAGGGATTATTTTTAAAATCAATGAACTACTACGAAGCATGCAGCCCAGCCATTTACAGGAATATGGAAGCTGTATTGATCCCTAGATATACGTGGTTTAACAGCTAAGCTCTTTAAGCTTCTTGCAATTAGTCGTGTCACGAAATATGACCTTGAAACGAGCTTGCCTAGCAACCAAGAAACGGCAATTCTACCAGCACAACCTTGTATGGCCTCGACATCATGCTACATCCTGTAACATGATATCATAACAACACGTGACCGGAAGAAGATAAAGGGGAGGAAGTTGAAGAACATGAAGAAGAAGAAGCTGAAGATCAAGAAGGAAAAGACCAGACCAGCCAACCGCCCATCAGCTTTGCTGCTTCGCTAGTCTTACGCCACTAGTGCAAACTGCGCTAATTATTTATTTCCTTAAACCTTCCTCATCGCCAACAGCGGCCAAGAGCCGTCCATTTCTTTCAGTAACGGTCACATTAATTAATTAAATTTCAGTGTAGCGAAAGCAGAAGAAGGTGTTGCCATTCTACTGTCGTCATCATGATATCAGTAATTTTGTTCGCCGAGATCTTCGCGATTCGCTGAAGCCTCTATAACATGCTCCTGGGCACGGAGGCAGAAATAAAGCTAGGAGGCGGCGTCAGGTGATGCCCTTGAAGGCTTCTGATGCAAATTTAAAGGATGGAATCATGGCAAAGACGTATCGTTCACGTGATGGGCAAGTAGTATATTATTGTACGGCCAAGCGCCCCATACGGTCACTTAATATCTCAAAGGCTCTACCCGTTGCCGCATGCAAGCCTACGTCACTTGACATAACTGTATTTTTTGTTAAACTTAATAATTATGTTCCTTCTTCAATGTCTATAAATATCTCTTTCAAATAAAACGTCGTGAAATTTTCGGGTTGTTTCGAAAATTCTTCCGTTACTATCGGAATAGTATTCTTATTCGATTTGGTTTCATCATTCTTCGATTTGCATTCGATTTGGTCCAAGGATTCACTATTCGCGCACTCTTAAACGTATCATATGCATCTGCAGTACGGTTATACATGTATTCGCCCGGTACGCATTGAATCGGCATCTGACATTTTATGCGCATCTTGTACTTTCGTTTTACTGCTATACTTGCTCAGATTCATGTCATCTTGGCTTGCTAGCCTCATTGCAGGTCCTAGGCTCTGTTGTTGCACACATGTCAATGTGTCGTGTTGTCTCCTGAGAAAACATGTGTATAGGAACCAAGCATTGTACTGATAAAAATGTTTTTCTTTTCGGCGTACGCAAATGTAACTTGCAATTACATACTAAATTCTAAGCTAAGATAAGCTAAGTATTGCGACCTTCAGTCACACTCGTCCATTTCATAGGGATTTGCGGATTATGCATTTGTGATCTAATTAGCGCACTGTTCATCACCAGTACATTTTACGAGCACGTCCGCAAGTGCGTGCATGAGGCTTGCATAAAACGGCTTGCTCGATGTTATTAGCCATTGCATAAAATAAATGTGTCGTCCCTGGAAACAACGAATGTAGAATGAAATACAGGAATGTGTTGCGCAATGTGGCACAAAATGTTTAAGAAATGTACACAGCACAGTGGTACGACAGTTTCCCATCAAACCCATCGGAATTCTAGATACACGATTATATGTGCATGCGAACGGGCGTATATTTCAGTTCACTGTTTTAGGACTGTGCGAAAAGAGCAATCGAAGCGGCTTACCGATAGTGCTGGTCTACATCAGCGCAAGTCTGTTATGTACTCGGAAGTTCGGCCAATGCATCCGTCATTCGAAGTATCGGGAGTTTGGTATCATGCGAAACGAATGAGTTTGCCCGGACGAAGTCGATGGGACTTAGCCGGCTTTCTTGACAGGCAATCTTCCAAATTCTTGCAATCTTGAAACTTTTCTATTGCTAAGGATTGGCTCACTCCATCTCTTCGTGGAAGTCTCAATCGTTCCCCGAAAGGAAGACGTGGTGATTGCTGCTTCAGCTGTAGCGTATACTTGTGCGTTGCATTACGTGTGCGCAAGTGTATCTTCTGTATGGATAAATGTGCAACCGAGTACGTCAGTGTTTCTTTTCGCATGCGGCAAACTAATCCAGCTTAGGTTCAAAGTTTAGATTGCTCTGAGTTGCAGAGGTGGGAACCAACTGCGGGACGAAGATTGAAATGGCGATTTGAACTCTAGACTTACTCCACTAGACTTCTGCACTTACACAGTTGAAACCTAGAAGCTTGCATTTGGAAAAACAGCCATTCTACGCTCCATCACTCCTGTTCTCTTAAGAACCGTGGTCTGAATTTCGCTTGGCATTTTAAAAATTAAGACGCGTAGACGTTATTGCTTGTATAGTATGCAACGGCCTTTACAATACGGAGCCTCAAGCCTTACTGCTCCCTTCATATCAAACTGTTCATCATTGTCTTATTCGCCAGCTGTAAGATATGTAGTTGGCCGTATATTTCACTAGAAAACATCCGTTATTGCTATGTACGTGCCATCCTCACAAATACACGCAGGTACTTGGGCCTTGCATTCACAGAAGCGTCTTGTGCTGGAATTGTATGCAAGAGAAAATTTCAGAAAACCTTATGGAATGGATAGAAAGAGATAAGAAACCCAACAGACGCCGCGAAAAGGTTAGATGGGGCGATGAAATTAAAACGTTCGCGGGCATAAAGTAGAACAAACTCGCTCAGCATAGGGCAAATTGGAAATCGTTGGGAGAGTCCTCCGTCCTGCTGTGGACTCAAAAGATGATGATGATGATGACAATGGACATGCCATTGCCTAAGTACAGCACTCAATGAGGGTGTTCCTGGTCAAAAAACATGATTTTGATATTTTTAATTCATGCGCTAATACTTTCTCTATATATAGTGCATGAAGAATTAAAACAATGAATATTTGCAGCTCGCCATTATCAGGTACATTGCTCCAATGCGAGTGCCTAACGTAAACTCGTCCTACCGCTATATCAAGACGAAAGCATTATTTGCCTTGCTGGAAGCTAACCTTGAAAGAGGTGAATCTGTGAACTGTACAAATGAAGTTCAAAGAAAAACTTAAAAGCCGAAAACTTGCATCTCGTTGGCTTGGTATACGTAAAAAATAGCATGAAAGAATACGAATGCCTGTCTATCAGGCCTGACAGGTCACGACATCAAGAACTCGACATGCTTGCCATTTACGGCACGATTAACGGCTACAGTATGGCGTGCTGCGTATGCTTACATTCCTCGGCCACAGGTATGAAGGTGTGTGCCACTAGCGACTGAATGAGGTTTTTTTTTTCTTATTATCATTCAAATGTGAAAACATGGGAAGGTAAGCTACGCTAGAGCAGGCTGTCCCGTCATCATGATACAGAAGCTGATAACAATAAACACATATACAGAAAATAAAAACACAAAGGAGGATAACTGTATAAGAAAGGGGAAAAAACAGGAGCATGCATAAACTACGTACATGCATGATGGATAGCGTGGAAAGAATACATCTAAGGGCAATGATCCAAATGACGTCATCGCATGATCCGGACTATTGTGCGGCGTCGTAAAAGGGAAGCGTGGGGCTGTTTCTTTACAAACAATGCTTCTGGTATACTTCACCAGTTACTCTTTCTCTCTGTACATGGGATGTACAGCATAAATTAACAAGTCGTCTCATAAATGCAACTTGTCTGAATGCACGGGGCTAACGGAACCATGATAGAGGTGTTCGCGTTGTTATCCTCTAGGATATCTCTCGGGCCACGTTGCCAAACAGTGCTATCATAATCCCGATGCACGCTCGTACTACCATGGCCCCTCCTTGTCAACGCTTCCCATACGACAATCGTGACCGTAGAAAGCCTGAATAAAAAAGTTTTTTCAGATGCGTTAACAGAAATTAAATAATGTCGGCCGGCCTGTCCCCTCTACATCTTGTCAACCGTGCTCACAAGCATATTCCGGCCTGCTATTTGCGTTTCAGAAATTGGGGTTAGTCAACTGTATATATGATTGCTCTGAGTACAACAAAACAGCGTAAATGAAGGCCTTTTAGGCAGTGGTTCAGCAAAATGAAGTTCCCTAAACGATAAGGACACAGCATCCCTGCCGGGATTCGAACCCGGGTCCTTTGGATTAGAAGTCCAACGCGCTCTCCGCTGCGCCACAGGGACTGCACGTGCATAGGAATCCGAGGGAAAGTGTTCTGTTCTCAGGTTTAGAGTAGACGCACTGGAATGTGCTTGAATTCAGACGTCTAGTGTCCAGCCTTACGTTCCACGCATTACGAGCACTTCTTTCGCAAAAAAAAAAAAAAATAATAATGTCCCTGAATACTACTATTCCTCGAAGGGTTTACAGACAACAACAAATTTCATACTACTGTTCATCTGTGTTCCTTAGCCACACATATTTCACCAACTAGTGACATATGCGCTGTATTATTTTCCTTCTTCATTGCTTCCTGTCATGTATAAAGCAATAAAAGCTACACATTTGTTGCTCTCTGATAGCTCTGTTTTATTTGGACAGTATAACACCTACTTGAATTCTACTCTTGAGAACTATAGCAACACACCTTGTCACTGAAAGGCCATCAGGCCAGGTTCCGACGAAGGTACCTCAAAAACAGGACCACAAAAGTGAAAAAACAAAAAACTGCTGTAAATATAACCTCACAGGTCAAGCTCAACTGCGACTTGTGAACCGGGCGTCGTAGCCTTCCCCGTATTTTCGAAACTCTTGGGTACTTGCCAAAGGACAACTAGCGGCCGAAAGATATAAAATAACAGTAATAAATGTACAAGAGCAGTGAGCGTCTCATATGATGACTACCTGTGATCAGAGAATGCCAATGAATCTGATGAATCTGACGCACAACACATTAAAGAAGAAAGTGTAGGAAAGAAGAGCTTTCTTCTTGGACCTTCTCAAATGAAGGACCTATGCCCGTATTCACAAAAAGAAAGTTACGCTAAAAATTTTCGTAAGAGAATGTTTCAATTTGTCCCAATAGTGGACATGCCATTAGGAAATCCCTGCAGCCAATGGCAAAAATCTCTTACGAAAGAGGAGTTTTCTGAATTTGGCCTGTTTTGCCGTGTTACTTTTGCCACTTTGAGCAAAATTTATGGCCCCAAGTACGGCTCGTATGGTAGTGTAACTGATATTTGACTACACTCTTCTATACTAATTGAAACATTCTCTTACGAAAATTTTTAGCGTAACTTTTTTTTTGTGAATACGGGCATAGGTCCTTCATTTGAGAAGGTCCAAGAAGAAAGCTCTTCTTTCCTACACTTTCTTCTTTAATGTGTTGTGCGTCAGATTCATCAGTATAGAATGAAACAGCACCAGTATAACACAAATATGAAACCTCTCTTCGGGGAACTGTGGAATGCATAAGCGGCAATCTGGCGAATCGAGGGGCGAGAGCTTGGTTGATTACTCCAGACATGTGAACCCGTTGCATGTAGACGTCAGCGGCACCTCGACACCGCTCACGGATCCGCGAAAGTTGTACGCAAACGAAAGTTTTCGAAGGACTCACATTTCTTCGGAGACACTGCATTGCAAGTTCTAAAGCCCTGCGCGAATCTGCCAGAAACCATCAGTGGCCGCAAACAGTTAAACCTTGCCAGCGAAATCGAACTGATTCTCAGCAGATAGTTTTGTGAACACACTGTTCTCTGCGCCAGGAGGCGCATCATTTTTTTTTTTTGTAGACGGCCGTCTTTGCGTTCCTGGAGTAAAACGCATCGCAACACAACTGGCCACACAAGTAAATCCTGTAGCGGCGAGGGTTGTATTTTGCCGAAGCGACGCGCTGGCAGGATGCCGCCGCTCTCTAATCTCCGCTGCGATCGACGCGCTGTTGCTACCGGGGCGTTATCTGCCGGTGCACATTAGCACGACAATCTGCTTCGCTCCATCTTTCTTAGATGGCGGTGCCACTGTTGCGAACCAAGAGTGCAAGAGTAACAATATGTTAAATTAACAGTGATGTTGCTTACGGAATACCTTTGTTTTCACCGGACATTAGACGCAAATTGTGAAGCGGTGTTTGTTGTGAAGATATAAGGCCAGTTTATTCCATGTATCACATTTGTGTCGATGGCGCGATTCATTAAAGAAAGAAAAAAAAAATGTCGGTGGTGTGATCGGCAGAGCTTCCAGCCCCTATTGTCGCATCCCGCGTGGCTCTGGGTTCGAATCCTTGCGTGTGTCAACTGTTTGTTGATCTTTTTTCGAACATCCGCTTCCGTGATGGAAGTAGGCTAGTGATTTCTTGGCAGACGCCGGCATAAAGCACTTTCTTGTTAAAAAAAAAAGACGAAAACAAAGAAATGGCCACTCTGAGAGAGCTGAGGTGGTGCCATTGCAACAACGTTGACCCTACTAACGCCCAGACGTTCCCATTTCCCGGACTTCTCAGTGTTAACGCATAAAAAGGAATGTGATAGTTATTTCGCCCGACGAATCATTTTATATTGATCACCACGTACATCGAAACCTCACATTCCAAGAAGATGGCTGTAAATAAGCGCTTTATTTAAGGTAATGCATGACCTGTGACATTGAAAAAAATTATACACGTCCCTGAGGTGAGAACCGGGTCAGCCTTAAGTTTACAGCCAAATAACAATTGGGAAGGAACATTAAGAAGGATTGTGCATTGTTCTGACGATAATCAGTCACATAGATTGCCATGCAATATATGTCCTAAAATTATTGTGAACGAGTCATTTGCAACAGCATTGATTACTGAAGACAACATATGTATATTTATCCAGTGATTGGCCTATATATATATATTTAAAAAAAAATTAAGATTTTTAAAAAGGATAAAATTAAAAAAGGATTTAAAAGGGTTTTAAAAAGGAAAAGAATTTAAAAAGGATTTAAAATTTTAAGAAGGATAAAAATTTTAAAAAATTTTTATCCTTTTTTGTCATTTCTGCTGTGGTGATTGCCATTTTTACAATGTAGAGTGGCTTTATAGTTGCGTTACATACAGGTAGTACAATCCCTCGGGGTTGCAAGTGTGCCGCCTTGCTGTTAATTGAGAGGCTACGGGGTCGCCTCGTGACTCGCCGCAGCCGACCACGTGTTCTGTCCAGGAAGACTTCATAGCCATTCCGTGTACAGAATACGCCTTTGTAGCCGCACTCTCTCCCCTTCCTGTACCCTTAAAAGGAGGGTGCTCTGCAACAGCCTTTTACTCTGATGAAGGCCGGTCCACCGGCCGCAACGTCAGTAAACTTATATTCTTTTTGTTAATCGTGTGAATCTCTTCTTTTGAAAATATTTATTCGGGCTCAGGGATATCTTCTTTCTGAACTATATATATATATATATATATATATATATATATATATATATATATATATATATATAGATGGTGTATAGGCCAATCACTGGAGCGCTTTGAAACAGTAGGCGGTATCTCTTAATTCACGTGTTTTAGCAAAATATTCGCCAATACAATCACACAGTGCTACAAACAAGTTCTTAAACATACTGTATGTGTTTGCAGGTGGCGCTGTTGTGCCATATCCATTATATAAGCCATACATTCTCTTCGTATGAGTTACGCATCAAATTGAAGCTGCATGTCGAGGCGATGGGTTGAGACAGAGAGCGAGAGAAATGAATTTAAAAGCAGGGAGGTCAACCAGATATTAGTCTCCGGTTTGCTGCCCTGCACTGGGTCTGTAAGACAGAGGCATAAATAACAGCATTATTTAAAGTAATGCGTGACCTGTGATGTTGAAGAAAATATACACGTTCGTGTGGTAAAAACAGGATCAGCCATAAGTTTACTGCCAAATAAGAGTTCGGAAGGAACACTAAAAACCATCGTGTATCCTGACGATAATCATTCACATACATTGTCATGCAATATATGTCCTAAAGGTACTGTGAACGAGGCGTCCGCAAAAGCATTTGATTTTAGATTGATTTGATTTATGGGGTTTAACGTCCCAAAACCAGCTCTGATTATGAGAGACGCCGTAGTGGAGGTCTCGGGAGATTTCGACCATCTAGGGTTCTTTAATGTGCACTGACATCGCACAGCACACAGGCCTCAACGTTTCGCCTCCATCGAAAGCATTGATCATGCGGTATATCATCATCATCATCATCATCATCATCATCATCAGCCTGTTTAGGTCCACTGCCGGACGACGGCCTCTCCCAACGATTTCCAATCCACCCTATCGTGAGCGAGTGGTTCCACTTTATGCACGCAAACTTTTTAATTTCATCGCTCCATCTAACGTTTTCCCTACCTCTGTTGCGTTTTCCCTCTCTTGGTATCCATTCCCTGGCTCTGTTATCTTTCCTCCTCATGACATCTCCTGCCAGGTCCACTTCATTCTTTTGAATTCATGTAAGTATCGGCTACTCCTGTCTGTTCTCTGATCCATTCCGCTCGTTTTTTTATCTCTTAGCGTTACCCCTATCATTTTTCTTTCCATTGCACGTTGCATACTCCTTAGTTTCATCTCTAGTCTTTTCGTTATCCTCCACGTTTCTGCACCATATGTTAGTACCGGGGAATGCAGTGATTGAATACTTTTCGCTTTAGTGAGAACCGTAAGTTTCCATTCATGATTTCGTAATGCCTTCCGAATGCGCTCCAGCCCATCCATATTCTTCGGAGAATTTCTTTTTCTTGGGTAGGAGTTGCTGTTAATAACTGTCCCAGGTATACGTATTCGGTTACACATTCTAAGGGTTCAATGTTGATTTTAATTCCTGTTCCTTACCTAGGCTATTGAGCATAACCTTAGTCTTTTGCCTATTCATTTTTAATCAAATTTTAATACTTTCCCTGTTTAGGTCATCAATCACGTTTTGTAGTTCGTCTCCATCATTGCTAAAGACAACAATGTCGTCTGCAAATATTAAATTGCTTAAATATTCTCCGTCTATTCGAATTACCTTTCCTTCCTAGTCTAGACGTTTAAAGACTTCCCTAAACATGCAGTGAATAGCATCTGGGATATCGTATCTCCCTGTCTCACACCTCTCCCGATCGGGATTTCTCTGCTTCTGTCATGTAGGAGCAGTGTGGCTGTGCAATCTTTGTGCAATCTTTGTTTATGGTTCTCACGTCTACGCCAGGTACCCTTCGACGTAGAGCTTCTTGAACTGCTTGTATTTCTATGGAGTCAATGCTTTCTCGTAGTCGATAAACGCCATGTAAAGAGGTTTGTTATATTCCGCGCACTTCTAAATTACTAGGTTAATAGCGCGGCTGTGATCCGTTGTCGAGTAACCTTTCCTAATCAGCTTGTTCTCTCGGTTGGTTAAAGTCGAGGTGTTTCTGTTATCCTCGTTGAAATTACATTTGTAAATAGGTTGTATATTACTGGGAGTAGTAATTGGTGTGCAATTCTTAACTTCTTTATGTCGCCTTTCTTGTGTATAAGATTATATTAGCATTTTTCCAACTTCGCGGTACACTACATGTCTTGATACATTTCGTGAAGAGCGATGCACGTCATATATATATATATATATATATATATTATATATTATATATAATATATATATATATATATATATATATTCAAAGGAAGATATTCACACGATTAACAAAAAGAATATAAGTTTACTGACGTTGCGGCCGGTGGATTCATCAGAGTCTCTGATGATATATATATATATATATATATATATAATATATATATGTATATATGATTGCTCTGAGTACAACAAAACAGCGTAAATGAAGGCCTTTTAGGCAGTGGTTCAGCAAAATGAAGTTCCCTAAACGATAAGGACACAGCATCCCTGCCGGGATTCGAACCCGGGTCCTTTGATTAGAAGTCCAACGCGCTCTCCGCTGCGCCACAGGACTGCACGTGCATAGGAATCCGAGGGAAAGTGTTCTGTTCTCAGGTTTAGAGTAGACGCACTGGAATGTGCTTGAATTCAGACGTCTAGTGTCCAGCCTTACGTTCCACGCATTACGAGCACTTCTTTCGCAAAAAAAAAAAAAATAATAATGTCCCTGAATACTACTATTCCTCGAAGGGTTTACAGACAACAACAAATTTCATACTACTGTTCATCTGTGTTCCTTAGCCACACATATTTCACCAACTAGTGACATATGCGCTGTATTATTTTCCTTCTTCATTGCTTCCTGTCATGTATAAAGCAATAAAAGCTACACATTTGTTGCTCTCTGATAGCTCTGTTTTATTTGGACAGTATAACACCTACTTGAATTCTACTCTTGAGAACTATAGCAACACACCTTGTCACTGAAAGGCCATCAGGCCAGGTTCCGACGAAGGTACCTCAAAAACAGGACCACAAAAGTGAAAAAACAAAAAACTGCTGTAAATATAACCTCACAGGTCAAGCTCAACTGCGACTTGTGAACCGGGCGTCGTAGCCTTCCCCGTATTTTCGAAACTCTTGGGTACTTGCCAAAGGACAACTAGCGGCCGAAAGATATAAAATAACAGTAATAAATGTACAAGAGCAGTGAGCGTCTCATATGATGACTACCTGTGATCAGAGAATGCCAATGAATCTGATGAATCTGACGCACAACACATTAAAGAAGAAAGTGTAGGAAAGAAGAGCTTTCTTCTTGGACCTTCTCAAATGAAGGACCTATGCCCGTATTCACAAAAAGAAAGTTACGCTAAAAATTTTCGTAAGAGAATGTTTCAATTTGTCCCAATAGTGGACATGCCATTAGGAAATCCCTGCAGCCAATGGCAAAAATCTCTTACGAAAGAGGAGTTTTCTGAATTTGGCCTGTTTTGCCGTGTTACTTTTGCCACTTTGAGCAAAATTTATGGCCCCAAGTACGGCTCGTATGGTAGTGTAACTGATATTTGACTACACTCTTCTATACTAATTGAAACATTCTCTTACGAAAATTTTTAGCGTAACTTTTTTTTTGTGAATACGGGCATAGGTCCTTCATTTGAGAAGGTCCAAGAAGAAAGCTCTTCTTTCCTACACTTTCTTCTTTAATGTGTTGTGCGTCAGATTCATCAGTATAGAATGAAACAGCACCAGTATAACACAAATATGAAACCTCTCTTCGGGGAACTGTGGAATGCATAAGCGGCAATCTGGCGAATCGAGGGGCGAGAGCTTGGTTGATTACTCCAGACATGTGAACCCGTTGCATGTAGACGTCAGCGGCACCTCGACACCGCTCACGGATCCGCGAAAGTTGTACGCAAACGAAAGTTTTCGAAGGACTCACATTTCTTCGGAGACACTGCATTGCAAGTTCTAAAGCCCTGCGCGAATCTGCCAGAAACCATCAGTGGCCGCAAACAGTTAAACCTTGCCAGCGAAATCGAACTGATTCTCAGCAGATAGTTTTGTGAACACACTGTTCTCTGCGCCAGGAGGCGCATCATTTTTTTTTTTTTGTAGACGGCCGTCTTTGCGTTCCTGGAGTAAAACGCATCGCAACACAACTGGCCACACAAGTAAATCCTGTAGCGGCGAGGGTTGTATTTTGCCGAAGCGACGCGCTGGCAGGATGCCGCCGCTCTCTAATCTCCGCTGCGATCGACGCGCTGTTGCTACCGGGGCGTTATCTGCCGGTGCACATTAGCACGACAATCTGCTTCGCTCCATCTTTCTTAGATGGCGGTGCCACTGTTGCGAACCAAGAGTGCAAGAGTAACAATATGTTAAATTAACAGTGATGTTGCTTACGGAATACCTTTGTTTTCACCGGACATTAGACGCAAATTGTGAAGCGGTGTTTGTTGTGAAGATATAAGGCCAGTTTATTCCATGTATCACATTTGTGTCGATGGCGCGATTCATTAAAGAAAGAAAAAAAAATGTCGGTGGTGTGATCGGCAGAGCTTCCAGCCCCTATTGTCGCATCCCGCGTGGCTCTGGGTTCGAATCCTTGCGTGTGTCAACTGTTTGTTGATCTTTTTTCGAACATCCGCTTCCGTGATGGAAGTAGGCTAGTGATTTCTTGGCAGACGCCGGCATAAAGCACTTTCTTGTTAAAAAAAAAGACGAAAACAAAGAAATGGCCACTCTGAGAGAGCTGAGGTGGTGCCATTGCAACAACGTTGACCCTACTAACGCCCAGACGTTCCCATTTCCCGGACTTCTCAGTGTTAACGCATAAAAAGGAATGTGATAGTTATTTCGCCCGACGAATCATTTTATATTGATCACCACGTACATCGAAACCTCACATTCCAAGAAGATGGCTGTAAATAAGCGCTTTATTTAAGGTAATGCATGACCTGTGACATTGAAAAAAATTATACACGTCCCTGAGGTGAGAACCGGGTCAGCCTTAAGTTTACAGCCAAATAACAATTGGGAAGGAACATTAAGAAGGATTGTGCATTGTTCTGACGATAATCAGTCACATAGATTGCCATGCAATATATGTCCTAAAATTATTGTGAACGAGTCATTTGCAACAGCATTGATTACTGAAGACAACATATGTATATTTATCCAGTGATTGGCCTATATATATATATTTAAAAAAAAATTAAGATTTTTAAAAAGGATAAAATTAAAAAAGGATTTTAAAAGGGTTTTAAAAGGAAAAGAATTTAAAAAGGATTTTAAAATTTTTAAGAAGGATAAAAATTTTAAAAAATTTTTTATCCTTTTTTGTCATTTCTGCTGTGGTGATTGCCATTTTTACAATGTAGAGTGGCTTTATAGTTGCGTTACATACAGGTAGTACAATCCCTCGGGGTTGCAAGTGTGCCGCCTTGCTGTTAATTGAGAGGCTACGGGGTCGCCTCGTGACTCGCCGCAGCCGACCACGTGTTCTGTCCAGGAAGACTTCATAGCCATTCCGTGTACAGAATACGCCTTTGTAGCCGCACTCTCTCCCCTTCCTGTACCCTTAAAAGGAGGGTGCTCTGCAACAGCCTTTTACTCTGATGAAGGCCGGTCCACCGGCCGCAACGTCAGTAAACTTATATTCTTTTTGTTAATCGTGTGAATCTCTTCTTTTGAAAATATTTATTCGGGCTCAGGGATATCTTCTTTCTGAACTATATATATATATATATATATATATATATATATATATATATATATATATATAGATGGTGTATAGGCCAATCACTGGAGCGCTTTGAAACAGTAGGCGGTATCTCTTAATTCACGTGTTTTAGCAAAATATTCGCCAATACAATCACACAGTGCTACAAACAAGTTCTTAAACATACTGTATGTGTTTGCAGGTGGCGCTGTTGTGCCATATCCATTATATAAGCCATACATTCTCTTCGTATGAGTTACGCATCAAATTGAAGCTGCATGTCGAGGCGATGGGTTGAGACAGAGAGCGAGAGAAATGAATTTAAAAGCAGGGAGGTCAACCAGATATTAGTCTCCGGTTTGCTGCCCTGCACTGGGTCTGTAAGACAGAGGCCATGGGAAGGGATCCATTGCCGTCGTGCGTACCAGCTTCGCGGCTGTAAAATGTATATGTAGAGATAAGTATTCATTCCATCAGGCAGCTTGTACATGAGACTGCGTTTATATACCGATGTTTCAAGCACTCGCTACCTTCTAATGGATGTCACCTCGTTTACCTTCTTTTTTTTTTTTTGGCATGTGGAAAGGAAGGCCTAGCCTTTCACGCATACAGGATAATTGGAAGGTATTGATGTGAGCCTCGTGAAGACTGGTACATTCCAGGCGTTACTCGAGGGTTCGGTGAAGTCTCTTAAGGAAGTAATAAGACATCCATGGGGCCGCGGTACTTGCTATTGTAACTGCGTGGGACGTGATATCGTGCAACAGAGAGCTCCTTTCTTTTTTTCGCGCCATGGGGTGTCCGGCAGTAACAAGCCAAACCACTTAACCCTGCCACTGTTATTCGCTCACTCCGTACAGCAAGCACGCGATCACGAGGACATGCCCGATTGCACGCTCACACAAGCGCAGACGCACACACTGTGTCTGCCTCTCACTCGCAAGCGTAAACGGCACCTGTCGGGCGAAGATAAGAGCAGAAATATTCGTGGGCATTACGCGTGAGACTTGAAAAACAGCGACGTCGGAAGTAACTTTATGCGGTGCACTCATAGCCTATATATCAGTATGTAATCAACGTGGACGGTAAAACGTTCACGTGAGAAGTGATGCCCAAAATCGTTAAGCTTTTCCTTCGGAAAAAAGCTTATTTTATAACGCTGCACTTCACCACCGAAGGTTTCCGGAATTGTGAAATGTAATCTCCGCGCCGGCCCAGTAAGTGACCGGCAGATAAAGTATAAAAGAAACCGGGGATGTAGAATAGTGTCAACCAGTATGTGGCTGGACCCTATGTGACCTCGTCTGTTGTTCAGGGACTCCATTTTTCTAGGTGTTCAATAACACTCACCCAGCCAAGAGCGAAGTTCTTCTGTATTAAGACACACACACACACACACACACACACACACACACACACACACACACACACACACACACACACATGCACAACGAACACTTTTGCAAAAGTACGTTACGATTACCGGAAGTTATTTCTTATGTTCTAGTAAAGTTGGCGGCACTCTGAAAACGCCTGTTGCATTCAATCTAAGCCATACGCTGACTACTAATTATTGTTTTGCGTTCTGCTGTCATTGCATGCTTTATTTTTTTATGCATTCAGTGTCTTGCCACTTAAATAGGAATGAGGGCACTTTTATGGCTTAACAAGAGCATTGTCTTCCTATCGAGACATAGTTAGAGGTGACTCAAACAAGTGTTATTGTCAGTGGGGGCTATAGGAATGAGGGCACTTTTATGGCTTAACAAGAGCATTGTCTTCCTATCGAGACATAGTTAGAGGTGACTCAAACTAGTGTTATTGTCAGTGGGGGCTATGGCGCGAGCCCTCAGTTCGACTTTTCTCCCCCCAAATGAGTGAGAGGTAAAATTTAGCCTATATCGCAGGATATTTTAGTAAGACTGCAGAAATGTGACTATGGTTATTAACTTAACGGCACAGAACAGAAAAGATGTAATTCATTAAAATCGCCCTCCGACTCTTGTAGCAAAACGCAGTAACACAGCATCGTAAAATAAAATAAGTAAATATCCTGTACAAATATACTCATAACGTCTTTCTACACTACGTGTGTTAGTTGGTCAGCCTTTGCACCAAATTTAAAATTCTGCTCAAACACCTGAAGTATTGGACAAAGTGTAAATTTTGCGTGAGAGCAATTCGAAAGGACATCTTTGCGGATATTTACGTTTAAAGGACCTGAATTTAAGTCCGAAAATTTAATACGCCTTGGACAAAAACATGAAAGGCACCCTATCCGCTGCCGGCCAAGTGCATTCGCTCTTTCGTTGGCCGCGTGATGAAAACCAATACGCGGCGCCTGCAAACGCAGCAAAACTGGTGAAGCCTGTGCCTATTGACGGTTAGTCGTCCGTAGAGAGCGAATACCGTATTTCGCACCAGTGCAACTTTGAACTCAAAACAGCCTTACATTCTTGCTTCTCAACAGGAATTTTGAAAGCACTGATGCTGGATTCTGTTCTTCGTTATTTGCTACCTTGATGCCGCGAACGGAATTCGATCTGTGCGTTATATTTTGTGCTATATTGTACTTCCAAAGAGTCATTCAAGGCTTCCTTTTTTTTCTTATCTTAAACTACACAGAAATATGTGCAGGCATCTTCCACCGCACTCAAATTTGTCGTATTCAAGGTTGATCTGTTTCCATTCCAAGCAACCTTTTTATTACGTACCTCACCGGGAGCAATGACATGTTTTGTTAGAAACATTGAAAAATAAAGCAGGTGCGTGGCGTAGGGCTTCTTCCGACGCAAATAATCTATTATTAAGTGCGCTAGAAGTTCAGTGTGCCCTGCTCGCTTGTTCCTATGCTGTTCCGGTGTCCCTTCGTCTTTTGCACCTTACGCAGATTTACTGCACAATAATTCTTTCGTGTTCTTTCCTTGTTCTTCCCGTAATTAATTTGTTCATTTCCTTTTCCCCAGCTAATCAGTCTTATATTCACTTAATACTTTTCTCCCCTCCTCCTGAAAGAGGATGGTAGGCGTTGTACCTCTGTCGATGCTATTCTGTACATTTGTACACTTACATGTCATATAAATGAAAAAAAAAGAAGGTGTTCGTAGCCTTGTCGCAGTTTCTTTTCGCGACAGAGCCTTCGTGCCTAATATACTGAATCAAGTGAACATAAACACAAATATATATATTCGGGCACGTTTTGCTACCTTCCTCATCTGCATCCGAACGTGCCGAGCTGGTTCATCCACAGCAGTGACGTCATCGACCTTTGCCATTAGGTTGGTACGTCATTTTCGAACAGTGGGAGAGCTCCAGACAGCATTTTCAAGTAGAGAAACTGACAAAAACAGATTACGACGGCTTTAAGGACGTTACGCTCAAGGCACATCTAACATATTAAGTATAATTTGAGTCACGCGTAGGCTTCGTTAAAAAAAAAAAGAAAAGGAAAGAGCGCTGTTAAGTTACGTGCGGCCTGCGTGTGTCCATTGCCCTTTACCAGATGGCGTAGCTTAGCGACTAGGCGTTGAATTTCGAATCTCGATGTCGTGGGATCGAATCCCAGCCATGGCAGCCGCATTTAAATGAGAGACGAAATGCCAAGAACACACGTTTAATGAAATATAGGTGCACACGTGAAAGAGCTCCAGGTGGTCAGCATTACTCCGGTGCCCTCCATAGTGGAGCGTGCCTCACATTATAGCTGATTTTGGCATGGAAGGCCTCCAAACTTTATTATTATTATTATTATTATTATTATTATTGTTGTTGTTGTTGTTGTTGTTGTTGTTGTTGTTGTTGTTGTCTCCAAGCGGATATGTTATTGACACAGGTGCTTTTCGGCGCCGGCTTCTATTGAAAGAGGCATTCTTTTAGCAGCATTGTAAACAAAATGACTTTTGGTATCGAAAGGACTGGATCCAAGGTGCCTTGTCTGAGGAACAATGCGACTGCGAAGTTACAGCAAGCGTAGGCATAGGCGGGTGGTTTTAGACGAGCCAGTGAAAAACTTTGGAATAGCGGATATTAGCAGGACCAAAATACAACAAGGCAGCTGTAATTGGAGCTCGTCCACTGAAACCTTTGTTCAGCAGTAGACGTAATGGCGTCGCCATGACAACCGCAAATGCCGTCTTTCTGGCATCGAAACAAGTCACAGTGACTTCGGCATGATTCCTTGCTTGCTTGTATATGTCTATTGTGTATTATTTCGGCAAGCGCTACGGAAAGTTTTGCGCTGATTAGGATTAGAACTGCATGACTCCAATCTCATTTCGTTTGATTTTGCGAAATTTCTTCTGAGAAACATTATTGGTGCAGATTTCGCAATTTGTTACGGAGCCCGCATTTATTCGTGCTTAATTTTTAGATTGCGTGAAAATTTTTTCCTGGAGAAAAATAATTAAAATCGATCTTATCAGTGGTAAATGTCACAATTTAACCCTCTTGAATGACTGATAGAGGAAATAGTAAACTATTGGCTACTCCTTGGCTCTTTCCTGTCCTCTCAAAGCTTGTAAACTTCCGATAGGTTATGAAAATTGAGAATAAGATCTCATCGTTTGTGCGAACCTACAACAGTGCCACGTACGCACAGTGTGTCTCACAGGTATTTTGGTCTCAAGAGATTAAAAGGCGTGGAAGCAAGTGCGCGACGCTTTTTGTTCTTGAATTGAGATTGGAGCCAAAGCGGTGATGCTTGGCTGTGGCGTCATCGCATGGTCTTGGGGGAAGGGGGTGTGGGGGGGGGGTGCTGCGGAGGGACACTGCACTATGAGGCAATCGTTGTTGTGTAGGATCGTTGCCTTGTATCGCGTGCAGACAAGGCTTTAGATGTGCCATCGACATGCTTTGAACGTATATCAAAGAACAAGTAAGCCCGCTATTGCTCAAGGTGTAAGTCTACGTTGTGTTGGTGTGGCGTTACTTGGGATCTTGGGCGCCGTCGTGTATCGTGAATGGGTATAGATTGGGCCCTATCACGCGAGACTTTGACCTCGAGGCCACTGTCTCTTCACAGGCAAATCGCGCCAAAGCACTGTGGTGCACGCGAGGTGCAAGTCTACTACTTGTTGGAGATCAGGGATTCGTTGGCCTGCTTTTGTGCAGGTGAGATACAAAGATCGAAAGCATAAATGCGAAAGATTTTTAGACTACTGCCCTCCAGTCTGATGTGCAAAATGTTCAGCATTGCAAACAACCGGAGTCAGAGCGTATATTTACATATGTACTGCTAGTGTTATTCAGCTGATGCTGTCTTACAAGTATTTCTTGTCATTTGCAAATATTTTGCGTGCCGCAACTGCAGAACTGTTCACGTGCCTTCAAACAGCCATGGACAGTTACTAGGTGCCGAATTCGCAAGATGTTATTTGCGCAAGTGCATTTTTGTATTGGTCATGGAGCTTCCATAACGATGTGTCCAGCATCTAGCATTGGCTGACATATTCTCTTACGAACTTACTTAGCTTAGGGCGTTTTTGCGAAAGCAGGGCCTGTAGTTGTTACTCTATACCCATCTTGCGCTCCGACATATCTTGCGAAACAGGCTCTCCCATCTTGAACGCAATTAGCGCTCCGCTACCGGTTGGATGCTACATTGAACCCCGATAATTCATTATGTTTATTTAATGGTCAACAGCGCCAGACACCAAGCCTACAGATTTGATGAAACTCTATAGCAAGCGCCATCTTTTACCGAAGTGCGTGCACCTAAAATGAGACTTTAACCGACATTTTCTCTGCACCAATTTCCCCTGCACAGACGACAGGCCTTTTTTGGACCCCTAAGTCCCTCAGACCTTCAATGAACAACTATACTATACGCAAGGCTCTCTCAAAGCATGAAGAAACCTCTCCGCAGGATACGGAACGTACATTTTGTATGCAAGGCCATGCGAAGCCTTAGTTGAGGGCGGTGCATACTGATTTCTTTCTTTGACCCTGACTTACAGCCCGTGAGTAGGGTAGCAAACGGCATTACCCATGGTACGCTTTTCTATCTTGCCTTTGTCAGTTATGCATCTCGGCACATTAGAAAAGGAAGCGTCCTTTCATTTTTTTCGTGTACTATACTACTGCACATTTTCGTTCATGTTCCGATGGACTTTATAGACTCACTGGGATACCATTTCACCTCCGCTAATACAGAGCCTTCATTTTTTCTAGTTATTTTCTGAAGAATCTCCTTGCTTAGACGACGTAGAATATGTGTTTCGACAGCCACAGTAGCAATTCAAAGTAGTCGACCAGGTGACAACAATTATTTTTCGGGCGGAATTCTGTAATTACAAGATCAGAGTAGCACGATATCGATGTCCCACTCTTAGTAACCCGAGTGAGTGCACTCGAATTCAGCAAGCAAATGTGCGCAAACTGCACACAGACAACACCTCCTTACTGTGGGGCAGCTTTTGGCACTCGGAGCACCATAGCGAGCGGCGTTTGTCGAGCCGGGTACGGACTCCAAGCACGATGAACGTTGTGGAGCTTGACCATTTGACCCACTCGTGTCAATCTTCTGCGCTACAATGTACACGGCAACGCACGCAACTTGAGCCAAGATGTTAAAAACTGAATGATGCGTTGGAATTGATTAGAACCACGCGCACCCTTTTCACATTGATCTGCAGTCACACGGGCTATTCTTTTTTTCTTTTTTCTTAATTACCTAATTTTTATGTTTTATTATCTAAGTTTTTAATTATCTGCTGGTGAACCTAACTATAATTTGCGAAGTTGCAGAGCACCTTCAGAAACCACTGAGTGAATTGTCCTACTTACAGCATGTTTCACGCAGTAATTTTTTCCCGGTTGTAAAGCGAGCGCAAGAAATGTGGCAGTGGCACTCGGCTGCTCATCCGAAGGTCGCGGGATCGAATCGCGGCAGCGGCGGTTGCATTTCAATGCAGGCGAAATGTTCAAAAATACAGTGAGGGGAATACATACAGAAAACAATGCACGCCAGTATTGAAAAATGAAATTGTCCATTCTTTTTGAAGGAAACAAAATAACAGTTTCAACCTTCAGTTTCAGTAGGCGTTTGTGCGTCATAAGATGATCTTTACCCACAATCTGCAAAAGGATGGTCGCTTAGACTTCGTAATGATGCTTGAGATTATCGTATTTTACAGCCTGCTAATCTCAGGAAGAGCTGTTAACCGACAGTTAAGTACAACACTATATATTATATATGACAGATACCCGCGTATGGTGCTATACTGATGACATCAGTTAACGGTGCAAGTTTTTCTCAAGGTCTTCTTTGCTATCAAAGTTATAACAGCAGTAACAAATGGCATGCTATAAATGTATTGATAACTCCTGACGGAAGTTGGTATTCCCAGTGTAGCCACCCCAACTTGCGCTACAATTTGTTACGCCCGCAAGACCGTGGGCTACAGTCATAACGGCGGCGATCACGTACAGCACGTTCAGCGCTAATGAAGTCACGAAGAGACATCGACTCATCCCTGCTCTTTCCTTTGCGAGCACATGTCCCGACTGCTATTGCAGCTCGTCCTGTATCTTGGCGTTAAGTGAAAGCAATGCCGCTCAGGAGTCAATATTCGAGTACATCTGCGATTGGCGATAACTTTATCTTCTGCCGTCGGGATTGCTCCAGATAAGTAGCTTCAGTGGCAGCTAGAGAAGTCGCTAATGGCCATCGAAAGTGTCCTTTAGGTGGACGTGAACGAGACGACACGTAAACATTAGCCGCAGAAGATCCATCCGAAATGTACTACTTTCTAGACTCCTAAGTAACGAGCGCTGGCACCAGCCACAGATGGACAGCGTCCTATGCTTGAAACGATGGCAAGCGCCAATTTCTTCCCATACACAAACAGGCATGTGCATCGCGCTAGGTTTACTTATCGATCGCTGGAGCGTTCTGGTAAGGTTGAAAGACAACTGTAGCACCCAGCCTTTCCGTACTGCGTGCTCGCCATGAGCTAGGGCGCAATGGGACTTGCAGTCTCTGTGCTGGCTCCGCATAAAGGTGAATATTTGGAGGGTATTTCCCCGTGTTTCTACGTGTATTCCGATGCGAGACGGTGTGCAGGAATATTATCATAGCGTGAAAAGCCTTTTTTTTTTGTACTATTCCAGGCGTAAGGTGATATTACGCTTGAAATGTAACGCATGGAACAATGCTCTGACTTTGGATTAGAATTGCTCTAAAGTGACACACAAAATAAAAATTCGGAAATGTAGAAGGCTTTTCAATGCAGTAAAAGAAGGGTGGGAAGATGATAATTTTGTGTATTAGTTGAAATTTACAGAACAGTTACCGAACGAAAACTTGGGAACTTCACCAAACAGACAAAAGTCTGCTAAAGAAGAGCTAGCTGCGATTGGTCGCGATCGCTACTGCCACTTGAAAAGTCCTAAGATCATCAACGTCGTTCGAGCCTCGAACCAAACGTTTCTTAGTCGAAGAACAGATGTCCAGAATGTATATGCCAATATATCGATCTATTGTCGAGTCCCTATGCCCTTTCTATGAAGCGCTCAAATATGAGGGCTCCCCCAACTTGCTGGCACATTTGTCTTTTCATTGCCGTGCCTCGATTTCCGGCCCGGCTCCCTACGCGTTGTCCAAGGCGTACCATCGAACTGTTCTAGCACGGACCGAGCCTGCATTGTATTCGAACATTAGGATTCGCTAGACGAAGCCACAAAAGGAGAACTTTGCAATCACGCGCTGCTCTGCGCCTGCATGCGCTATGCACGATATCCTACGCACCTCTGTTCGGTGCAGAAATACAGAAACGATGCCGACAGTTGCGCAGGAATTTTCAGCGAAATCTCTGTGGCCATTAACATGACAATAAGTAGCGTTGCTATGGCAACGTTTCCATTCGCCCCAGCGCCCCCTGTAGCACTCTTTTCGGAAAAAAAAAACACGCAACTTGCGGTGAAAAATCAACCACTACTAGGTTGGTCGTTGCCTATCTCCTGTTTTCCTTCATGCCCTAAGAGGCTAATAAGCATGGCGCGTTTATGAGTGTGGGGTTTTGGCAATGGCAATGACAATAGTTTGCCCGTCCACACCTTATCACTTCCTGAATAAGCCCTCCAATCTGAGTTTCACTCTCAAGGCTTCATTGTTCCCTTTTGTTACTTGCATACTGCCCCTACATAGACTGTCAACATGTAGACAGCGCGCACAATTCGATAATCTAGAGACGTCATTTGGGCATTCGTACGAACAATGCCTGAGCGACAGAGAGAGAGAGAAAGGTAAAGGAAAGACAGGAAGGTTAACCAGCGGAGATCTCCGGTTGGCTACCCTACACTTACGAATGGCGAACGGAGAATGAAAGAGGGCAAGAACAGAAGAGACTTCAGAGACATATCAATGTGAACGTCACATATCAGAGCACAGTTACAATCTGTCACAAAGTTCGTTGTCTCGGAGAAATCGTACCAATGCCCTGACACAAACATGCGTTGAAAGCTTTGTAGGCAAGTGGGATCTTGTCTTCGGTGAACGGGTGGTTGTTCAGCTTACCAAGCGCGGCTGAAGGGCCTGTCTTACAGAGCTGAAACGGGGGCATTCCCAGAGAAGGTGAGCGATCCTTTATCTGCAGCCGCAAAGTTCACATAAGGGGCTATAAGCCATTCCAGTGGTAAATGAATACACATTGGGGAAGGCTACTCGAACTCATAGACGGACAAGGAGGGTAGAGTGACACGGCGTGAGAGGTCAGTCAGGATTCGTAGTTGCAGGATAGGGTGCAATGCAGAAAGCTTTCCGCTTGAAAATGCAGGCTAGTTCCACCGGTCGAGTGTTAGTTAATGTGCTAGTTCGCGAAGTTCTTTGGCTGCGTCCGACTTTGGAAGCGGAATGGCGACAGCGCTCACAACGGATGCCGTCGTGAGCAGGCCGGGCAGCTGCGTCCGCTTGGTCATTTCCCACGATGCCGCAGTCATTAGGTAACCACTAGAATATTAGTGTGTTTCCTGTCAGTACAGCATGATTGTACAATTGCCAGATATCCGCAACGAGCTGCTCATGTGGGCCGTGATGTATAGGACGGACAGCAAACGCTGAAGGGCACTTTTACTATCACACAGCACATCCCATGGATTAGGCTGTTCCTGTATAATTAACTGAAGTGCTGCACGGAGGGCCACGAGCTCCGCAGTGGCATTTGACATAGCTTGAAACAGTGAGTTTAATTGTGATGGACGTTGTTGGAATTAGTACTGTCGCAGTTGAGCTTTTAATTGTTACTGAGATATCAGTATAGAGGTGGGTGTGTTCATTGTGCACCTCACGTGTACGGAGTAACGTGGCTTCTTTCAGGCCAACTGATGGCGATTTGTACTTTTTCGTGGTTCATGGGATTGCGAGGCCCCGTTCCGCTTGATGTAGGTACCACGAAGGCGAGGAAGGTCTCGCTGCCGGCGTATTAAATCTTTAGGGCAGTGGTGCGCGGTTGGCAGCAACAATGGGAATGAACGTTGCACGCAGCCTTTCTCAGGCAAAGACGCAAGGATGTAGAAAGGTACCCGGGCAACTTTGCCGCGAGTACTGAATACGCAGGCTTCAACTGAAGAGCTGTTCTTCATATGTTGAAAATTGTTCCATTATTGAACTCACTATATAGAACATTCTACTTTTCAATCTCACAACGAGAATACACTTTACCCCGTTTCGCGTTGCGCTTATTTTCCCCCATCGTGGTGCGAATGCTGTTACAACCGTATCTTAAGGAAATTCCCTTTATTTTTTAAATTCGCGTGTTTATGTCGCGTATTTCGTTTATATAGTTTGTTTAAAAATTAAAAGAGCTCTCCAAAGGCAATACCAAAACGTTAAGCCAAATTCAACTACTGACCAGTACTTGTGCGTCTCCCTCTAAACTGCCGCATAGGAAATTTTTAGTTTCAAGACCCCATTACACAAGCAGGCGCTCGTTATTTCCGCCAGCGCGCTTGCATGTCAAACTAAATGCCATTGGTCGACATTTAGCGTTTATGCCAATTTGCGGCCCATATCTTAGTCAGACATCTCCGTTTGCCTTTTCCTCCAGCGTCATAACAATCATGCGAGGGATTGTCAAAATACGTGAGGAATAAAAAATAAATATGGCAATGTGGTGAAGTGTCACTACTGAGTTCAACAACCTGCCCCACTCGTATAGAATTTTCCCAGTATACCGATCTATGTGTTTGCAATCTTTGAGACGTGTGTTCAACTGATCTTTGAGCTCCAATACATAAAGAAATGCATTCCGATAAATGAGTACACGGAACAACATTGTCGTCTGAAAACCGGTTCTTTTTACAAAATTAGGTTTATATTAATCGAATAACCATAAGCATAAGGCAACAGGAAAGTTGGCCACAGGTGCAACCAGCAAACCGATACAAGCGCTCTAGTCCGTTGTCCGTTGGTATATAATTTCCCTTTGTGTCCCTGCTTCCTACTACGACATACTCCAAGCCATTCCATCGTGCAAAACAACAAGCCCACATCGGACCCTGTCCGCCTGATGTTCCTCGTAAGGCCACTGACTGTAGAATAAGCAATCCTCAGTAGTTAGTGAAAATCTTATTCAGTAGAAGTTACTCAGTTGAACTATTACCTTGTCAAGTATTCATTCAAACTAGAACCCACATCCTGAAGGGAACCACATTATTGCAGCATATTTGCGATATCTCCCCCAGGGGATTTCAAGATCTTTCAGTCAGCAAACAGCAAACACCAGTTATTTATTTACAGGCATCGTTTCGTGCGAATTTCCACCGAAGAGGCACTTGTGAGTTTATTCTGTGGCACGTTGTTATTACCGCGTCAGCGCGGGATTGTACAGGGCATGTTTTAAAAAATTATTGCAGAACAGCGGGTACACGTGGCCCAATTTTTATTCAGAAGTTCTTATTTTGCCTTCGAGACTAAAGGAAGCACAGCTTGTTTTTACTTTCGCCGGAGCCGCATTTGCCAAGCACTCGAGAGGAGAGTCCCATGTCTAAGAAACGAAAAGTTTTCGTAAGGCTCTGGTCGACAAACACATGCGCCGTATTTATAGCTTGTTCCTTGTAAAACCCAAATAAGGCATCAAGCGTACCCGCTGGCGCCAGCGCTGAAGTACTCGTGCTGTCAGAAACAGGTGTTCAAGCAACGTGCATAGCATCTGATCTTCGTTACTGTTTTCCTCTTTCAACGAAAACCTTAATATCGCTTCTTCACAGCACTCAAGCCTTAATTTTTTCCGGCAATCTCTAAGCCGACGTTAAAATCACGTACGAAAGCTAGAACTTTCACACACAGTCTGTCTGTTAGCTTCGCATTGTTTCCTTAGTGTTCGGGAAAACAAAAGATAAAGGTGCAATAATTGAATATTGAAAAGTGTTAAAACCATTCTTCGCGTTTTCCATAGTGCAAAACGTCCTTTTAGGGGCGAAGCTCCTTAGGGCGTCGGTCTGTACATCCCATGGTGTTCGTTGGTGATGTACGTAGCCACCTCTACTTTTATGAAAAAAAAAAATTCCGAAAGTTGTGTCCTCTGCCTGGATTCGAACCCAGGCTCTCGGCGCGGCAGTCGAGCGTTCTACCACTGAGCTACGCCTGTGGTTGAAAAATTATCGCTAAAAGACCTAAACAGGTATAATGTCTCCCGCGGAATCGCATTAACAAACGTAATGTTACGTTGAAAAATAGTAATACACCGCTACACGACGCGAAAATGGATTGTATAACGAGGTCGAGGCATCATTTGAAAGAACACAGAGCTGCGTGCTTTGTAGCTTTGAACCCATTACGGAGGCACTGGTAATTATGGCGTAGTGGGTACTTCCCTACTTGGCAAAATGATAAGTTATGGCGCAGGAGATACCTACCACTTCTACTTGCACTAGTTTCCTCAAGCGTTTAAAATGGCCTCTAAGAAAGTAGCTCCTCCTGCTTACGCTGTCACTGTCCTGCAGTTCCGCGCAGGCCTGGCTCTAGCACAGCATATCCCCCTTAAACGCGAGATCCCAGCGTACGAATACAGTGTTTCTCACGCCTTTACATGATGATCGACTGGGCGATTTACGCGAAAGATTCACGGTTTACCGATGATTCCCTCCGGAGCTTCGCCCACTCATCATCATTCACCCCGTGGATATGCTGTGATTTTTTTTAATAACTTCACTGAGCATGTTTTGCAGATAGAGAAATAAAAAGTTAAAAGTGTGGAAGTTAACTTGAGTAACTATATATATGCTGAGGAGATGAAACATCCCTGAGGTGAAAATGTGTACTTCTTTATCAGTTTTATTTGGTAGAACCAGCAAGCAAAGAAAAATATAGAAAGTTCAGTTTAGGCAGCACATAACTTTCTCTGAAGCAAGTTCTGTTTCTACGAAGGAGGAGTTGAAGCAGCTAGAAGAGTGTGGAAAGGCAGCGGGGTTAACCAGTTCCCAGGAACGCGTATGCTATCTTACACTGAGCGATGCGCTGGTGGACATTGAGAATTAATAATAGATAGATAGATAGATAGATAGATAGATAGATAGATAGATAGATAGATAGATAGATAGATAGATAGATAGATAGATAGATAGATAGATAGATAGATAGATAGGAGCGCATACACAATATAGCTGTCGGTCGCTCTTGCGCGGTTGAAGACATCGCTAAGAATCTAAGGCCACTTGTGCAAATAGATGTCTTGGGAAAGCCCGGTAACGCTGTCATAGCCTTCAGCGGCGATGACTTCTGTGGGCGACGAGAGAGAGAGCGAGAGATAAGAGTTGTGCGAAAGGCAGAGAGGTTAGCTAAAATCGGACACTTACAGTTTGCTACACTGCATTGGACGAGGGGTGAGGGGAGATGGAAAGTTTAGAAGAAAGAGAATTGCTACACACACATACACACGCATGGTAGAGTTGGAGTCGTTCAGGGAGGCCCCTTTTTTTCTCGTAAGAACTTCAGCAGCGTCTACGTGGCTATCCGACTTGGAAGATCCATGATTCTTTCTACTGACATCCGTCTGTGGTGAAGGCGTATTAGAGCTAAGAGCAGCGATCGTCTCTGCACTTTATAGCGAGGACGATCGTGTAACTGTGCAGAAAGGTCACGTTGGTTGCGATGGGCATGGCGAAGAGCTTTGTCGGCAATTCCAATACGAAACGAGAATAACTTCGCGAAACCCACTTCAAGCCGTAACCGACAAAAGTAGAGTGGCCTGTTTTCGGCGGAGTCCAGCTGGCATGCGCAAATGGAGCTCGCCGCAACGAGGTCAGGCGTTGTTGCTGATTGTTTCAGGTATTTGGTCCACTCGATATGTAGATCGTGGAATGCTGTGACTTTATTCGAAGTTTGCTACAAGAGTCAGACCTTGGTAGTGCTATGGTCTCTTTATTGTGTGACGAGAGTGCTGAGCGAGCAGCGTTACCGGGGTTTCGTTATCTGTGAGGCCGCAGTGACTTGGAAGGCATTGGAAAGTCACGGGGTACCCGCTGCAATGTAGAGTACGGAGTGGACACGAAGAAATTCCTTCAACGTCAGCCCACGAGCTGGAGGAAGCGTTGTGAAAGGGAAATTGGCACGACCCTTTCTCAGCACAAATGCGCGAGGTAGCCCATACATATTTTGCAGATCGACCGCACAGTGAGGTTTTGGTCCTGGGTTGAAGAGCGCTGAAGAACGAATGCTGTTCGAGTCAATGTTTCGCCTATACTAATTGCCTTCGTGAAGGCTTAAACTGGTCGTCCAAGCAGAGCAGTTTAAGTCATCACAGAGGGAACAGTGGAAGAGCCAAAAAAGTAGAATTTTGAACCAGTTGGTGTTGCATAATAGGAGGGTGAAGTGCAAACCATAGGATAAGCGGGCGAGACGAACGGCACGGGCGCTACTAGCAAATGTGATATTTTATTGAAAATACATTGTCGTAGCACAAATCCATGGAGTTACGTTGTTTAAAAGAGTGACATACGGATAAGTCCATTTGTCAAAGGTAGGAATGGCGGGAATATTGACATTTGATCGGGAAGCTTTCATGTTGAGCGACGTTATATTTGTTTCGAGGCAAAGTACTGTTTGTAACGATGTCTGAGCCTATCGTTAACATAAGTTTGGCAATCTATCATCATCATCATCATCATCGTCATCATCATATTTTAGGTCGACTGTGGGACGAATGCTTCTCCCAATGATTTCTAATTCGCCCTATCCTGAGCGAGTTGGTTCCACTTTATGCCCACGAACTCTTAATTTCATCGGTCGATCTAACTTTTTGTCTGGCTCTCTTGCGTTTTCGTTCACTTGGTATCCATTCCGTCGCTCTTACTTCCCATCTGGCACCTTAAAGAACCCCAGGTGGTCGAAATTTCCGGAGACCTCTACTACGGCGTCTCTCATAATCAGAGCTGGTTTTGGGACGTTAAATCCCACAAATCAATCATTACTTCCCATCTGTCATCTTTTTCCGCATGATATGCCCTGCCCAGGTCCACTTTTTCTTTTAATTGATATAAGAATATCAGGTATTCCTGTCTCTTCCCTGATCCACTCCGCTCGTTATTTAGCTCTTAGCTTTATGCTTATCATTTTTATTTCCATTGCTAGCTCCGTGGTCCTTAATTTCATCTCTAGTTTTTTTAGTTATCCTAAATGTTTCTGTGCCATACGTTAGTACTGGCAGGATGCAATGAATAAATACGAACGTTTGTTTATTTTTTTCTTGCACTTTACGGGATACGGGTGTGGTCATCGACCTTACGGCAAAGCTTCCAGAAGTAACAGGAGAAGGTCAATGCCATGTTTTAGTACCAAACCTTAACATAGCACCAGTAATATTCCAGATTCCACAAGTAGAATCGCATTAAGGTACCGTATGAGTAACACGTGGTAGTGCCAGGTTGAGCCTCCTATTTTGCATGTCAGTACATGCTCTCTCCAGAGGCAGCCCACTCATCACATTTAAACGAAAGCGGTTAACATGCAAGCTAAGCAGCAACAATACATACACGATGGTAATGTATGTACGTCCCAGAGGGAGCAACTACGTAGCTACGAGGAATTTGTGCATGTAACCGTTGTGCGAGGCGAAAAAGAAATTCCTACATCTCCTAATCTTCCTGCCTTACCAAGAACAGACCCTGACATTGAAGATTACTCACAAAGAAATTTCAAGCCTTCTAACCAATTGCGTGTTTTTTAGCTTGCACCTACCTTGCGATCTCGGTGCTCCCCTTAATCAGTATTCTTCTCGTCTCCGCTTTTTCGGCTAGACTAGCATGGCGCGTCTCGCATTCATAATGATTTTCTTCTTCCTTTTTTTCCCAAACCTAGTACCTTTCCTTGCGACTCCTCGAATTCAGGAAGACGATGCTCAGCTCACTGGGCGTGCGTAGTGATGTAGCTGCGTACAGCGCGTTTATTTATTTATTTATTTTTCTGGTTCACAGTGGAGAACACAAACATTCATGAGCTCGATTTGCCAATAGGCGCGTACACAAGTACACGTGGTGAAATTCTCTGTTTTGCAAACGTTAAAATCCTCTTTACACATAGAACTGAAGGTCAGGCGAGGAAAAGTTTAAGGAGTGAACAAATGCAACAAGTTTGTTCATCACTCCTGTTACTTTCCGCTTTATAAAATAGCTTTTTGTTCAGCCGACATGTGTTTTCGTCTATGGCTAATATATGTACGTACCTTGTCTCCTTTAGTAAAGCACACAGCTGGATAAATTTCACTGTATGAGAAACACGTTTGATAATGTTGTGTGCCTTTGGGTAGCTATGAGGGAATAATCGATGTCACCTTATACATTTTTTTTTTTGAGACTGAAAGGAGTGGGGGCCATGTCGCTGACAGTAGACATGTCCTAAAAACCTCAAACATTAAAACATGCAATGTTGTACAGATGGCTTAATATTTTTGTTTTCTTCGTAGGATCACCTACCAAACGAACTACGTCAATAATGCACATGCTTGTACATAATTCTGCCATGGCTACCGCGCCAAAATAATAGCATGTTGACAGAAAGTATTCCTTAATTATTACTCATTCATCATATCAAAAATCAGTTTTCTGCAATATTTTATCGGAGATAAGCCTGCTTTTATATTACGCATTTTTGGACGCCACCCTATTGCACAAATGACGCTATATTGAAATTGAAAGTATTTTAGTCGACAACTAGATTTCCCGCCAAGAATGGGCGCTAAAGTTCATGAAGCTCTCATCGCATCGTAGTAGGGTCTGTCGGCTTACACCAGCATGCTGCCGATCCATTTCCGTGAACGTATTTATTTTCCATCTATTCAATTCCATCTATTCTCTATCCGCATAGATGGAATTGTCACTGTTGCCGGCCTTTTTTCTCCTAAACTGCGAGATCTGTTGCCTTTTCTTGATTGATTTCTGGGGTTTTACGTCCCTAAAACCAGCTATGGATTATGAGAGCCGCCGTAGTGGAAGGCTGCGGAATTTTCGACCACCTGGAGTTCTTTAACGTGCACTAAATCGAACAGTGCGCACAGTACATTCCGCCTCCATCGAAATGCAGCCGCCACATGCCGGGATTCGATCCCGCGACCCTCGGATCAGCAGCCGAGTACCATAGCCACTAGACCACCGTTGCGGGGATGCCTTTTTGTCAATAAATAACAGTTTTTTGTCGCCCTGTTGCGCTGTTCGCTGAGTGCTTTCAACAAATTACACAGCTAATTGCAAAAGCTTTATCATCTAACAAGTTATCGCATTCCGTTCGCGGCCATTTCATTTTTCCTGAGTTGCCGCTGTACTTCAAACAAACAATAAATTCCCGGGTATTGAATCAAAACAGTGTGAAAATTTCAGGTCTCCTTTATAAGTACTTTTCGAGTTCGCTTTTCTTTTTTAACTACCAGCTATACTTCAGTTTAACGAACCTTTGGATGCGTCCGCGTGTTATGAATGCGCCGTTGTTGAGCACCGAGCCGGTTGAGGGTCGCAGAGAAGTCCTTCCTTTTTATTTACCTTTAGCGGACACCAGGTTATTCAGCAACAAATATATCAAATTACCTCGGCAACTTTCCGCCTCAAAACATGCGATGCGGCTTTGCCATCGCTCTCTGGTTTTATTTTTTTTTAACGTGCTATCTCTTTTGCCCGCCGTCGAGGTAACATAAAGTTGAAAGCTTGTTTATTTCACTTTCAGTGAAACTAGGTTACAACAGATCAGCCGTGGCAGCACCAGCTCATACTTTCCTGCTTTTAACAGGATCGCGGCTAGTAGTTCTTGCGGAGCAGCGCACTAAAGGAATTTTTGTGGGGCAGTGCGCTAAAAGACAAAAATTCATTAGCGCAAGGCCTTTGAGGCGTGTTGCAATGCATTTGTAATATCGTTATGTGCTGTATTTCTCCATAGGTTCCACACAATGTTATTCCATGCAAGCTCTATTCAGACTTCCAAATATGGCCTCGTCTTTTTCCTGCATTGATAACCGTACATTACTAAGCTAACGTATACGTGGCATCGGGTTTTACTTATGGTCGCACGCATGATGTAGCCGCCTGCGTCATTATACGGCTATGACGTGTTGTTTTTAATGGTATAAATGATTGATTTCTAGAGTTTTGCGTCCCAAAACCACGACATGGTTACGAGAGAAGCCGTGGCGGTGGGCTCAGGAAATTTCGACCCCCTGGGTTTCTTTAACGTGCACTGACAGTGACACAGTACACGGGCTTCAACGTCTCGGCTCCACCTAAATGCAGCAGCCGCGGCCGGGGTTCTATTCTGCGACCATCGGATCAACAATGGAGTGCATTTGCCACTTGACGACCGAGGTGGGGCTAATGTGCATCGTTGGCAAAATGTAAGTGATAGTGTTCATAGTAAAATATACAACCTGCTTTGTATTACGTAAGAGGCATCCTATATTTCAATAAATTATTGGTTTCTGTAGCTGCATTTGCTTTGCGCTGAAGCGCCGTATTTCTCCCAAAGTGATAGTCACATCAAACGAAGTGTCTTCGCGAATCCGTTTGCTTATATATGAAACGTCTGTTGTCGAGGTAGTATAGTATAGGCGCGCTGAATTTACTAAAAATAATATCGCACTTCTCTCTGGTGCGTCATTTTGTTACATCAACTCTGACAGGTAGTTTAGAAAGTTGTGCAACCGCGTTTGTTGCAAGTAGACAAGAAGAAACTGTCTCTTGTAAGTCCGACACGACTGAGGACCCTTGCTACGAGTTCATGTTGTTAGATATAGGCGGACGCGTGATCCACTATAATGGCTTTCGATAACGCAAGAACAATCGAAAAGGCAGGGCGAGACAGTTTTTCGTCTCCATAACGTAATCCTCAAAGTGAACAGAGCTTTAAGATAAGCCCTACGACTTCGAGCAGGATACTTATGACGCTTCTACGTAATAAAGTGGATCTCGAGGTGCTTCTGCGTTTGTTCGCGCGCAATATTGGCTTAGCCTTCTGTTGTATGGCTTAGGAGGTCCGGTGTTTTCTTACGCAACGGACACTGCACAAGCTCTCTAGGTGTAACAACCATGTCGCACGCCTAGTAGATAAAGAAGGCGGAGGAACCAATTTCTGAGCAGTATATGTAAGTGCAGTACCGCTCACGCTACAATCTTCTGTGCACTTGAAAGGCTTACGGATATGTCAGAAGTGGACACAACAGAGTTTGCATTTGAGAGTGCTCCTAGCAGAGTGCCAAATGCGCTTTCATGGCACAGTGCCAAGAACGTTATCACCAGCATTAAATGTCAATGCTTTAGTGTGCCGAAATGCTCCCAGCCCTGCGAACGCCACTATCTAATATTGTGTCATCTTTCAAAAGTCTAGCTGCTGCACTTTCCTAGACATTGCGCTTGTGCTTTTACATCTTGTATTGCCTTAAGTATGCTTGTCAGCACGTCAACATCTGTGAGCTGTAGCCTCTATTCTTTTACTCTTTATTCGCGTGTTATTTATTCCCTCCTCCCCCTCCGTATGATCCACCTTAAATATATTCAAGCAAAGTAACAATTTGGGCGAGTTCGTAAAACTTGATAATGAAAACAGCGCGCACACTGGAAGAAAAAGAAGGAAAAAGAACAGCACGACCGCTCTAATCAGCGCTCGTGCCAGCAATCTCAAAATCAAACATAAGGATTGGGACGTACAAGAAATCAGACAGTGATACGCCGAGAGACATGCTCATTGGTAGCGTAATTCGTTCAAGGCCGTAGTGTGGCATAGGGATGGGAGTTAAAGGGGCCCGTGGTATTCGCAACGCCGACATGTGGCCCTTTTTCTGCGTGTACCTACATGCATGTGACAGTTGCAGCAGAGGTCTGCGCTTCATGCCTAAGGAACTATAAAGTTGTCGCAACACTTCACTCACGCCTCATTTCAAGCAAGAAAATTTCAAGTTTAACGAACTGTACCTACGTGCCCACACAAGAGCTACTTATGATGTAGAGTCGCGTGTCCAGGCTTGACTTTGATCATGGGCGCAAATCTCGTGTTCTTATTACTGGAAGATAATTGCTGTGTTTGTAGCGGTGTCTTTGTGTTCGTCTTTTGTGTTTTCGAGCTTAATTGTGCTGTTTACATCCACCTTGTCAGTAAATTCACCCTTGGTTTAGGTTTGTCTTCATGCCGTCATATGAAATGCCCAGCATAACCACTACTATACTTGCATTTCCTACAAACATGAGATTCTACCACGGTGAAACCACGAGGTATAGATGGCCATGCGCGGGTTGGTAATGTGCGACCTTGATATCAGTTGAGCTCATATGAGTCGATAATAGACCTTTGGAAACGAGTTTATATCTCGAGATTGCTTTCGAGATTATGGAGTTGCGTAAATATCATTTCTGACGAAACCACTAGTGCGTATAAGGGTGAATTAGAAACATTGGAAATTACGATGAAGCGTGGGCTATTTAGAAGGTTGAGTTCCAGCCGTGGCCCACGACCGCTCAAAACTTGTCGGAGAGAGTGTGAAATGAGGAAAAGTGGTGAGGACAGAGAGAGAGAGAGGTAGAGAGACAGAGTAAGAAACAAAAAAAATTACAGCATATCCACGGAGTGAATGATGATGAGTGGGCGAAGCTCGGGAGGTTCATCGTAGATCGTGCCGAGTTCCGGATTAATTTAGTTAACGCGCACGCTACGAATCCTCATGGTTCAACTATGCACAATTGAAATCTCCCACCGGCACTTCATTACAAGTCAAGATCCAGTGCCTATATATACATATATGGGTTGCCGGTGAACGCTTCTCCAACGCGAGTAGTCGGTATTTCTCAGTCAAGAAACTCGCTTGGAGACGCTGCCTGCGCCAACGTTGCCTCTCGCGGGTGAGAGCGCGTTCTCCTTCTTTGCGAGCTGGTAGAGCGTTCCTCTAAGAAAGAGCGTTCCCATAGCCAACGCGCGCCTTTCGCTCTCTCTCTGTCTCTCTCTCTCACAAGACAGCAGAGGCACGCGTCGGGAGAGAGAGAGGCATGCGCCGGGAGGCACGCGCAGAGGGCGAGCGCGTGCCTCCCGGCACGCGGGTTACGCCTGACGACTGACGCGTGACAAGGTTAGACTAAGAGGAGCTTCGCCCCTTATACACACACACACACACAAAAAACACGTTTTCTTGGCGAGCCAAGGTTCGAACTAACTATCGACGGTCCAATGAGAAGCTTCATGATCATTGGGCTCAACGTGCAGTCACTGAACGATATGATCGCGCTGTACCGATGAATTGGAGCTCAACTTGCTTTAGCGACAGAAAGAGAAACAGGGAGGTAGAGAAGGATAGAGAGGGTGAAGTTAGGACGATTGGAACACAATCGTACTATCTCTACCCTCGTCCTAGAGATAGAGAGCGAAAGAAAAAGCCACTTTGCTAAGCCCCTACAACTCCGCTGCACATTGTTGTTTGCGGTGGCAGAACCACGCCTAATTTCTCGAAAGCTTCACTCGTGACGCCTGCCGCGTCACGAGTGCAGCTTTCGAACATGACATTGAGTGATGCCTTAAGGTCACGGTCCGTGAGAAACTTAGGACCTTAATAATTATAATTTGTTGATACAACATGCATTTTACTACCGAGTAACAAGCTAAAGTTCATTATGCTGCAGAAGTTTGCGCTTTATATTCAGGTTTTCGTGGCATTTAGCAAAATATTCTTGTTTGTGCAACAGGAGCGGTAAGCAATCATATATTATGCAAAATGACGCAATAATGCACGTCGAACTGAGCGAAGTGAGCACGAAGGTGAACTGCATGCTATGAAATTATCGCCGACCGAGACGTTTGTATTCCTTTCGTGAGAGCGCGTCAAGTAACGCAACTGTGAGTTGTCCGTTATGCAGGTTTCATTGTGCCGAGAAAGGAATTCTCACTGATGGAGAAAGGCTAGCTAGGTTTAATATAAGCAATAAGGTGGAATGTTGCAATGGTCAAAATGAGTAATGATAGTACTAACGAAGGTAGGATGCTGCGAAGTTGATCCCACTGAAATGTTAGTTTTGCTTGCGGACATCTTCAAGCGGTTATACAATGCCTCTCACTTCAGGTGGGAGTGTCTCAGTTACCCTCGTCTTTTTTTGTTTTTCGCATCGCCACTATCAAGAATTCTTACGGGAATCGTTCCGTAATGTGAGTCTGAGCGGGTTATCGGGGGTCGTGAAAGGCGTATAAGGAATCGATTCTGCGCCTCTATAAAAGAAGCCGTGATGTGTGCCGTTTGCGTCAGAATGGCTGTCACTGCATGCGAGCTGCGCTTTTCCCTCTATAGTACGCCCTTGGGGAATAAAGGCGCGGTCCACTCCTGCGTGCTTTATGTTTGCCGTGGGGGCGTTACACGTCATATCTGTAGTTCATTTTTTACGACCCATCGTATATCCACTCCGGCCTCCCTTCATATTCGAAGCTGGGAGAAAAGTTCCCAAGCTCTGATCGTGATGTAGTGGCAAATGCCACCTGGAGCAATAAAGACGGCAGCCCATGATGCTGCATGTGGTTCCTGGTAGTCTTTGTCGAGGAGACTGATTTACGCCTTTTCCTGCAGACCCCTATGGAGAATGATGCGAATGTTTTTGCCAAAGAGTTGAGAAATCTTACTGGCACCAGGTACGCTGTACAGTGGAAACGATATCTGTATAGGTGCCTTACTATGTGCTGAGAGTTCAACAGTGCAAAAACAGTGACGAATAAACAATAAATTTGAGCGATAACTTCTGCTTAGTCGGCACTGGCTGCATGACACCGCTATAGTGGCTGAACGTCGCAGTGAATAATAAACCTGCACTTGCTTTTGCTAGCATTGTAGGACATTATGAGGGACTTACGGACGAAGCCATTGCCACTAGTAAAACCGACAGTTCATGCATTACAGTCGTGGCGTATCTGTCTATAGACATTTACGGTGCCAGCTACGAAATGTGCGTATCGTTTGCGTGAGTCGAAAATAAAGTGAGAATTACATTAAGGCAAGTGACGTGGAAGAAATGCGGACTGATGTCCTTTGAAATGCGTTACGTAAAAAAACAAGTAGCACAGCAGACGACAATCGAGCCCTTTGTGCCACATGGTTTGCACTAGGTGTATTTGATGAAAAGTCACCCCATGGCACAACAGTGTTCATGCACAAACATAGCATGCACAGGACTCCATCATAAAATATCAAGGTGCATGAACTCTGTATGGACAGCACCAGTGGAAGTACATGACTGCAGTAATAACACTCAAGAGTGGCTCCTAAAGGCAAGAGATGTGTAATCTGTGTTAATGGGCATACACCGGGGAGTTTCCGCGAACACTTTCAAAAGTCAAGAAGATAGCTTTTACATCAGAAGCATTTCTTGGCGAACTTAAGTCACATTGAACTTATATATCTCTCTATCTAGTCGCCTACGTCTCGCTACTCACCTGGTCGTGTCATTCGCTTGGTATATACAAAAATTTGGGTGGTACGACAAGAATCTGTCACAAACATGGTTGACTTATTTTTATATCGCTAGCATGTGTGTTAACCGTTCTTCTAGGGGTGTTTTAAAGGATGCATATTTAGTGCTATTGCTCACCATGCTTCCACGCAGCCTCACTCGACCTAACGAAATAGTCCCACAAACTACGCTCACGAAAAGCAAATCACTGCCCCGTAAGACAGACGCCTACATTATCACGTGAGCGCCCACATTAAGTAGTAGCACGACCTAGCCTTTGGTCGCCATATTTCTGTTGACGCGCATGGCTAGCTCACAGTAAACATAAAACTACCGGACGTTTTTCTTTCTTTCTTTTTTTTTACTAAGGTGGCGCTTTGTTGTTTAGCATTTATTTTTATTACTTGTGTCTTGGAGGCATCTCCTTGTCGTTATCTTTTACGTCGTTTGAACATTTTCTCGTTGGGGGCCTTGGCTTTGCTTCCTCTTTTAGGTGTTGTTAAGGCTATGTTAGGCATTCGCGATGACTCATTTCTCTTGGGCACCGTTGTTCTGGGAGGCGTTGCGCATGTGCTCCCTGCCCAAACTAACACAGCAGCCTGCGATGGGTTTAACCTCTCTTTCATGCCTTAGTTGCTGAGTGTTGCGACTGCTCGGGCGCGTGGCTACGATGTGGAGGTTTGATGAGGTGTTGGCGCTTCGTTTTCGGGTTTATCGTGAACGTACTTACCCACGCTGATTGTCTGTATAAAGTTTTCGTGTTGTTCCAATAAACCTCAGTTGAGTGTTGAGCGATTGTCGTGTGTGTCTAGTTCTCGTACCCGTCAGTTTAGAGCTCCAAGGTTTCCGTTTCAAGTACAAAAACAACTAGCCCAAAGAGACGCTCTGCTAATACAACCGAGTTCGCACAATGTCAGTGATTCTTCTCGTCAACCGTGGCTTTTCGAAAGAGAATGCAGACGCGGTACTGGAAGTGAAAAAATGCGACAGATCCCACGGATTGTGGGAATCGACATTATGCGAAGCAATGCGCGAACAACTTATCGATGCCGAACTGTTTGGTGCCCAGCCATGTTTGAAGAGCAGAATCACGGACATTGTGCGAACTCAGCAGTATTGTGTGCCGTCGGCTGGACAGGTACATCGACCGCACTATAGCGACTAAACGCTACGTCGTGGTACTACGTGCAGTAGAAGCACACGTAAGAGTGCAGGGGTCTGTTTTACTGTGCGCTGAGTTGCTTATCGTAATTGTCGCTTGTGGGCCTATATCGTTGGGTCGAGTAATGCTGCGCAAAAGCATTCCGAATGATTGGAATAGACATGAATTTTTTTTCATACATTGCTAGAGCAGTGGATAACACGCATTAGAACCATAACTGACGCTAAACAAACACCATCACCTGAACTGCTGATTCAATGGGTACGTACCACTTTGAAAGAGGCGCCGTGGACAAATGGCAGCGAACTTGCCTTGCACCTCGGCGACCCGAATTCATTCCTTGCCGTGTGGTAGGCTGCTTTTAGTCATTTCAGCAAGTTTATGCCTCTCTACTTGTTACGTCTACATTTGAATCCCAATCTGCGCAAATGGTATCCATCTCTCTTGTTTAAGTCACGTGAAGCGTGTTCTCATGAGATTTTGAGTACCAATTTGAATGTCCATTTTGGTTGGTCCTTGATTCGCATGGGGGGGGGGCTTCACTGTGAAAATTCAAGCACCTGTGGCGCATAGCGGCATTGTCTTGGTCGAGCACTGCCCGTATCAGCACGCGTGATCTTGTCATCGTGAACCCAGGCCTAGACGACAGATACGTCATGTTCGCGATATCAAAATCAATCAACCGTGTTTGACATACATTCATACCCTGCCATCTAAATTTTGACATATTCTGAGCGAACGAGACAACTACGAGAGCACCGAGATGTAGATAGATAGATAGATAGATAGATAGATAGATAGATAGATAGATAGATAGATAGATAGATAGATAGATAGATAGATAGATAGATAGTGACTTAAGTTTGCCAAGAAATGCTTCACATTTAAAACGAGTAAATCGAAAATTAGGTGCAAGCTTTGTTTTTGCTTAGCTGTACCGCATTCGTCGCGTTGTGCGCTGCGTTCTGGGATTAAGGGCCACGGAGAGACGTATACGCGCAGATATTGGGAGTGCACTTATTTTGATAAGTTCTGGAGCTCCATGGATTGGTTAACACGCGATGGATGTCCCGTACCGCTGCCGTCACAGTTCGATGCAAAGCGAGTGCTGGGGTTTCCTGGAACGGTCCACTTCCTGAATGATTCCACTTCGATAACTTTTCTTTTTCTCACGAGAGCAAACAATGAAACCATGTCAATCGGCGCGCTTCTGTACTGCATTGGAAAAAGCGCCGGTGCACTGCGGGTGACAGAGAACGATCGCCACCTGCCATGATGGCTAATAAGATGGATGCGCTGTCACGAAAAGAGCACCTTACGGCACAGAAGCCAAACTCCCCAGGCGGCAGGTATCGCCATCAGCTTAAAAGGGATGGTAGGCAACTGCGCGCTTCATTTTACACCTGAAACGTTGACCAGGTCAATAGAAAAACTTTATACTGATTTTGATGACTTACTTACTCGCTGGAAAAACCCAGCGGCCTCATGTGTGACGCGTAGTTTTTTGTACGACAGTCCTCTATTCAGAAAGCTGGTTGGCCCGTATACAGACAGACAGACAGACAGACAGACAGACAGACAGACGCCGACTTTATTAACAGCAAAGCTGTTCTACCTCAGGGAACTCGGCATACAGGGCATACGCTCCGAAGGGGTACGGAAACAAACCCTCAGTGCCATCTCTAGTTAAACTGACACAATTTTTCTTCGCTCCTAGTTGACTTCGCGCAACCAGATCAGAACGCTTTAGCTGCAACATGCTTTACGATTCCCCCGAGTCCTTCATACTAACCTCGCAAGAACGCTTCGAGCGGGAATCGAACCCAAGCCGTCTGCGTGGCAGGCAGGTGGTCTACCAAAGAGTCAGGCCAACGGCTGACGCTGCTTCGGCAAAAAAGCCCCTACACTTGCTGAAGCAAAGCATATGATGATAGTTTTCTGAAACACCGTACACTTTACGGCGAGCAAGAAACGCTGCGCATTTAAAAAGGCCGAATGCGCACTGAAATGGACACAAAATGATTTCCTATAGTTACAAACCGCCCAACATTCTTAAAACCATATTTAGCCTGTCGAGGGCAGGAAACATGTTGTTATAAGTTCACATAAGCATGCTCTACATCCAATGTGTTTTCATTGATTTAATATTTCGCGGTGTGACCATCACGAGAGGCACCTTATTGCTTTAGAGCCAACGCGATTCCGCTGTATCTCGCGCCTTAGAGCGCACCACCTCTAAATGATACCAAAATACCGCAAAGACGATTTCAGATTAGTTTATTGATACGCATATTTTTTTTAATTCTTGTTTTTTAGTCCGTGAACTCAACGCGTGTTTTTTCAACCTTTACAGAAGCTCAAATGCACTTCAGAAAGAGAGAAAGTGTGTGCGAAAAAAAAAAAAAGCCACTCCACCATTCAAAATCGTTTCCAAGTATTCCTTTGTGATAAGTTTCGCACGCTTTGAATATGCAAATATCCAGCCAAGGCCCTGAGCAAATCGCAAGGCTGGTAAGTTTTGAAAGGGCTGGTGCAACACCGCACTTGTGCTTTTTAAACGTTGGCCGTTTCATAGCATTACTCAAGCGGGATCGCCGCTCGCATTCCATTTATTTATACTTCGATATGCTCAAAGTTTGCGGTCCTGCGAGTTACAGACCACGCAGTCGAATCTACCCCGGCTGCTGGCAGTGCGCTTTCCTAAACAACTAAAGCGGACAATTTCGATAGTCGTTTTTTTTTTTTTTTTCATATAGTGATCCTCAAATAGACTAACGCTGACGCTTTCCAATCGGTTGTTGCTGTCGACCTCGCTCTGAGCACGTTTAAAAATATAACGTCGCGATCCCTATTTCAACAAAGGGCGGATTTGTTTGCGAAAACATTGTATACCGGCGATTAGACCCGATGCTGACAAATTTATTTGCTGTATAATTTTTTTTTTGAAGAGAACGTGCATTATATTAGGGGCGAAGCTCCTTAGGGTCGAGGCTTGTCCGCCGTCACGCCGTCGTAGCCACGCTAGTATTCGCCAACCTGGGGTGCACGAAGCAAGAAGCCATCTACAAGGCAGAGGAGAAGGTGGCCGAGATGTCGCACACCGAACTTGCCAGCCTTCCCAAAGAGATTCTCATCGTCCCTAACAAGCCGTACATGATCGCCACCAACATCGACGTTTTCGACGGACTCGTCAACGGGGCAGTGGGAACTCTCAATGTGTGCGAACGAGGAGTGCTGCACGATGAAGATGAAGACTGTGCATATAATCACACCACACCCCCGTTTTTATGTGTCACGTTTTTGTATGATGATCGAGTGGGCAAAATCTAAGGAGGATTCACTGTTTACCAGATTATCTCCGGAGCTTCGCCCACTCATCATCATTCACTTCGTGGATGTGGCGAAATTTTTTATCTCGATATCATTTCCTCTGTGATGGGCCTTATAATAGCGGTTCCTTTATTATTTACCTGTAAAATGGCATTTTTGTACACATTTCCTATTCGGTAATTAGTAGGGCATATTAACGCAATAGACGTACCACTCTACGGTTAACGCTTATTTCTATCCTCCCGAAAGGTACATATTCCTACTTAACAACACGAACTGATATTAGTAAGGATAGTATAGTGAAACGGGCCTATGTAGGCAGCAGTGTCAGACATCCCTTCGCGACTACTCCGAGGTTTTCTGAAAAAATAAGAGCCCGTTGCTTTCCTCGTTTATGCCAAATGCCACAACGTTCTGCCAATGTGAGTTCTTACGTCGGGTCACTGACAGAGCATAAAAGATATGTCCCGACGTTGTAGCGATAGAATCACAAGTGGAAGCGGCAATTTCATGTGCCTCAGTATTTCTTCTGACACGAGTAACACAGACAACTCTTGTGTAAACGGGGGTGCTTTAAGACATGTGCCAGGAGTCAGTGTAGCTTGATATACAGCCTCGCACTTTGAAGAGATGCCATCGCACGTAAGGTTTCATCGCGTAGGGTACGTGATATCAAGGTATTTCCTCCACTTCGCATATTTTTACACGGCCTGCGAGTGGTCATTTATACATTTGGTAAAGGGTATCGCGGAAAGCTTTAGAGCCAAACAACGTCAAATGCTGATCAGCAGATGGCACGGGCGGTACGGATAGATTATAATGCATAAACGGCCCTTAAACAGGGTATTACCGCAGTGGGCACGGCGTTGCGTGCGTTTTCAGATAAAAAAAAAAAAAACAATCCCGTTCTTTGTACAACATGCCGATTTTGTCGTACTTTGAAGTCCTTTGCAAGAGATATATTAAAGGTAAACAAATTTCTTTCCGCTTGGTCCCAAGTAAATATAACTACAGCAAAAAGAAAAAAATTGGAGCATTTGCTTGTGTTTAAACATCATAGATAGCTAGTTCTAACGAGGCTCATGTTTATTATTCGCCAAACATTTAAAGAGCAAGAGCAGGTACTTCCCTCATCCCAGAATTATCAGAAATCAGAAAGGTGCTCAAAGCGGTTGTCTGCCTGAATAAAAATGCAGAAATTATTAGTTAGTGAAGCGCATTCGTGCCCGCGTAATGATGTCGCCAAGTCATCATCTAGCGTGCAAGAGAGCCATTTGGATCTTCCGAGCGATTTCCGGTTTCAGTGAGAGCGCACTTCGCAGTCTTCTCATTCATTGCGGCGGTGAGTGCGCTCAAAAATTCACAAGGGCGGCGACAGGACTAGCATTAAGCATTTCGAAAAAACAAAAAAGGAAGGAGTGGCAAGGGGTGCTCGAGCGCAGAACGCAGGCAAGCCTTCGCGATAAATAAGAGAAGGGAAGATTAAATGACTGTATTGAAGCGCTTCCTTAGTTATTTTGCCTCTCTTTTACGTCACGAATTCTGGCAGATCGCTTTTTTCTTATTCCGGCCGCAAAACTCCATTCTCAACACAGCGAACACGGTGCTGTGAGACAGGATATGAAGAAAGGCCCGACATTTCACCAGCAGTCGCAGGGACTTCGTCCCCGTGAAAGAAGGTGATCATGGACGAGATCAAGAGCATTTGAGAAATGACGCCTGACAGGGAGTCCCGAAGTCCCGATATGATGGTGCCGGCACTGCGGAGACGAGCGAAGCGAATGGGCGCACGAAGGTGTGAATGGGAAAAGAATATTCTGCGGCAGCACACCGAGCGATCTGCTATACCACGGCGTAGTTCACGCAGAAGAAACAGTAAGAGAGCCCGAAGGAAAGTCTTCAGTAGAAATAAACGTGTTTCTTTCTGGGTGCTGTTTTCATGATTGGGGGAGAAAAAAATCTGTCGAGGGGAGAGAACTGCAGCGTGGCCATTAGTAGTGGCTAGATAAGCGTCTCGAAAGGGAGGCCGCATTAAAAAACGAGTGCGTAATTGTTTTGTGAGTGTCACTCATCGGTACAGCCGGAAGGCCCAATTACAGTCAAACGTCTCGCATTGGGCATCGCATAGAAGTGCACGCGCACACCTGGGGACTAACGATGATGATTGTTTTGAGATAGGCACCACAGTGTATTCGGCACAAAAATGCTTCGCATTTAAAAAGCAAGGATAGTGGTCAACTGTAGACGTGTACATGCACTAACTTAAACCACTTTCTGGTATGGACACTATATATATATATATATAACGAAAGGGAAGGGGTCATGGGCTCGTTCTTTATTTGTTAGAAACAAGTTAATGAGCAAACAGACAATGAAGCCCAGGAAAGAACTTTCCGAACTTTCCTGGGCTTCATTGTCTGTTTGCTCATTAACTTGTTTCTAACTATATATATATATATTCAACCATGTCTTTCATGCGAGGCCGAGTATACGAACAATTTGTATTCGATATACTTTATTTGTACGTTCACTGCTTCCGCTACACAGCAAGTATCCCTGCTTTTATTACTATCCCGAAGTGAAAAATGCACCCGCGTTAGCTTTTGTTACTCCCATGTATATGGTTATTATCATCAGGAGCATGGCGACTTTAGGAATAAACTTGGCCATACTGCTACCATGCTGATGATTCCATTAAAGAGACGCATGATTAAACGATCTTGTTTTGCTCAATAGCACCAATTGTTCACGCGCGTTCTAGTTCTTGTGCGGTACGTTAGGCAGCCATAAACGTCAATCAAAGGCAAATAGCACAGTTAATGGCGCCCAGCGTAGCAGAGGAGGCCGCCGGAATAGCCTAGTGACACGAAGAATCGAAGCACCCGCAATCCTGCGAGTTCTCTCATGCAAAAACACCTACACTGTATCGACCGTGACGCTGTGACGGCGAACGTGACGAGCCACCTAAACTGCATCGCACGTACGCGATTCATCACTGCAGCCTTGAGAGCTGTCCCTTAAGCAACGAGGCACTTAATTTTCCGCAGATGTGAGATCTTATGTAAAGTCTTGCTGTGACGACCTTTTGATATTGCTGGTTACATTAAGTTAGGAGATGCCAGTCAAAGTGCAAAGAAACATGCGTGTAGCGCTACCATTTTGCTAGTTTTTAACAAGGAAAAGGAAATATATCGTTACGACGTTTCGCTACGCGTTGCTTTTAAAATTAATAGCGCTCTCTTTTCTGAAAATTGAGGTTCATGTACTTCAAGTCCACAAACTGCTGGCTTAATTCGGTAGTATTAAAGTCTACGCATTAGCAACGTAAGAATGCTCACGTTTAGGAGCTCATTCACCGCGAGGATACAGCTACGTTAGTAATAAACCCATCATTTCTCCCTTAGTAGCAGAAAGCATTACGTGTGTTTGCCTTGATGAAATCAATATAGGAGTACGAAGTATCGGGATAAAAAAAAGTGCTAGAATCCTTTATGGCTGGCATTGAACTTGTCCTATCTAATTGTAAAAGGAACCATCTCAAGGATAATAATTATCATTGCCTTGTCGCATGAATCAACAGAAAGAGAGGAGTGAAAGGAGGGCGAGGGACGGCCGAAAGTCTCTTGCCCCCTTATTTGCCCATCTGCTCGAACATACTGCAGTATTTATAGTACGTAAATCGACACGGACGACCCATTCCAGGTATAAGTCTACGAAGTACAAGGATCCTAGCGCATATACTTCGCAGCATATATCAAACTGAAAAAGTATACACCGTCACACTGAGAACTTGCATTTTGTGAGAGTACGAAAGCTTCTAAAAAAATTCCGCATGACATTCATTTGCTTACTTATAGGTATTCGCCTCGTAGGAAAGGATTACAAATGAGATGTTTTGAAGTATAAGTAAGCCTCTCAGCTGCGCTGCGAGTGCGGCGTTCGTTGAACGGCTCAGCGTGTGACGGCATTGAACCGACGAAGCGCTTTCGCTCGCAAGAAGGTCAATGCCTGCGAGCTATGCGAAACCTTATACGGGCGCCACAGGGTGCGCTGAACCGTCGGGCATCGACCTTGCCTTTGTATTTTTTCTTTCTTTTTTTACAATTTAAAACTGCAGTCCAGATCTTCTCTAAATTTTCACCGTCTGCGTAGGGAAATCAGTGTATTGACGAACTAGTATTGGTTAACCTCCCTTACAAAAATGACTACTGACCTCTTGTTGAGAAGTCGTTGCAGATTGATTAAATCAATGGATTTTCAACACTGTTTCAAAGGACACTGATTTTCTTTAAAAATACACAATCAATTTTTGGGGGGTTTAACGTCCCAAAAGCACGATGTGATCATGAGGGACGCCGCACTTGAGCGCTCCGGAAATTTAGGCCACCTGGAATTTTTAAACATGCGCTTACGTTGCACAATACATGGGCCTCAACGTGTCAACTCCACCGAAATGCAACCGCCGCTGCCGGGATTCGATCCCGCGACTTTTGGTTCAGGAGCTGCATGCCACAGCCACTAGACCACCGTGGAATAAATACCTAACGAATATATCGTTGATTGTTTTGAACAAAAAGATTGATTATAGCATTGAATATTTGAGGATTCGTTGTTTTGTGATGGCTGAGTTGGGCATGTCTAACTGGGCTGATATGTGAAGGTGAATGGAAAACACTCGACGGCACGGACATGAAGGGCATTCTAGCAGACTTAGCACACACATACGCACCCACATGTGTTAGCTCTACTTTCGTAGAGGCCACATACGTGACACCTTCCATCAAGCAACAAGCGCTCTTATGCAACAATCAATACGCTGCAGCACTACATGCATAGTCACGCACGCTGTGTGCGTAGTACAGGCTCGGGTGACGGCTATGCCGACTTCCGTAACCTCCCCATTTAAATACAGGGAATTGTTCAGCGTTATTACTACATCTTTATCTGAAACCCACATATATACCTGCACTCATAACATGCAACTCTCAAATTACCGTCTTGATGGAACCGAGTTAAGCTTAACATGTTTGGTGTGGCACTAAAGGAAGTAGACAAAGAAATAGAATGCGCGAGACATGGTGTTTCTTGCATATGTTAGCGCTGCGCCAAATCTGTTAAGACGTCAGCTATCCCAAATTTTCAGCTAGAGCATAGAAGTTGTTAAGTCACCTTATGAAGAGCCCTACTCGCCCGCGTCACCGATGTAGATATAAGGACTTATGCAGGAGCAGAGAACGCTTGGAGAGTAACAAGTGGAACATACTACGCAAATGAAGTATGCATTTTATTTCACAGGGAACACCCACCTGCCGCGTAGTACACTTCTGTGGTGCTCATCCGCCGTCAAAATATACTTTCACTATACGACTATGCTAGTGCTTACTGCTTACATATACACAAGGCAACGTGCAAAGGCGATCATCATGTCACAGAGCGTCGGTAGTGGCTGCAGGAAAATTGTACTCCGCGTGATGCGCACATCAAAGCTGTTATACAGTCAGGGTGCGTCAAATACGCAGTAGCTAGCTCCGTTCAGAGAGACGATATATATTATATATACACCTGCCAAGAATGAATTTCTCATAACCTCCATGTGCTTCGTTATACTTTCCTCCGACGTCCGAGTCTACACGTGTCTCTAACCTCTCTCTCTTTTTTTTTTTTTTTTCATTGAAAATCCCCTATATATTTTAAAATCCTGTTTGTCAAGTGGTCATGAAAGCATCCTACCTTAAGCGACTTGATGCAGTGACGGCAAAAATAATGAAGTTCCCTTTCTCTCACCCTCTTTCTTTTGTTTTGGCGCCATATTTTGTTTTTCTCTTTTTCCTTCCGCTCTTAATGTTTCTTTCAGTGACAGAAAACAATAACGCTGTATTTGTATCCTCGGTGTGATTGTCAAGGACCCATTGTTGACAAATTTATACGAGCTCAAATGTCCCCTCGGAAGGGTTACACTGTTTATATTTATGGTTACACTCTTTGTATTTACGCTTAATGTTATAGCGGTCAAAAAGTTCAAGTAGACTAGCATGCAGCGGCATATAAAGGTATTGGCTGTCATAATCAAAGGCGTTTCTGAAAGACTGTCTTTATTTCTTCGCATATATTGAATGCTTGATTAGTCTAATAGCAACAGTAGGTAGCAGGGCAAGAATTAGCATCACATGAACAAGTGCATACATACATACATACATACACACACATACATACATACATACATACATACATACATACATACATACATACATACATACATACACACATACATACATACATACACACACACATACATACATACATACATACATACATACATACATACATACATACATACATACATACATACATACATACATACATACATTGCTTCTGTTTACCGCCTACTGTACATATGAAGGGGCGGAGGATTTTCGAGGCTGAATTCAACGAGGCAACGACAAGCACGCACACCGATCTCCAAACATCTGTATTTTTCGCACGCTTCGCGTGGTTTTCACAAAAAAAAAGGAGCAAGCCTCGTCTGCTTTCAAAGCAACAAAACGCCCCCGCAGCGAAACTTCTGGACACATGCCCCGTGAAAATAAAACTGCCCATTCTGTTTGTTCCGCTTTGACAGCCGGGCTTAGGCTGCCTGGCGTCGACGAGCGCTTTTTTTACGCCCCAGGTACTCTTTTCAGGGGGGCATAAATTTACGTCAACGCTCGTGTCCAGATGCCATGAAATGCGGATGCAGCGGTGTTAGACTCTCGCGTAGCCCACGCGGGAGTCTTCCATGAATTATAAGCATTGCTGAGCGCACGCGCATCTGTAAGTACACTCTTCCGCATGTAGCCATGCTGTCCCATTCGCCCAGGTAGCACACGGTGTAGAAGGATGGTCATGTGGGCGAGTTGGAACTGATTATGCATATTGACGGTCAGCGCGAAACACGAGGACAAAAGAAGGAAGGGACGAGGACAACGAGGACAAAAGAAGGAAGTGGTTTGTGTCCCTTCCTTCTTTTGTCCTCGTGTTTCGCGCTGACCGTCAATATGCATAGAACACGGTGGACTAGACCGTACCAGCACCAGTGATGCTTAGTTAGTGCTACAATTTTTCAGTTGTTACAGCGAGGCCGTCAGCCTCTATAGGTGGTTAGATTTAGATGTGCCGTTGGTCCTGCGCGCTCCTCGGTTAAAGAAAATGGACCGATTTCGGATGTACTGAAATAAAGAGCCGACCCGCAGTGGAGGTAAAAAAACGTGCGCCATGCTTCCAGCACTCCATCATTAATAATAATAATAATAATAATAATAATAATAATAATAATAATAATAATAATAATAATAATAATAATAATAATAATAATAATAATAATAATAATAATAATAATAATAATAATAATAACGCGGGAATCCCGTAAGCGTTGGTTTCATTTCGCTTGTGCAGCGAATTCTGCGTCTACGTGCACGTGAGTATATTAGTCAAATATTATAGATTTCACATCGACGAAGTTTTCTCCACCACTTCCTTCGGCATAACCACATACAACGCGGTGACAAAAAAAGAATTAAGCATTATTACAAGACTAAAACGTTGACTAGCAAATAAATAAGTATAGACGAAGTAGTTACAAAAAAGAAACATAAAGGTAGAGATTGAGACGCACGGCGATGCAATAGAGACACCCTAACTGATAACTAGCATCTTTTTTCACTAGTTCTTTGAGGAACACCCTTAATATTTCCTTTATTTGTAGATTTAGAGCACTGCATTTGGCACCGTATATTATATAAGTAATAGCTTTGCGTATTTCGGAAATATCGGACAAGTTTCCTCACATGCCAGTTCAAAGAACCGCGGGAACGTCTTCCGCTTCCGTACGTCGAGCTCGCTGTGTGTGATTTGGGCAAGCGGCTATCGCAATTGGACAGCGATTTCCGGGCTGTTCATTGGCACGTTTGGCCACCGGCCGTTTCGGATCGTTTCGCAGAACATTTCCTGAACGAACAGGAAGCAGGAAGTCCGGCAGCTGCGGCGAGGCGGTGCACTGCGGGGATGGTTTGAAGTGAATCGTCCAAATATTACAGGCCGCTGCTGACGCTGACGGCGGATTTACTCGCTAGAGATAAAGGTGTGAGTTTCTGAAGGCGGTCTTGTGACCGAAGTTTCCGCAAACGAGACAAGAATTTCGACAGGGACGAGACATACAACTAGCCCGTCTTTTCATCATAGACTAACCCGGAGGTCCGATAATGTGTGAGAATTAGGGCTGTATTTCCTTATGCGTTAACAGTTATATATCGTGAAAACTCAACACCATATAAACTCGAAAGAACCCAAGGGTATGCGCTATATTTCCGGAAAACTTACGGTGTTTCTGCTGTAACACTGGGAGCCGAGCCATATGCAGCCTGACCTGACTGACCAAATGTTTGATACATTGACCAAATTATTGGTCACTAGGTTAGTTGGTTCGTTAGTTGGTTTCACTTCAATGAGTGAAGAGTTCTTCATGTGGTATTTTTGTTTGGGCGGGATACATTCAAATCACGCTGGTATGGCTTAAACGCATGTATACTATCGCCCGGTAGCACAACTAAGGGAAGTCAGGCTGCGTGAGTAATCTGAATCGTATAATTTATTTTGGTCCTGATAGCGCGTTACCACGCGAGGACAGCTAAAGGGGGTGCACATTACAAGCGCTTGTCCTGTGTGCCGTTCATCTTGTCTCCGTACAGCAACATGCTGTTCCGACGAAATAAACGTAAACCATCTCGCCCAACTTAAAATCGTGGTTCCCCTCGCTTCCTCGTCTTTCGTAGAGCTTGTGCTGCTGCACTACAATATTCAGCGCCTTAGATTTAATCATTCAGGTAGAACTGCGCACCACGGCGTCATTTCTGGCCAGCTCATATATATATATATATATATATATATATATATCCGAGAAAGCAATGCGCAAAGAAAACTTCCTTGTAGTTGGGTACACCCAGGCATGTAGATATATCGTCTACGCGAAGTAAGGTAGTTTGAAAGCCCTTTCGGAAAAATCGTCCACTGCTGTAGAGGTTCCCCACAAATCTCACGGGAAATAAGAAATTGGAAGGACTTCAGGTGCCATACGCAACACAAGCTTACCTTCCATCACGCTAGTAGCCAACGAGTAATAGATCGACGCCTGAATACATGAACGTCTAGGGACGCTGCAAAAATGAAAAAAAAAAAATCTACCCTTGGGGGAGGTAAAAGAAACAGAGGCATAAAGGTTGATTACAAAAAAAAAAAGATACCTGAAAAGGCAGGGCAAGAAGCCGCGAGCCGTCCTTACTTTGACTGAACCGGGCGCCGTTCCACATCTTAATGAAATCTCTGATGCCATTTCCCTTCAACTATTTCTTTTTAACCGTCGAAGGGACGCTGCGCGTGGCTCTGCTCCTTCCATCTCGCGGCCGGTTTTTGGCATTCCGCGTGATTTCACGTTCTTCTAAAATGCAAGGGCCAGGCCTTCGAGGCCTGCATTCAGCTCAGGCTTGCAATATAGAAACGGCGGCTCTGCAGAAGAAGAGAAATTCACCGCATCCTGGCGAAACGAATCCCTGCTCTTTTGGGCCGCCAGCCGCAGCGACCCGGTTTAAATAACGCTGCGTCTGCTGAATTCCGGGCCCGTGATGAAAAGGACGCCATTTTGAGGGAACACGTGCGCAGTTCATTTGTAGCACTCTTCGTGCATGGTTTGCTTTCTAGCCATTCGATCGCTTGTCGTCTACCATGTGATACACGGATTTATTTATTTATTTATTTATTTATTTATTTATTTATTTATTTATTTATTTATTTATTGAACCCTCGGTTGTTACCTCACGGCTGTGATGCTGCAAGCGTTGGCATAGCTACGATGATGGGGAAGGGGGGGGGGGGGGGGGGAACAACATCCCCTTAGTTTTTTCATCTTGTGTGTACACACATATGTGAACGTATACAAACATGCACACTGATATACATGAAGGGGGCGGCGGTTGGCCCAGAAATGAATTCTGGGCTGTGTCTCTGTGAAATGGAAACACCGCCAGTCACCTTGAGTGCCTTTCTCTCAAACTACAGCAGCAAGAGCTATCATCGTGCCTAAATACTGCTACGCCGTTTCAAATACGCAAGCATCTCTATTCCTACTCGGAGAAATCGATCCTCCATAATGTAAGACCAATGGCTCTTAGAGAACCTATAAAAGAAAATATTATGTTGGCAGTGTTCGGTCTTCAATCCTACAACCCCTCCCTCTCAAATCGAGAGCCTCATCTACTCGACTGTCCTCCCGCGCTTCCAAAGGGTTTATTATACGGGAACCATGTAAAGGCGTTCTACCGGTGGCAGAGAACTGTGAAACAGCACATGATAGAATAATACCACTATCTATAACGATGTTTAAAGAGGACGTTGGTCATAGAACAGATTGGAAAGACAGAGACATTGAAAATTCTAATGCAAGGCACTGTCCATGCACATAGCATGAGTTTCGGTTGACGAATGCTGAACGTTGACGAATGCTACAGAAAAACAAACGGGCGCGGCTCTGCTATTGCAAACTCCACTGACCAATGGAGCCGTGCGGGCTTAGCAAAACATTTTAAATTTAAGCAATGGAGAAGCGATTGTTTTAGGAAAGCCACGCTTTAATTTTCCTGCGCCATAAGTTACACAGACGAAACGGAACCAATAAAAGCATCATTTACTATGAAAAGCAGGTATTTATTTCCTCTACACCAGGGTAATCATCGCCTTAACTCATTGCGCTTTCTATGTCTCTATCTTTTTTATGTCTTTTTCTCTCTCTCTCTTCCTCTATCTCCCCCTCCTTTCCTAAGTCACGCTTTCTCTGTTTTCATATCTTTATTTTTCTTCGCTGTGACTCTTATGTGGCACTGCCCCCCGCTTTCATGTAGCAGTGGGCTTTGGTCAAGGTTATGGGCAGTGGGTAGAGGGCAAGCGTGGGTCTGCTTTTCTTTCTTTTTTTTTCCTCTTTCGTTTCTTTCCTTCCTTACTTCCGTCCATGCTTTCTTTTTCTTATGTTGTCCTTCGCTTAATCACTAACATAATCACTAACGTAATACGGGCAGCGGGTCAAGGACATGAGTGGGTCCGCATTTTCCTTCTGCATGACAACTGCACTGTTACAGCGGACGACGTGAGAAACCTGTCGAGGTTTTAACAACTGCTCTGTAAAAACTCAAAGTCGCTATGCCGATGCCAGCGGAGAACAGCGCTGCAGGGTAATTCGGAATCACAATCATAATCCGTATTATTTCCCACACACTTGCTCTGATCCCTCAGACGAAAAGCTGTGCAAACAGCTTGACCGGACCAGGGCGTCCACGGGAGCAACATTCGGTGGATTTCACGCAATCGTAATCATTGTAAACAAAACAGAGTCAGCGTAGAAAAGAAGCAATATAAAGGGGGGGGGGGGGGGGGGGGAATCAGTATAGATAACAAAGTACATGAGAGGAAGTCGCAGCACAGTGTAAGTGCGGGAAATTTAAGCGCATGGTACTGCATCACATTTGAACGGATATGCCTCAACAGAGCATCATACGACCACGGAACAACGAAACAGCTGATGGTTAGCAGAAAATGTTTACATCACTAAAAAAAGTTCCGAAGGAGACCCTGCATAGATTCTTCATGTTTTCTCTCGCTTCTCGACAGCTATGTCAGCGGGAACGCAGTGAGCAAACTTCATCTACATTTTTTTCATTCAGTGCCACTTGTGTAAAAAAACAGCACCTTACATAAAAAAGAATTAAGCACTACCCCTAGTCCACTGTTGCGCCTACAGCATAAAAGCATGAGTCTCCTATATCTCCGCTATTGCTGGCAGTGTTGGTCGTTTGTCAGCACGTAACGGCGTCGATCGCGCCTGCTTACTGTCAAAGGTGTTACTTCTCGTTTCCTGATTAGCTTCTGCAGTTCAGCTGCCGGACAAGCTCGCGCTAACGCCACAGCCAAGGACGCCACTTGCTCGGCCAGAAGTAGCGCTCCAGTGTCAGCGTCGGAGCCACTACGTGTGCAGAGCTTCTAGGGAATCCGACTACCGGCAGATGTTATCCTGCGAGAGAAGCGGGCTTTCTCGAATCTCGGGCAGGGAGTTGGGAGCTGCCGTACTACGTGAAGCTGATCCCCGTATGACCATGATTGTTCGAACTTATGTCTTGGTAGAACAAGTGCATCTGTGTACGTAATCTTGCAGCAGTATGTCTGTATACACTAAAGAAACTGTGCCTGAAGAAGCCAGGTCGGTCTTGAGCTGACTTTCCAGATAATTTGTTTTTCGCTTTTCAGCATTTCAAACAGCAGGTGCTAGGTGCTCCGAAATCTACTGAGGTTATGTTCACCCATTTTAATAATTCAGGTTTGCGTAAATATTCCCAAGAATATTTCGAAGAAAATATTCCATGGGAAGAAATTGAAGAACAAAGAGAGAAAGAGTGAAGTTAAGAAAGAAAGAAAGAAAGAAAGAAAGAAAGAAAGAAAGAAAGAAAGAAAGAAAGAAAGAAAGAAAACCCTGTCGTCTGTCTCCAGTTTCGGGATACGCAGAAGAGAAAAATGGACTCGCCCTTGCGCTCGACCCTGTACGGACATGCTTGCCCTCAGCATGTTGATACATGATAGTGATTTGTGAATATGACATCCCTCCTAGTTCAGTTCACGATTAAGTATAAATGCGCAGCTTCGTATAACGCAGCGTGTAACTCGCTTGAATTTATTACGGAATCGCATGACATTGAACAGATTAACCACCATTCACAAATATCCGTTGCGCTTTTGCCCTCCTCAAACCGCACTTTGACATTAACATTGATATATAAAGCGACGTGTGACCCCGCGTACTGTGGGCACGACATTGAAAGAAACGTTTGCTTGTAAATAATCTAGTCGAAAATGTAGTCTCTCCGGTGAACTGTCGAACACTATCTTATTTTCTTTATTTGTTTCGGCTTTCTCCCTAATTTGTTTACGTGTTTATGTCTATAAGAGTAACCATTTCTCTTTACTGTGTACTGCAGAAAATAGAAAAATGGAGTAGCAGCTGTAGTATATGCATACATCGAGCGCTACACTGTAAGCAAAAGCTACCCGATATTTGGGTTTTTGCGGCTCATGAGCCTTAAAAACTCCCTTGTTTTAAAAATTACTACGTCTAGTTGAGGTAAAATGAGCATATGACAGTTTTACTACCACGTGTTAGAAAGGTAGTAAAAGGACGTTATTGCCCTATTTTACTACGTAATGGGTTTTGTGTCACGTGATAAAAAAACCCCAGTCTATAGTTTAAAGCCACGTGATCAAAACTACATACCACGTGACGTGGTAAAAAACTCCAAACTGCCGTGGCGCAGGGGTGGAGGCCGTGAGAGCCCTCGAATGACTATTTAGGCCTAGCCACATGGTGCGCGTTTGTAAGCAACTGTTCGTCAAAAGCGTCGGTCGCGGAAGAGGGGACGCGACGTCTCGGGGCGTGAGTGTGAACGACGTGAGTGTGATCAGCGCGCACGCGTATCGGCGCGTGCCGATACGCGTACGGCGGCGTCCGTCAACTAGAACGTGATACCGTGACATCTCCGGCAGCTATGCCTAGTGACCGTCGTTTCGAAGGCACCGCCGAGTTCTGGGAAAGCACGGGAACTACGGTCGCAAACGTTCCTGACTGACCGCATCGTCAACCAGTACGACAACGACACGGCGAACAACCCCGAGTGTTACCAGTGCGGCGTGGTTTTGTGCTGAGTTCGAGCGATGCTCGCTGTTCTAGCGCCGGTCTTTGTGGATGGCGGCCAAGTGAAAACGCACTTTCGAGTATCTCTGCTCCCGTGCTTGTGCCTGTGCTTGTTGCGCTCTCAACGAGTGAAAACGTGCTTCCAATGTTATAAGTTCGAAGGGTGAGTCCTCGTTTACTGCTCAATAAATTGAGTGATGTCTGCATTTTGCGTAAGCCTAGTGTTTACCCAGCCACAGTAAACCTCGAATGAGCTTTAAAAATAACTCTAAGAAAAGCCGAGAAAACATTGTTTAGGCAATAAAAAATTACTCCGCGTATACTCGCTGAAAACCTCCAGGAGGGTAAATAATTACTGCCGTTTCTACGTTCAAAAACTCGGTTAGCGTGAGAGTAAATTTTTACCTTGACTGTCACGTAGTAAAAAAAACCCAGAAAAGGTTAAGCGCTAGAGGACAAGCTGTTTACTCCCGTTCCTGGTTATTTTTGTTTAGTGTGTAGAGAGCAATGAAGCTATACGAAGACGCCATTAAATAGCATTACTTGCAAAAACAGAGTAATAAAGCTACATGCTACAGCTGTTATGCTATAACAGCTGTGTAATGACAGTTGAGAGAGGGATCTCCTGGAATCGAAATCTACAAAGAATAGAAAAAGAAGTCCGTCCAGTTGAAAAATTAACTGTTCAATAATTTAAAAAAAACTACTATCTCCAAATAAAGCTGCTTTCGTGATGTGGTGGTACCACATATACAGGGACTGGTGATTGAAAATTTATAGCTGTTTTTCAGTCTTAGCAACTCGCACTTCAGACTTGCTTTATGAAGTGTGCCTACAAATATTTTTATCAACTGACGCGTCGTATACATTAGTAATGTGGACAGGAATTAAAACAAATCATAAATAGGAGCCTTGCTTACCATTATATATCGGATCATTTAATAATCGATACTGCGTTCGCGACATAGAAGAGCGTAGTCAGAGCATACCTTGTATGTGGGCTTCACCCACATAAAAGGTAAGGTGTTTGTCGATCGATACTGGCCGCCGTAAAGAGCTCTACGTATATTGTCTATTATTCTTTGATCCGTCTTTTATGTCAGTGCGCCAAAAGCTTATGCCTCACCTCACAAAAATATGAGGCAGAAAACCAACCGCGCTGCACGTGAGGAGTAAACAAGAGCAATAACGAAGAAAATATAAAAGAGAGGGCAGGAAGAAACGGCAGTGTAAAAATAAGTTCGTGCTATACCGAATAGAGAAAGGCGTTTGTTTGGCCAAAAGCAGCGTATATACGTACGCTGTGGGTTATGGACTGGAGCGCGCCAGGAATTCCATGACAATGCAAGAGGGTGAAAAACAACATAAGAATGTGTAGGGACTGACAATAGGCGGCGGGCTAACGTACAATACGCCCACGCACGGAGCGTAGAAGAGAAAGAAAGAAAGAAAGAAAGAAAGAAAGGAAGAAAGAAAGAAAGAAAGAAAGAAAGAAAGAGAGAAAGAAAGAAAGAAAGAAAGAAAGAAAGAAAGAAAGAAAGAAAGAAAGAAAGAAAGAAAGAAAGAAAGAAAGAAAGAAAGAAAGAAAGAAAGAAAGAAAGAATCATGATCAGTACACCTAAATCCTGTCATGGGATAAAGGTGATTTTATACGCAGAGCTTGGGAACGAAGCTATCCCTGTCCTGGTGTCTTACCAAGCGAGGCAGAGGTAGGCAAGCTAAGAAGGTGAACGCAGTCTTTCAGTAAAGTTCACTCGCAGTGTGCGAATCTCTTTGTTTTTGTTTTTCTCGTTCTGGATGTGATCGAATTACTTGGGTAGGAACGTCCCAGAAGTGTCTTTGTTTGTCGGTTTCTTTCAGCGAGGTTAGTCTCCAAGTGTCAAATATAGAATTATTGGTTAGGATGTGAAAGGCCCTATAAAACCTGCCGGAAGCGCCCTCCTTTTCGAGCATCCTTGCACAAGCTTGTGTTGCAACTATTTGCTGCAGTTGTATGAGTGTCTCTGATAACAACTTCGTGTACTTCAGCAGTAACACTTGTTTTCCTATTTGGGTCGACTTCAACAGGACATCGCCTGTGTCCAAACCCAGTGATCAGTGAATTTTGGCAAACTTTATTACCCTCCACTCTTTCTCTGTATCGCTATATGTACACACTCAGTCCTTACGAGTAATTCAATCTACTACTTTTACCACTTTGCAATGCTGAGAGTGCGACTGACCGTAGTCTTAACTAAACGCTACATCAGCATGCGTGCAGGCGTCGTTGCTGCATGAGTGTCCTATCTCGCTGGTGACTATGCTACAACGAAATATTACTAAATATTCATGTTATTCGGTGCCGTGAAGAACATCTGCCACGCAGGTTGATAGAGCGACTGATCTAAAGTAAGATCCTCATATATATATATGACTGGCGAAGGATCCTCAGCATCATTTCGTCCTTACGATTTCATAAAAATCTGCCTTTGTTGGTTGAGCTATGCGCTGGTAAATACACCAGATGATTTGTCCTTCAGTAGAAATTTCGATAATATTCGCTACCATTCTTTGTTCTCTCATGATGTCGTTAATATTTACTACTTCTCCATGCAGGCATGGTTCTAAATTATGACGTTCATATGTGACCACGTATTCAGGTCTTTATGAACGTAAAACTCGCCGACATTTTAAGTCTCGTGCTCAAATTAAATGCAGCAACAAAAAATTGATGAAGCAGAGGGTTTTGTGGAATATTTAAAAGCATTCGCGCGGCAGAGATGTACGCATACATGTAGCATGTAACGACACTTACAATAGAAAATTTAGAGCAGAGACTGGTGTCCAAGTGCAAACCGATTTTTGTTGGAACAGGCAGATATTTTGTTCAAGTTCCATAGTCATCCAGCATCGATGCTGTGTCAGTGTAGCTTAAGGTACACATATGAAGAAGGACGTGAAGGAACTACAGGCAGCCGAAATTAGCTTTGGCTATTCCAAGTCATCATGTTGCGTAGGTTTACCTCTATATAGGAAGAATATTAAAAATTAACGTGAGTTATGATCTTTATAGTAAGGCTCGTAATATAGTACGCAACATGCAAGACTGCACTAGAATGGGAGCTCGAGGAGTGTACTTGCGCTATTTGTTCAAGTTATCCATTAGAATAAAAACAAAATTTCAACCAAGAGGTAGCGTTAGCACATTGCTTATAGAATATTCGTTCGCACGATGCAGTTGATTGATTATTACATTATCAGCAAAAGCCACTAGAACCAAAGCATACATGTGAAGCAACCTTTTGTCTTTCCGTTTTATTTATGCAAAGTAATCGAAGGACACCGACAAGTTAGAGTCAACAAAAGAGGCTCTCTATTTGCAGTAGTGAGGGGAACAGAGATAGAGAGACGATGGGGACGTTAACCAGAAGTTAATATTTGATTTCCTGATCTGTGGTGGGTGACAGAGATTAGAAATGAGACAGAGACAAAGAGAGAAATAGTGCAAAAATAAAGGAAGAGGAGAACGCGGACTCAGAATAACAAAAACACAATAAAAACCACACACACAGGAAGAGCGTTGTGATTGCAGTCGTTGAAGAAGGCCGGTCGATCGGATCAGACGTAACAGTGCTTGCATTGCCTTGTGCGAAGAGATTGTCGCTTAGCACGGCTCTGCGGCCAGTCGCACAAACACGTCAAATCGTCTATTCATTGCACCAGTGGTCGTAGTCTGCGGTGCCGGCCATCTCCGCGCGGAGCGCATTGGCGCTGGTAAATGCAACGCCTAACCATAGTTGACACAAAAGGGTAGCATCTCCTCGGCGAATACTTGGTGTGAGGATTGGATCTCGGGACTATAGACGAGCTAGTATCCCCTGGAGCACGGTTCATTCCATTGCGACGTGGTGTAGTGGCGAGCAAGTTAGCGGAACACCCGTGAAGCGTCTGTCTTAAGAAGCGGTGTTCCTGCTCAGTGTTAGCCTCCTGCAGACTAGATTAATAGGTCAATTGTTCTGAGATATTTCTTCGGGCCGGAAACAATAACTGACTGAAATTCACTGTCTGATAATTCGTTTCAGCCATCCTTCGGTAGCCTTATTAGATAAGGAGATTTCGCTGTTGTCTGCTTATCTTTAAGCGTGTGTGGACGCGATGATCTGGGGGATTCTAGTCTAGAGTGATTGTATGCGCGGATGGTGTGCTATATTTTTATTTGTTTGTGTGTGTGTGTGTGTGTGTGTGTGTGTGTGTGTGTGTGTGTGTGTGTGTGTGTGTGTGTGTGTGTGTGTGTGTGTGTAAGCGTGTGTGGACGCGATGATCTGGGTGATTCTAGTCTAGAGTGATTATATGCGCGGATGGTGTGCTCTCTGGCGGAATGGCGCAGATCATGTTGGGTTCTTAAGCAAACGTTTTTTCAAAAATAAATCAGTTGTTAGATTGCGCTTGTCTGTGTGTCTCCTTCCTTCGTCCCCGTTTGTTTCGCGCAAGTACCACCATGAATTCGTTTCCTTCGAGGTTTACAAGAATATTCCATGCGTATCTCTGTTTGATTAATGCCTTCGAAGACGCTTGATTATTTTACTTTTGTTCACGGTGTCAAAAGTGTTCCTTTCTATGTCAGTAAGCGAGATTCAAGAAAACGCAATAACCGTTGTTCGTATAAGTAGGATTACCCTGTCCTTACTTGATCCATTCTGGCTCATAATAACGATGAACAAATGAACAAATAATTTTGTAGTAGGCACGTAACAAGAAACGTGATATATCCCGCTCAGACCTCCCGACCTGAGCGGTGTAACTTGGTGCCGTATTCTGAGATGTGTCGCAAAAGGCAATAGTGTCGCTTTGGTGACGTCTGTGTCTGCTTTGGTGTCTCCTTTGCTGCTGATTGGCTGTTGAACAGACAGGAAAGTTGAGGGCAGGGTCTTTAGTGTTTCTAGCGACGTTAATTTTACTTCACAGCGTTTCACGATGATCTCAACATACATGATCTTAACCTCCCTGTCTTTCCTCCTTTCCTCCCTCCTCTTTTACATACATGGAAATGAACGCACCATATCATCGCAGGATTTTTACTGAAGCTTTTGCTGTGCTGTTGTCGACAACATAATTGCTGTGTTTTCCTACGAGCGCTATTTCTTGTGCTTTTACTTTGATGAAGGACGCGTTCCTCGTGTAGCGCCTCACACGCCGGCAAAAGTGGTGGAGCTGCTGTAGTGAGCAAGGTAAGCAAGAGTACGATGTTCCTGCGGAAATACACTGTACAGGATTGCGCGCTCCATGCAGATTGTGGTACGCAATAACTGAAGGAACGTTGCAGATTACTTTCAACGCTTCTTGTGTTTGGAAAAGCTTCAAAAACTTCATACTAGGGCTGCTCTGTGTTCGCCCAGCATGCCCAGTCTTGTGTTGCGAGACATTCGAAACACCAACGGCCAGTAAAATGATGACCTCACAGGCAAGTAAATGTTTCACATATTGAACAGTCCGATACCACGACACCAGTGGTGATAATATCGTCTTTGGAGCCACATATCAAAATACGGCCTTTGATCCGCCTTTCCGAAGCATCGTGTCAGGACGTATATTGTCCAGGAAAGCTTCCGCGCTGATTTTCCCGTTAGTATATATCTTCAAACTATGAAGCGCGTCGGGTATTCTAATGCTCAGACTCCTCTTATTATCTCGGAATCGAGATCTTCGTTTACTGCCTATTTATCATATCAGAGTGGGCGATGTTGTTGTGTTTATGGTTACGTTCGACCTCCGAGGAGTCCCAATTTGCAACTGTACACTGTCTTGTTTTGTCACATCGCTTAGCTTCGAACGCTAGCTTCAAAGAAATCAAGGATTGTAAATGTAGCCTTGTAGAACGCCCTGTGTGTGTTTTATGCTTACAATCAGGCATGTGTATTTTTCTAAGAGATTTCCATTTGGCTCTATAGGTCACCAAAATACAGAAATGAAGTATTGCAGGACTGGTTGTCTAAGAAGGTAGTCATATATTCCACAGAAAGATCGCTTCTGACCTCTGTCTGTTCAACAGAAAACTAATATCTGGTTAGCCTCCCTGCCTGTCACCTTCATCTCTGCCTTGTCTATTCAAGTTAAATCAAGGCTTGACAGAAAATAAGGAAATGACATCCGCCTGTTCTTGTTGCATATTCTAGTTTCATAAGCTTTCACGTTGTCTCGGAAGGCAACGTTCCTTTCACGGCATTAATAAATTGTTCCTGATTGTTTGTTTAAATTTGAGCAGGCCTTTCACATTAGAATGGATCCATATTTCAAGAGCGCATGAGATCTGTGTGTTATACATATTCCTACACATTCGGTTTCATTCAGCGCTTGTAGACTCTGGGAGCAATAATCAAGGACAAATGTACGGCCTTGAAGAGAAGAAGGAAAATTATGCAAGTTTAACGTATGTGCAGGTCAGACAATTTTATTTTTTTCGAGTTTACGTCAACAAAGTACGCCCGAGAAAATAATGACCCCATGATCTCTGTTCGCCGCTCGTCCGTAAAGTACCTTCTTGAATGCACAATTCATCCTCTGTGCGTCAAAGCTTTTGCATGATTACTGGCTCGGATGCCACTTGAATTCCTTGAATAGATCATGAAACTGCGATGCAACAGCATCGCAGTGTCATGATCTATTCAAGGAATTCCATACATCGTTTTCTGAAGTGTACGGAGTACCCTACTCTGCGGCCCGCTCCCTGTTCCTGTATTTCCTCTCAATGTGTATGCTGTAGTTGATGGCCTTCTATCGAACAGAGAGGAAATTGATAAGGCTCTTCAATAAAAAAATATAGAAGCTCAATGTAAGAGCTTTGTATTCTCTGCGGTCTTTTGTACTGCGTGAACAAAGTTCCGGCTGCCACGTGTAACGACCGCCGAGTGTCGTTAACCCGGAGGCACTCACGATATCAGTGAGTGCAGCAAGTATCCGCGGTTCAATGTTGTTTTATAATGCAGGAACAGGAAACTGTTCTCGCATGCTGGAACCGTCGTGACGGTAGTATTGAGCAAACAAATTCTACTGCACCATGCAGAAAATAATACCGTTGCGGCTTCATTTAGCCAACTATATACCGTGAGCTCCAATAAACTTTCATGCATACATGTCCGCCTCCTGTTGGTCCCGTTTTCCCCGAGGCATAATCTATTTCCTGTAGCTATGAAGACAGAAGCATTGTATGTATCTGCATATAGCAAACAGAACACACAGATACTGCCCCCTCACTCCCCCCTTTATTTTTTGAATTCAGTGATTGCATCTAAAGAGGACCAAGCGCGGCAAACAACATACCATATCTGTCAATTCTTTGTGCAACTCAGCTCAGATGGGCTGTTGTCAACGAATGAATGTAAAATATATATTGGTCACCAGTAGAGAGATCTTCGTTTGCAGGTAGGGTTGTGAATTGACGTGACTGAACAGCTGCGTAGAGACTCCAGACGTGCGCGGAACACACGGTACAGTCGTGCGTAAACTTAAGGTGCAGCTTTCTATGAGCTATGCTTCTACTTTCAACTTTTTCGTAAACGCAACAGCCACATACGAAAATAATAGGATCGCGGAAAATACGAGTCATGATCGGCTTGTTGACAGTTGTCGGCATTTGCAGCTGGACGAACATCTGCATAACAAAGACAACGGGCTAGCAATCATATTCTGAACAAGGACTCGTTGGGTTAGAATCAAGTGCTCAACATAAGACTCTTGCGAAATGCACAGAAAAAAGAGGTACAACGAATGAGCTATCAAAAATTAGGGCTCTGGTGTAGAAGCAGGCCAGGGAAGTTGTAATGCAATACAGTATGATACCCTGGTATGAAGGAGCAATACAGTGTGATAAAAAACATTACTGCATGATGAAGCATGACGGTGGCATGAAAGTGAAACGTCATTTATGCGATATGGCTTACGAAATATTTTACAAATTACTAGCATATCAGCCGATATTCAATATTTTCAAAACTCAGAATAGCTGTTTAAACCCGCACTCGCTTTTCCGGTTTGTCCCAGTTTTCCAGTCCGTCAGTGAGGCATGGATTACCTATGCCTTGTCAAATGCCACGTATCTTGACGACGGCCTCAAGGAATCGTACGGCATGAGGTCAAATCACACTGCGCTATCTTACTTCATGCGCCTCGGCACGCACAAGGTGCCGCACTGGCAGCGCTTAGGGCGTGCCCAATATCTTTCTCCGATCCGAGCAGCGAAATTACAGGCTACACTGGGGCTTGCATTCTTGGCTTCTTCTGATCACTTCAGTCGCTGTATTTCTTTCCCTCCTTCGGCGCTATTTGACTGTATAATTCAGGGTTAAACATGAAAAGAGAGTTATTGCTTCCCTATCGTTCTCACGTGTTTCTTGGGCTGTTAAATAAGCGGAGTTCTTATTTTTTTTGATCCACTTCGTAAATGCACTCGGGAGTCGGAATCAAAGAGGACATATCAGGAGAAGAGAGGATCAAAGAGGACATATCAGGACGCTTGCCTCGTCATTGTGCACTGATTGGTTGTTTCCATGCCAGGTACATCTCTTCTCCTCGAGCCTATTTATTTTAATTACCTGATGCTCCGAACTGCTCATTTTATTCATGAGGCAAATTTTCATGCCACTGAGAAAGCTGACGAGCGAAGCGCTGTATGCTATAGTCGTTATACTATGGCATTACTCGCTCGGTAAGTTGTACCATTTACGCCAATTCTTCCTAAATTTCTGTAAAACGTACCATTTAAGACCAGCCTTAGTATTTTAAGAATTTTGATTCAGTATATCGACAGAAAACTGGTTTCAGTCACGAAAGAAATAAATTCCTGATGGAACCACACCCTTGTTTCGCGACATTGCGTTCCTTTTCTGTAAAGAAGTGTATTAAGAAATGGAAGGAGCCACCGGTTTTCACGGGGCCTGAGAATGTCCATTATATGCGCACGCACTTGCAATATAATGAAGAGTACTATATTTATAATAGTACAGAAATTCTATGACGTTGTTGCTGCCCCGTCAAACAATAAATAAATAAAAGCTTAGCCCACTGATAGCGTCGCGAACGCTGGTGTTAAGAGCGAGGCTGCTGGCGTTCCCCATCACAAGGCTAAGCTTCGTAGAAATTTTCAACCTTTCAAAGGCAGCAGATCGATCTTGTATTTCTGCTCCAATAAAGCGCTGTGTGTGTCTACTCGTCCTAGTCCTTGTCTGTTTGCGCTTCAAGTGTCTTGAAAACGCTGTGTCCTTTATCACCTTGCGTTGTCTCCGTACTCCACCTTTCGTTATTATGTACTGACCGCGCCTGATTCTTCACCATACCCTCATGCAATCATTTCTTTCTTTCTTTCTTTCTTTCTTGCCCCGCCACGGTGGTCTAGTGGCTAAGGTACTCGGCTGCAGATCCGAGGGTCGCGGGATCGAATCCCGGCCGCGGCGGCTGCATTTCGATGGAGGCGAAATGTTGAGGCCCGTGTGCTGTGCGATGTCAGTGCACGTTAAAGAACCCCAGGTGGTCGAAATTTCCGGAGCCCTCCACTACGGCGTCTCTCATAATCAGAACTGGTTTTGGGACGTTAAACCCCACAAATCAATCAATTTCTTTCTTTCTTTCTTTCTCTCTCTCTTTCTTTCTTTCTTTATTTAGTTAGTTATATATTTATTTTTGCATATAGCAGTTTAGAAATGCAAGGAGCTATGCCTTTTCTGCATTTTATCGCTCATTGGCCTACGCACAATTAGTATCACGTAGCATTGGGTCAAGCGCAAGGAAAGAAAGAAGTGCGTGCACAGAGAGAGTGAGAGAGAGAGGAGAATGAAAAGGCACCGAGGTTAGCCAGAATTAAATCCTCTGGTTGGCTCTCGTGTACTGATGGAAGGGAGAAGGGAAATAATGACGGAGGGAATGAATAAACTAAAAAAAAATTACAGCATATCCACGGAGTGAATGATGATGAGTGGGCGAAGCTCGGGATGTGCATCGTAGATCGTGCCGAGTTCCGGATTAATTTAGTTAACGCGCATGCTACGAATTCTCACGGTTCAACTATGCACAATGCACAAGTGAAATCTCCCACCGGCACTTCATTGCAAGTCAAGATCCAGTGTATATATATATATATATATATATATATATATATATATATATATATATATATATATATATATATATATATATATATATATATGGGTTTTGCCGGTGAACGCTTCTCCAACGCGAGCAGTCGGTATTTCTCAATCAAGAAACTCGCTAGGAGAAGCTGCCTGCGCCAACGTTGTCTCTCGCGTTTGCCGGGGCAGTGTCGAGTTTGCCGGGGAGCGCGTGGCTCCCGGCGCTCGTGGCGAGGGCGAGCGCCAGGTGCCACGCGCTCGCCCTCGGCGCGTGCGTGCCCTCCGGCAGGCACGCGCCGGTGGCTACCTACTACTACGACTACTACTACTACTACTGCATACATCGGGGACGCACGACCCACGCCTTAAGGAGCTTCGCCCCTAAAAAGAAAGAAAACGGAAAGGGGACGAGTATTGCAATCTTTCCAATAGGCGACTGTCACGTAAAAAGGTCAGCAATGTTTTGACCGACTTCCGCAGCGATTACATTCCAAGATTGCCTGCTCTGTAAAGCGTGCCAGCGTAGCCGCTAGCGGGAACCTATGCGCGCTGCAGCGAGGACAGTAACACAAAACATCTTCAATCATTTCCCCGCTGCCGCATTGAAGGCAAGCAGCGCTATCGTCCTTACCAATCCGGAAGGCGAATAATCGTGTGAATGCGACGCCTAGCCACAGCCGGTAAAGCATTGTTGTCTCGCGTCGAGATGGTTCAGATGAGGTTCGAACTCGAAGAGGCGGGTCCACTCGGTGTAGGCACGTGTGCATCAAACTAGGTGTGTTCCATTGAGATCTATTAAATGCGAAGCATTTCTTAGCGAACTTCGGCGAGTTTGAATCTATCTATCTATCTATCTATCTATCTATCTATCTATCTATCTATCTATCTATCTATCTATCTATCTATCTATCTATCTATCTATCTATCTATCTAGCCGCCTACGATTTTGTGCTCTCCTGGCCGTTTCACTAATGGGATGTTTGCGAAAATTGGTATGCCACAACATGACGGCATTAAGAACATAAACGGCAGGTCATAACATGAAAATCATGATATGCATGTCATGAGCGGCATGATTTACATGCCACGGTTTTAGTGCTCTCCTGGCAGTTTCGTTAATGGGATTTATACGAAAATTGGTATACCACAACATGACTTCATGACGAACATAAATGACAGATCATAACATGAAAAGCATGATATGCATGTCATGAGCGGCATGATTTACATGTCACGGTCTTGGTGCTCTCCTGGTCCTCTCGTTAACGGGATGTATACGAAAATTGGTATGCCACAACATTACTGGATGACGAACATAAGTGACAGAGCATAACATGAAAGGCATGAGATGCATCTCATGAGCGGCATAATTTACATGCCACGGTCTTGGTGCTCTCCTGGCCGTTTCGTTAATGGGATGTATACGAAAATTGGTATGCCACAATATGACTGCACGGCAAACATAAATAACAGGTCATAACATGAAAATCATGATATGCTTGTCATGAGCGACATCATTTACATGCAACGGTCTTTGTGCTCTCCTGGCCGTTTCGTTAATGGGATGTACAGGAAAATTGGTATGCTACACCATGAGTGCATGATGAACATAAATGACGGGTCATAACATGAGAATCATGAGAGGCATGTCATGAGCGCCATGATTTACATGCGATGGTCTTGATGCTCTCCCTGCCGTTTCGTTAATGGGATGTACACAAAAATTGGTATGCTACAATATGACTGCATGGCAAACATAAATGACATGTCATAACACGAAAATCGTGATATGCGTGTCATGAGCGACATGATTTAGACGCAATGGTCTTTGGGCTGTCCTGGCCGTTTCGTAAATGAGATGCATACGAAAATTGGTATGCTACAACATGACTGCATGATGAACATAAATGGCGGGTCATAACATGAAAATCATGAAGAGCGACATGATTTACATGCAACGATCTTTGTGCTCTCCTGGCCGTTTCGTTAATGGAATGTATACGAAAATTGCTATGCTACATGACGAACATAAATGACAGGTCATAACATGGGAATCATGACATGCATGTCATGAGCGACATGATTTATATGCGGCGCGTTTCTTCAACGGGGGGGGGGGGTGTGCTCGAAAATTGGCATGCCACAGCATGACGGCATGACGAACATAAATGACAGGTCATAACATGAAAATCATGACATGCATGTCATGAGCGGCATGATTTACATGCCATGGTATTGGTGCTCTCCTGGTCGTTTCGTTAATGGCAAGTATACGAAAATTTGTATGCCACAACACGACTGCATGATGAACATAAATGACAGGTAGGTCATAACATTAGAATCATGACACGCGTGTCATGACCGGCATGGTTTACGTGCAACAGTTTTGGTGCTCTTGCGGTCGCTTCGTTAACTCCATATGCACCAAACTCTGTATAGCGAGACAACATTGCAAATCCATTTTACGTTCCTGATGCGTGCTTCGCATTTCGTTGATTCCCACTGCACGTGGGATCTGCCAATTTTTTTTTATCGGGAGCGCACGAAAGTTTAATGGCACATCTGTGTTCGATAACGGTATGGGATTATGCAGGCCCACCTCTTGCGCAGACAGAGCAGCTGCATCGGCTGGTCTGTTACCTATGGTACCCAGAATTGCTCATGATGCAACGCAAGGTGATATTGTGCCCTTGTTTGACGAGGTAGTGGAGCGGGTCCGTTTTAGATGCGAAGCAGCTTATGGTCGGGGCTGTGTCACTCCCTCCCTCCCTCCATCTATCCACCCGCCGTGTGGCGCCCACACCCGCACTGCGCATGCGCATCCTCCTCCCCTTCCTCTCCGTGTCTCATCTGCTCTCCTCTCGGCATTCTTCCTCTCCTCTCCGAACAGCGCGCGTTGACTATGGAAACGCTCTTTCTTTGATGAACGTTTTACCAGCTCGCAAGGAACGAGAACGCGCCCTCACCCGCGAGAGACAACGCTGACGAAGGCAACGTCTGCTGGCGTCAAACCGATGCAAACGCGACACCTAGTCAAACCGATGCAAACGCGGTGTGCACCCCCCGTGCTGCTTCGCATCGCCTCATGGTCCCCTTTAGGGGGAGATGGTGTAATATTTTTTCTCCTTCCACTTTACCACGGAGAAGAGACGGGCGAACCTTCACCAAAAACAGACTTGCTGTTAAAAGATGAGCGAGTTCTGTTTCGTCACATCTGCCTCCCCGCAACCCCTCCCGTTGCGAGTTTTCAAATGTGAAGGTTCGTCAGTTTTGCAACTGTCCTGCAGGCACCTGCGCGGGCGAATACTCTTCGCCATTTAATGCGCTCTCAATTTCTTTTTGATCTGCATATAATGCTCGTAACTCGTAAGTTAGTCGGGTGAGAGCGTCGACGCCGCCCAGCAATTGCACCTGGCGCGACGCACGACACAAGGCGTTTCTCCTTCCCGTAGTGGGAATGTACCGTATGTGCAGACGTGGCGTGATCAAACGTCTTCGGTTCCATTTCGCACCACGGGTCAAGGCGGGGCCAAGGTCTCGCGTGACCGGATTCGGCTTCGTCTCTTCTCGGGAAACGCGACGACACTCGAACCGTCGATTGTACGCGGAGTAAAAATATCGCCGCTCCCTTATTCGGCGAATCTCTAGCGAAAGCACCCTTTCCTTATTTATAAATGTGCAAGTCTTCTGAGACCTTATTTTCATAACACGAAGCGGTCGCTGTATTTTTCTAAATGGGACCTGAGCTAGCGTTGTGTCTCTGTTGTGTCTCTCGGTCCTGAGTCGAAAGGCATCAAGGTTGTAGCTAGGGGCTCAGTCGACAAAACTATTTTTTAGGGTGTTCTTTGCCATTGACCGAACGTCCCTGAATTCCTCTTACGATCTATGTAAGCGGAAATATTGTAACGTGGAGACAAGTCCTGATGGAATACCTGCAGGAAACTGTCATTTTTCAGGGGCACAAAGCCGATGTACAAACAAAAGCAAAACCCCGTGGTTCTGTTCCCTGCATGAAAAATGAAATAAAAAGGTGACTGAAGGTAATTTTTTTTTTGTGACAACCACGGAGATAGTTCTCGACTTTAGAAACTGAAAAGTGCAGAGTAAAAAGAAACAAATTCACGCATCTCCTCGAAGTGAACCATGACGAGTGGGTGAAGCCCTGGGGATCGTTCGGTCTTACCCACTCATGCATGTAAATGAGTGACAACGCCTGTGTATATTTACACACGCGTTGTCATTTATTCTCCTGGTCGCTATGAGGCTCCTGCGCTCCTACGTCATAGTTTGCTCCCCGCGCACAAAACTACAATCACTCCCCGCGCAGAAAAGAGCCAATCTGGCGACCTAGGCGAATGGCACGACGGGCGGGGAGGGGGGGGGGGGTCGCAGTATGGTTTGAGCTGCGCTACGTGCACTGTTTCACATCCTTGACAGCGGTGGTCGGAAGACGGTTGAAGCGGCTCGGCGACATAGTTCACAGGAGATGTCTGCGCGACAACACGGTAGGGTCCATGATAACGTGAGAGAAGCTTCGTGGAAAGTCCGGAAGTAGTCGACGGTACCCAGAGCTAAACCAGCATCTCCGGAGTATAGTGGGTATTAGATGCAGAGGCGTCATGGCGAGATTTCTGGCGCCATTGGGCTTGCGCAGTGGTCTTGCTCGCCATTGGTCTCGCGAACGCACTGCTTTATGCGTGGCATCAAGATGGCATAGTCAGCACAAGTACTTGTGGACTCCAGCGCGGAGAGGTCTGCTGCCTGCATATTAGGGCGCCGTGTGGAGAGACGCTGTTTACGCAGCTCGTCAAAGCTTTGGCAAAGCTCAATAACTTCACTAACAGTCTGCGAGTTCATGGCCACGAGCATATGAAAAGCGTCATCTATGCCTTTCATGATATGCCTTATTTTGTCAGTTCGAGGCATGCTCGTATTTACCCGCCTACACGGGTTGATAACGTCTTCAATGTAGCTACTGAACGCCTCATTGGCTTGCTGAGCTCGTCCACGCAGGCTGTGTTCAGAACGAAGCTTGCGCATAGCCGGCCGTCCGAAAAATGAAGTTAGGGTGTCTTTAAAAGCCGTCCACGTTGTAAAATCGCCCTCGTGGTTGTTGAACCACAAGTTGGCCATTTCGGTTAGGTAAAAGACGATGGGAGGCAGCTAGTCTCGGTCATCCCACCTGTTATTCTCACTAACGCGTTCGTAGTCTACCAACCAATCTTCAACGTCACGATCGCCGGTGCCACTGAATACTAAGCGGGGGAGGGGGGGCGAAACGTTGAACAATAAACGTGCGATTTTCGCAAGTGCGCAATTCGTTTCTAATATATATATATATATATATAAGCTCGCGGCTTTCAGAACTATAATTACCGATCTTTGAATATGGAAATGTGAATTGGGAC